>PKMM01004794.1:101197-246591 GCA_002933915.1 Eutrema heterophyllum | reverse complement strand
AATATCAGAAGAAACTTGTGTATTAACTATCAGTTGAGACAGACGTACACAATAATATTAGAAACAATTGAGATAAAAATCAATATATTGGAAACGTAGAAGAAAACAAAATAAATCCTTTAACAAACAAATTAAATAAATAAATAAATAAAACAGAAGACTGTGCGTCGTTAATCTGAGATGCTGCGATCGATTTTTAATATATTACGAACATTGTATCAGAGGCTAAAAACGAGAAAACAATAGATCCAAAACCTGGTCCCACCTTTGAAAAAAAATTTAAAAAGAGAAATTTGAATGAATCATAATTTCAAATGAATAGTATTTGCTGATTCCACTATCCATTTTTGACTCCAAACACGAATTTTAGATGCCATTACGGTGAGAAAATTGATAGACACAGAGAAAACACAAATTTCGATTCCACTGTTTGTATCTATAAATCTATCTGGAGATTTGGATGGTTGTACTTGTGCCATGTAAGAAGACAATGTACTTGCTTTTGTCGTCTTCTTTTATTTTCTTCGAAATAGAATCTAATATGATAGTTGCACCAAAAAAAAAGAATCTAATATGATAAGAAATATATATATATATAAGGAAAATTGATTTCCAGCTACACGAGATATACGATAATAAATGGTTATACATTCGAAATAAAACAATATTTTAAAAACTACATCAACAATTAATATAGCATGGCCAGCTACATGAAGTATACGATAATGCATGACTACACATCCGAAATAAAACAATGTTCTACAAACTATATCAACAATTGATACAGCATGGCTAGCTACACGGCCGAACAAACATTAGTCATATGTGTAACACCATAACCATATATTTCTGGTAAACCGTTCATCGAGCTCCGGCGTTGACTCGAATTTTAAACAATAAAACCCACCCAAATTTAACCTGATCCGACTAAATCCGACCCGACCCGACCCGATCCGAGAATACCTAAAGTTAAAAAAATTAAAAAAAAAAACTGAAACCCCAAGTCAAAGAAACGAGTTTTCAGATCATATTTATTACTAGGCCTGTGAATTCGATTAGTTCAGGTATTTCGGTTCGGTTAGTTCGGTTTTTCGGGTAATTTAGTTTATAGATTTTTCACCGAATAAAATATCGGTTCGGTTCGATTCGGTTATCGAGTAGTTCAATTATTTTTTTTAATGCCGAAAATAACTGAAATGTTGGCAAATTCAGTTTAATTCAGATAGTTTCGGTTATTTTGGATATTTTTGATCGGTTCTATGTAGATAAGGTTGGCAAATTCAGTTTAATTGTAGTTTATTTTATAAATTTCGGTTATCGGTTCGGCCGAACCGAACCGAACCGAAAACCGAAATTAATTATAAATATTGCCGAAAATAACCGAAACTATCCGAATTAAATTGAATTTGCCAACCTTATCTACATAGAACCGATCAAAAATAACCAAAAATAATCGAAACTATCTAAATTAAACTGAATTTGCCAACATTTCGGTTATTTTGGCATTAAAAAATAACTGAACTACTCGATAACTGAACCGAACCGATATTTTATTTGGTTATTTTTGGTGGAAAATCTATAAACCAAATTACCCGAAAAACCAAAATACCTGAACTAACCGAATTCGCATGCTTAGTAATAAATATGATATGAAAACTCGTTCCTTTGACTTGGGGTTTCAGTCTTTTTTGTTTTTTTTACTTTAGGTATTTTTGGGTCGGGTCGGGTCGGATTAAGTCAGTCGGATTAAATTTGGGTGTGTTTTATTGTTTAAAATTTGAGTCAACGCCGGAGCTCGATGAACGGTTTACCGGAAATATATGGTTATGGTGTTACACATATGACTCATATTTGTTCGGCCGTGTAGTTGGCCATGCTATATCAATTATTGATGTAGTTTTTAGAACATTGATTTATTTCGGATGTGTAGCCATGTATTATCGTATACTTCGTGTACCTAGCCATGCTATATCAATTGTTGATGTAGTTTTTAGAACATTGTTTTATTTCGGATATGTAACCATGCATTATCGTATATTTCGTGTAGTCGAGAATCAATATTCCAATATGTAAAGATGAGACAGGTCTAAAAGGTCTAAAATTGTCCTTTTTATAATTTATATGGCGTAACTCCAATGAAGTAATAACTGTAAAATCTAACGACTGAGTTTCCTACAATGGGAAAGAAAGATTTCATTCTGATTCCCCTTCAATCATGTAGGATGGCTGATGTCGTAGAGAATTCCATATCTACTCGAGTCCAATTACTTTTATTTTTAGAGGATGTTGACATTGTTTATCAAATAACACATGGAGAATTTTTGTGATTATTAAGGAGAATCAAAATCAAACGGTGGAAAATCATTTATTAATGTTGATAGCCTTGGTTGATTTCCATGAATTGCATTTCTGAATAAGATTTATATTCAAAATATATATATAATTTTAAAGGAATGCTTCAATCAAATTACTTCTATGGTCAAAGGAAAGTCTTTTAAATTGCAAACTATAAACTCTAAAGCATAATTTTTGGTATCAAATTGTGAATAAATCAGAACTATTATTCGAAATATTGAGTTTTGTTTTACGATGTACGATATACATCATTTTTTTTTTTTTATGAACTGTGGGAGTTCTAGGCATTCGGCTCATAATCTCCTCTAGTATATATCCGGAGTCCGTCTTTATATATTTTGATTTAAAGAATAACCTCCATCTCAAAAAAAATTTGAATCCGGTACACAAAAAAACCAACCACTTGTACTACCACTACACCACCAATTGTTTGATAACATCGTCTACTTTTACTTCTAAAGTTCTATCATCTTTAAGATAGTGTATATTTTGTTGGTGTAGTCATTTGTAATCTAAAAAAAAAACCATAATGGTTTTGTATTTTCGATTTAAAATTAATGAAATAAGATTGACGGAATGTATGTGTTTAAGCA
Organism: Eutrema heterophyllum; assembly: GCA_002933915.1. Classification (NCBI taxonomy): domain Eukaryota; kingdom Viridiplantae; phylum Streptophyta; class Magnoliopsida; order Brassicales; family Brassicaceae; genus Eutrema; species Eutrema heterophyllum. The sequence continues at coordinate 243,643 of PKMM01004794.1, read as the reverse complement.
GTAATTCTTTTTAAAAAAACGTTCTGATTTTTTTTAAAAAAAATTGGTTATGATTAGGGTATTACCAACAACTAATCCGAAGTAAGAGAGAATGTCAACCCAAAACTAAGAACCAAATTGTTTGACCAAAAAGAAAAGACTAAGAACCCATTTATAAAAAAAGAAAACTTATTGATTTAGATTATACGTACAACAAAAAAAGGGGAAAGGACAAAAACGCATTAACGTGAAATTTGTTTTATTACACGTAATAAATATAGATAAATGGAAAAAATAGAGCCATCGTAAAAGGCCCAATGGGCCATCCCCTACTTCTCATAAGGTAAAACAGGCCCCCTTCACGTGCTTCTTTTTTGTCTCTTTTCTGCCGTCACAATTACACACACTTCACGACAGTGCTCTTTATCCTGTCCAGCTAAACGACATCGTCTTATATCTTTCTTATTTTAGTGTTTTTTCTCACATCTCTCTGCTTTCTTCTTTTAGATTGGATTATGATTTATAATACTAAACATATACATTTGTAAGTTTGCAAATAAAAAAAATGGTCCACCAAGTGAAGTAACATGCACCAATGTATAACTTGTTGCTCTCTCACTATCACGATGTTAGATCTTCGATATCTCTCACTTAGGTATCGTTTCAATCAGCTCTCTCGGTCCCACTATATAGAAAGTTAAGTAACAAAATATTTGGGCCCCTGTCCATTTTTATGATGCTTATGTAAATTTGTGCTACCTTTTTTGTTAACGGGTATATTTTGTGATAGTTCTCTTATTAACTACATACATTTTAAGTTATTATATTCTTGTTTGGAACCGGATCAATTTTTGATTTCCTAAAATATATGTGGTCGGTTCCTCTTCCTCATATGCTAGTGTTATTAACAGTACACTACACTAGTACGTATTTGAAGATTTTTTCTTGTTACTTTTTCGAAATTGTACACGATTTAATGAAGGTCATTTTTAGTATGTGCAAATGGAGCAATTAAACACGGTTCTAATGTAAAAATATATATATAAATTCTTATTTTAAAAAAAAAAAAAATGTATATAATTTGAACCCTAATTTGTTTATAAAATATTATACTATATTAAAATATATGTAATATAAATATTTACATATAGTTTGAGACGTAATGATATAAAAAAAATTTAATGATATAAAAAATTAAGATAAAAAGAATAATGATGTATCAATATCCTTTAACCAATAAAATGAAGTATAGGGGAAAAAAATACTGTTTCTGGTTTTTTTTTCTGAAAAAAACAAATATCTCTTTGTGATATTACATTTCAATGATACATGTCAGAATGTATTACATCATACCATTTGAGATGTTTTCATACAAAAATGTCTTTTGTAAGTTTCCGTAGTAGATGGTACAAAAACCGGCAACTTAAAAGCTACATTACAAAACACATTTTTCCGTATATCGTATATGTTTTTTACCTTTTTTATATATACCAAGCAATAAGCATACATTGTCGTCCACTGATGAACGAACAAGCATATTTTAAGTTTATAATTAAGTAGTGTAATACTAAATAAAAAAAAGGTTATAGGAAGTATTATATGACATATTCAATTCTTTCCCTCTACGAATAACTCAATTATGTCGAAAGCTTTTCATAAGGGAAAAATTATAAACCATGAAATAAAAAAAGAAAACACTTTAAAATTAATTAAAGAGCTTTAAAATAAATTTATTATATAAACTATAATACTTAATTAACTTAATTAAGAATGAGCAAGTGGGCCGGTGGTTGCCACACCTCTGCTGTCATCTTACCGGTGTCGAGTTCGATTCCACCTACTTTCCATGTGTGGGATATTTGGCTTGGACCGGTCTTTTGTGGCCCAAAATGATGTAAAAAAAAATAAAAAAAATAAAATCATTTATTTATTTTTAGACAGTATTAATTCTATATATTTAATTGTATTAGTAAATTAATAAATACTGACAAAACACTAAACTTAGATCAAATCAATGTAAAATTCTCTATTTGACTAGAACTTAATTAAACATTCATTTTCCTTTCCTTAACATAATTCATTCGTCTAGGCAACGTTGAAAATCCTAAAAGGATCCCTTCAAATGAAATATTGCGTTGAATCTATTTCATAAACGACATAGTTCAACTGTACGAACAAAAATAAAATAACGCGTTTGACACGGATATTTTTATTCGTCAGCTAATAAATGGATTTGAATGGAGAAAAATACATATATATTACAAATTTACATGACAGTAAAAAATCTAAAAATCATTTTAGCTAAAGTCTAGATATCTTGCTAATCACCCAACAGAATTATCGTTCCATCTAAATTATCGTTGCTAATATCAGAACAAAATATCAAATATGTCGTCTTGATTCAATTGTAAGAAGAAAAGATGACGACCTATATATATAGACGTACAACTGACAATTACCAGTATCATCTTAGATTAATCTTCAAAATAAAACTGAAAATGACCATTTTTTCTGTAGATACTAGTTAATACAAAAATACATAATACATATTCACCTTCGTACATATTTTTCTCCTTTTTTTTTTTCATTTGTCACCTTTGTACGTACTTGTCAATAGATTAATTATTTATATATGTTCTCGCAAGACCCAATCTTTACTAATTTGTTTTTTCTCTGAAACGACAACGTTAAGATTGTATTTTTCCTTAATTTAAATTTATGCTAACGTAAGACGTGACATGTCATATTGTTTATACCTGGGGCCATTTTGTCTTTTCCATCGTCTTTGTCTTCAACGAAAAACTAAATTGTAATGGCCAGAGATTACGTCGAGGAAAGGGTTCTTCTTATTTATTTAAAATGATTTCTTGAATCCCGATCCATTGGATGTATAGATGCGTGCGATTTGGATTGTTGTGATTTTTCTTTTGTGGTGTTTTTATCTTATTATAATCCGTGGGAGTAAATTCATCTGCTATAACGACTACTTTTTATTCGGGGTTTTTTCTTCTTCATATTACAAACAAATTGCATTTGAGGTTGACTTCTACAAGATACAACTCTGTGGGCCTTTGAATTTTGGGCTTTTCTATAAGTGGATTGAAATTAGGCCTTCGCGTCTCTTGATCGGCGTTCTTAATTGGGCTTAGGTATAGATAAAAATGGAAGTTTCAAACTTCATAGGTCTTTTTTTTTTTTATGGGCCCCTATTGGTTCAACTGGTGGATAGAGAGGGGCTTCACAGGATTGAGTCTGTGATTGGTAAGCTCAATCAAAGGCTCCAAAGAGATTTCAATGCCTATAGTGTTTTCAGTGAGTTTTGTAGATTGATCATTGTTTGGTACCACCGAGGCACCGACCCAACAAGATGAAGAATCAAGAATGAGTAGAGGATGTGCTGTAGAATAACAACTTACCATTATCGTCGCAAACCGAGTAAACCACTGCATACGAATGCAAACCTAATCCAATAAGATTTGCAACCAAGGGTCCATGTAAAAGAGCCATTTCATATAAAATCTACACATAGAATAGAAGTTTCACTCACCAGTAAACACACGAGAGAAGAAGCAAAAACAAGAAACGGTTCGATACTAGAAATGTATTCTACAAAGGGAGCAAATAGCAACCTACCAAATCAAAGTGGCAAACCCTACAACAAGGAGCTTGCTGAGACCATAAAAAGCAAGGGAGTTAGAATGTGAGATGCTGTTGCAGTAATCAAAACCATACCATATGCTTTCGGGGACATATGTGTTGTAGGAGAAAGTGACTGCCTTGGAGCTATGACTGAATCTTAACATTCCATGGAACCCAACCATCTGGACCAGACCTGTAGAGATAGACATAGCATATCTGGTATGCACATGGTCCGTTTATCTCATATGTATCTGATGAACATTGCTCAAATGCTCTCGTCCCTGGGTCATCAAGCCGCGGTGCGTGTATCTAATTCAAATTATAAATAAAAAATGCATAAATGGGAGATTTCACACAATTCGTCAAACATTGGGTAGGTTTATTCAGTGGAAGCCTACATATAAAAATGTTATGATGCATCAATAATTTTTTTAAAGTAGAGATAAAAAAAAATCTGAAAATCATGCATATGGTTAACTGAGCTTAAAACTCCAGAAAATCTACTCAATGCATATACTATACAGCGAAAATACGAGGAATCAGATTCACTGAGATCAAGCCATTCAAATGAAACCCTAAACCTAATCGATCAAACAAGTCTTGGAATCAGAGTAATACTCAGTCTAATCAATTGTTCTGCAGAAATAGTCGAATGATTCAGAACCTAATACAGATACAGCGGATAATCCAACCTGATTTCCATAGCCATCGCCGAAAGCGAGGCTGATCTGGTCTCGCGTGTACCTCGGTGACGAACAGCTCGTGGAGATGATCACCGTGTAACTACAGCTTCCGAAATTCTGCATTCTCGGTAAAAAAACAAAAACAAGCAATTAGATGGGGAATGAATGATAAAGAAAAAAAAAAAAGGATTAAGAAAACAGAACCTGAATGAGGCTGGCATTGAAGGATTCCGCAGCATGAGGCTTCGAGACGATTATGGATCCGGAAACAGACAAGACGAAACAGAGGAGAGTGACAAGTTGCAAGGGCGCCATTCTTGTGCTTCTTGACATTGCTGTCGAGTGTGGAGACTGGAGACCAAGGAAAAGAGTTTTGTGTCAAACATTTATGCTTCCTTCATGTCACAACCCTTAAGCTTTTTTCTTGTTTGGTCAAAGCCTTTAAGTCTGTATTCATGAACAAAATAGATACTTTCTTTTGTTTTGCTCAATTAACTAATACTTTATATACTTTATAAGGAAAAACGACGTATTTCCACCTCAAGTTATTGATATAGTTGTAAATCCATCCGAAATTTGGTCCTCGGCATAAATTTCCCTAAATCGAAAGTTTCAAACGTATTTCCACCTTATTTAAAAGTTTAAAACATATATCTCCACCAAATGAAAATTTCAAACCTCTGAACACATAAACCCAGTTTTATTCGATTTATTACTTACCATTAACCACCTAAATTTAATATTAAACCAAATTAAACCTGATTACAACCAAACCCGACCCGACTTAAAAAAACCCAACCCACCTGACCCGACACTTTTTCTTCTTCCCTATTGTTTTTTTCATCTCTTTCGATGTCAAAAAAAAAAATTCATGGATTGAGTTCTTCATCGATTCATTTTTTTCCATAACGAGGAATCTAAGAATCCAAACCAACAAACCCAGAACTCGAATGCAGCGCAGACAAAAAAATTATAAAAAAAAATTAGACCTAAAAAAAAAAAATTATTTTTCTCTCTTCCCCATCTCTCGCCGCCGATTTTTCTTCCTTTCTCTCTTCTTCTTTTTTCTTCTTCTCTCTTCTTCTTCTTCTTCTCTCTTCTTCTCCTTCTCTCTTTGCCGATCTCTCGCCCACCGCCGCCGGAGCTCGCCAGCTCTCGCCACCACTGTCGTTCGCCGCCGCTGGAGTTCTCCTTCCGTCGATTTCTTCTTCTTCTTATCCTTCTTCTCTCTTCTTCTTCTTCTTCTATCTTCTTCTCCTTCTCTCTTTGCCGATCTCTCGACCATCCCGCGCCCACCGCCGCCGGAGCTCGCCAGCTCTCGCCACCGCTGTCATTCGCCGCCGCTGGAGTTCTCCTTCCGCCGATCTCTTCTTCCTCATTCTGGGCTTAAGGTCGCGGCTGAGGGAGGTGAAGGGGAGTTGGTGAATTTGATTATCTATTGTTTTGTTTAATTAAACTTGATGAATTTTTTAGTTTTTATTAAACTTGATTATCTAAGGGGAGTTGGTGAATTTGATCATCTCCATTATTTTTATTTTTTGGTTTCTGAAGTTTTTTTTTTGATTAAATTTTGATAGGGATTTTGTTTAAAAGTGATTGTAATGATTCGATTCTTTGTTCGGATGAATTTTCAAAGGAATTGCTATATCAGTTCTTTGGATTGTAATTTTTTCTCGTATCAAAGAAGAAGAAATAAAAAAAAATATATAGAGAGAGAGGAAAAACCAGAGAGGTTAATTTGCCAATTCATAAATTTGCAAGATCCATCTGTAATAATTTATGAAGATGGCGAATAAGAGATTGAAGAGATTTGTAAAATCATAAATATGTTTTGAAATATTTGTAATTCATAAACTTGAGGGGCTAATTTGCAAAATCATAAATCTCGGTTTACTATCAGGTTCAGTTGGTTTGGTTTTGGTTTAGGTTATAAACCGATAAAACCAATATATGTGTATAAATAGGTTTCGATGTTTTAAATTGGGGGAAAATACGGCTTAAACTTTCGAATTAAATGGATATGTGTCGAGGTCCAAACTTCGGGTGGATCTGTTGTTTTCCGACTTTATATAATTGCCTGAGTTTTGTAGCTCATTTGGTTCAGCAAGTCTATTATTAGCAGAGACAAAGAACAAATGTTTATATAACTTAACGAAAACATTAATCGGTCGGTTTAACAATAAAATCAAATTACAACAGAGATTAAATCTCAGCCGTGTACAAACAATTCATTCTATCTATTCTTACTATTTTGTATAAGAAAATTTGATACGGCGAAATTCAAAATTGTTTATCGAAAAATATGTACATGCCAAGAATTAAACGAATCATCGGTCTGTGACATTCTTCTGTTCATTCAAATAGGCTTCATTTGCAATACACATTAATGTTTAACACAACTATAACAATCTTATAATATAATATCTTGTTCTTTTTTTTTTTTTTTTTGAACATCAATATAATATCTTGTTCAACATTATTAAACAAAACAAAAAAGGTATTTGGTCCCGGTTTTAGTTCAATGACACGTTTAACAAAGAAGAAATTTGTCTAAAGGGAAGAGTAGACAAGTGAAGGCAGAGTAAAAGCAACATGAGTCGATTACGTGGCGCCACTTCTCCCACGAACTCCACCTACTACTACCAGACAAATTCCATGCATTCCAGTTTTCAACAACATTTCAATATCTTATACAAATAAAATCAAAAGTTTAAGGTCTATTTACATGTTTCGATGAAATAGATATCAAATATGCCTTGAGGTTTGTTGTCCACTTTATCAAACTTTATTTTCTTGTTGTCTCAACAAAATTAAAATCAATTGTTTATTCACTTATTCTTGAACACTTCAGTTTATGAATATATATGCTGATCAGCTCAATCAATGGCAGGCCTTGAAATTATTATAAAATAAAGACATAATAAATACGAGATGTTAAAAACGATCACATATATATATATATATACACATATATATATGTATTAGCATATAGCATATACATCTTATAAAACTATTATACTATCTAGGCTAAAACTCAACTCCGAACACCGGTTATGGGAAGAGATGGATTACCGTTACCCTTTACGATTGTATTACTGAAAGTTGGTCCCACTCAACTCCGAACACCGGTTATGGGAAGAGATGGATTACCGTTACCCTTTACGATTGTATTACTGAAAGTTGGTCCCAATAATCAAAGCTAGATAGAGAAACTCATGGGTACACATTCCATCTATTTCATTTTATAAAAGGGTTTAGGTGAATTTGCAAATAAAGATCACAAGTAATTATCTCCATTTTTTTTTATAAAACCCTTTTAAGCAATATATATTATAGAGAAATATTTAATTAAAATAAGTATAAAACAAAAATTTAAATTTAAAACGAAACTTAGTACTTCATAATTCATTAATTATGTTTTCTACAACAACATGGAGGCTGAAACAAAACCAAAACAAACAAAAGTCTCACAAGGCTATGCAACATGCTCATTAAGCAAGCAATCCTAACGCACCATTGCGGCGATCGCAACGGCAACGGCAGTGGCAAACGCAAGAAAAGCACTCTCACCATCTCCACTACGCCCGGAAGCAGCAGATGGCCGTGGAGGAGACGGCGGTGGGATAGCAGGTGTCTCCGGTGGAGGTAGCTCGGGAGACGATGGTCGGCCTGTGGTGTTGCAGTTGTTTTGGCCGTACCAAGTGTTTTGAGGCACGCTCTTGCTTAAATCGAATTTGACAGACTTTGAACCTTCTGAGTAGATCTCGATGGACTCCGGGACCCAACCGTCGGGTCCATCCCGGTGGATATAGAGAGAGCAGATAGGGTTAGTCAGACATTGACCTTTGACTTGGAATGTGTCCGTTGAACACTTCCCCAAACTCCCTGTTCCTCTTACTGATCCGCCTAGCCTCGGTGCTTGCACCTGAAACCGCAAAGTTACATGTATAACGCACATGCTGGTTATTAACCAAAAAAAAAAAAAAAAAAACACATGCAAATAAAAATTGCATAGTTAAAGACAAATTAACCATTCATCTATACATTTAGCTTTTAACGAAATAAACACTTTAATTATTCCAATGAAAATAAATAAATTTTAAAAGGGAAATATCCCTCTATTTTTATGCAGGAGAATTAGTGGGATAATTTTTTTTTTTTTTTCTATATCCCATTCAAATATATCTCATTGATTTTTCTTTATTCCAATTGATTCATTTCATGATAACTATTTAGAGCCTAGAGATTAAACCGGAGTTTGTCTCTAATTAACCTGGTTACCGTCGGCGTCGCCAAAAGCGATACTGATCTGATCCCTTGTCGACTCCGGAGAGAGGCAGCTCGTCATGACAACAACCGTATACGGACATATTCCGGCTTCCATCTACAAGATTTTCCCGGGAAAAAAAATTCAGGAAACCAGAAAACCGGTTCTTGTTTTTGCTAACCAGAAAAATTAAATAATTGAAAAAGAAAACCTGGATGAGGCTGAGGTCGAAGCCATGCGTGACGAAGATGAGGGCGGAGAAGAGAAAGGAGGAATAGAGATAAGGGATCGTCATTTGAAGCAAGAGTAGAGAAGTGAAGAGAACGAGAGAGGGTTGTATAAATTGCATGATGTTCGTCGTCATCAGCTGCGATTAGTTTTCTTATGGACACTTGGCACAAGGAATCAATCTATTGAGATGCAAAATATCTTGATATTATAAACACGTCGCCGTTGATATTTTAAAGAAAAAAAAAACTACACAAAATAGTTCAGCGCATGTAAAACAAATTTAAATACAATTAAAGATATAAGAGTCCACTCATTTTTCTAAAACAGTATATAGAGAATTAGATAGATTAAAAATCTGATATGACTGAAATTTGTAATTAAAAAAAACTGTACAGGTGAAAATGAAAGACGAGCTTTTTTGGTGCAAAAAATAGTTTCTCCCTCCTCGGACAAAAAATGTCAAAATCATATAGTATTTGCTTTAGGGCTCTTGTAGTTTCTACTTTTTAGTGCGTTGGTGACTATTGGGCCGATATTTGGGTCAGATGTAGGCTTTGTATACAAAGTGGCAGCTCTTTCACATTACCGCTAGCAACTAGCAAATTATTGCATCTGCAGTTAGTATTCGGAACTGCATTCGTTTGAAACTAGTTAAACATTTAAAGCTATTTTTCGATGGGCAGCTCCATCGGTAGGTTATAAGCGAGGATCTAAAAATTAGTTGAATTAAAACTGATTAAAAATAATCATTTTCATCTTAAAATCGCTGTAATCGGTTCTAAATTTAGATGTTTTAGAAACTTTTAGAACCTCTGACGTGTTCCAATTTGGTTGGATGATAATTTTTTTTTTTGACTCTCTCTTTATCGGCTCTGCGATTGCGAGATTTTCTTCTCTCTTTCTTTTTTTTCGTCTGATTCCGTTGATTGAGAGGAGAATTGAGTGTGAAATTGTTTGTTCCGCCGGTTTATGTTCTCGAGCGTCGTCGTTGGTCGCAGATTTCGCCGCCGATCTTCAGTCTCCGAATCACAATTTCTCTTCTAGCTCAAAGCCGATGAGCTCTACGTCTTCCAATCAGGTAACCAATTTTATTTCCTGGCCATCATCTCTAATTTATTTAAATACGAATGTAATTATCTTCAATGATTATTATGATCGATTTCAAGTTCAGGCTGGTCTTTGCTTGGTCTCGTTTTTGATATTTGAATGCGGAAGTTGGGTTTGATTTGAAAAAATGTTCCTTTTTGATTAATCTCATACGGGTTTGAATCTGCTATGAATATTTGATGGCAGATGGGTGAGCTCGTAGCTGACAAGGTAGAGAAGGTAACTAGACACTATATCAAGTTCATCTTGGACTGTCAGGTAAGTCACAATTTCCTTCTGGTTTTGTTAATTCGTATTGCTCTGTTTTGTTCTCGTCAAAGCTTATGGTTAGACTTAAGCATTTTTGTGATAAATGCTTGTTAGTTACACCGATTAGGATTGACATTGACATTTAGCTACACCGATTAGTTTTGTGATAAATGTAAACCACAACTAAACACAACTTGATCATTGATTGCTTAAACACTAACCACAAGTTCATCATTTCTTTCTTTGTTTCTCCTCTTAATAACTCAATCATCCTCTTTCTTTCTTTCTTTCTCGTCTGAAACATTAACCACAACTTTCAATCTCTTTCTAAACATTCATCTTAACCCTTCACCAAATCTCTTTCTTTCTCGCCTTAACAACCACACCAAACTAGTCAATGGATTCTCCAAACCCATTTAGTAACTCTGGTGGGTTTGTTGACCTTTTAAATAGCACAGAAGTCCCTGTATTCAGTTCCCAATGGAGTGATGATCCAAGCGAAGCTGCATTCTCGTCTGAAGACAAAAAGGGAAGAAGGAATTGGTCCCCCAAAGAAGATGTTGTGCTCATAAGCACCTGGTTGAACACAAGCAAGGACCCATTAGTTGGGAATGAGCAAAAGGCTGAAGCCTTTTGGAAACGTGTTGCAGCTTACTTTGATGCAAGTCCAAAACTGAAAGGTATGCAAAAGAGAGAGGCTGGTCACTGTAAGCAAAGGTGGGTCAAGATAAATGGCCAAGTTTGCAAGTTTGTTGGGTGCTTAAAGACTGCAACAAGTCAGAAGTCAAGCGGCTGATTAAGTCTTTTTTCAACACATCAATTACCCTAATGTGTAGACTACCGCAATCATAACGGTTTATCGTTGAGTACTTAGAGATCGAATCCACGGAGAGAAAGAACAGCACAGTAAGAATACAAGAAACTACTTAAGCTAAGCTAAACAATTCTTGTTGGTTTTCGTTCCAAGAACTAATTACGGTAAAAACTAAAAATAAAGGACAGAAAATAAAATCATACAGAACTATTAAAATGATTACAAGCTAGTTTAAGAAACACAGATTTAAAGAAATCAAGACACTAAATCGATTTTAAACGCGAAGATAAAGGTATGGATCGTAGGGAACGGTATTCGATTATGAGTATTCGATGTTTCTAATCACTCAATGAGCTGAATTCTATGGCAAAGGACACATATAAGTAGTTTAACTCATTCTCATGATGCTAAACCCTTCATTGATAATTCAAATTAGCTAATCTCTCAATTGCTACAAGAATGTCAACAAGCATAAAACACAAATCCTCTTTGGCCAATTAATGATCCTTAGTCATGATTCTCATCTTGCTAAGCATAAAAAACATGATTAGAAATCTTCTAGACAATTACTAACCTCTCTCAAGTGTAATTTATCCATGTTCTAGAAATTGAGTAGCTAGTTCAACCCTAGCCTTAAGACCACTTCTAAACATGAGAACTTCTTTAATCTTGTTCTAAACATCAAGAGATCATCATCTATCCCTCTAAATCAACCATTCCCACAATCCATAATAAAACTACTCACACATAACTAAATCACAAAACAAAACCGAACAAAACCAAGACATAGCTAAAATAAGAAGATTGGTAGAAGAAAAGTGAGAAAATCTTCACTAAGATGGATTGGATCTTGAATCTTTCATACAAATACAAGAGAGGAGGAGATATGAGTTCTAGAACAGTAAAAAGAAGCAGAGCAATAATCTTTTTTCGTCAGTGTGTAGTTGCTAAGAAAGCACAATAAGTCTACAATATATTACAAAAAGGTTTGGACCCCAAAGTCAAGCTAAAAATCCGCAGCCATTCTTGATCGGTTATGGCGATCGGTTATAACCGATCGACTGTGTATTTTTCCGGCCATCGGTTATATCGATCGGTTAGTAACCGATCGTCTGTGCATTTGTCGTGGGATCGCTTTCATCGATCGGTTATAACCGATCGCACTTGTAAATTACGGTCCCCTTGTTCCTCCTTCGATCCTTGCGGTTCCTCGTCGAGCTTCGATCGTCTCCTTCCGTTTACGCTCATCCAAATCAGTTCCGAACACCTGAGAACGGCTTCAGCAAGCCAAAAAGAACACAAAAACGACCTAGGACATCCTAAATGCAATGTGACTCGATTTGGACCTAAATGTAATAGATACGTAATAGAAACTATACGAAACACAAAAAAATGAAAGAAAATATGAGACTCGAAGTGGTAAAATACAGTGATATCAGCGGCCAGAATGAAGATGATGTTCTGAAGCTTGCTAACCAAATTTATCTCAATGATCACGGGGTTAAGTTCACACTTGAGCATTGTTGGAGAGAGCTTCGCCATGATCAGAAATGGTGTGATTTATCTTCTACTATAGATAATGGCAAGTCAAAAAGAAGAAAGTGTGACGATGGCCATGAAGCTTCTGCAAACTCATCAAGCCCCTACATAGTTAGCGATGGAGAAGAACAAATGGCTCGTCCTCCTGGTGTTAAGGCGTCAAAGGCCAAAGGTAAAAGGCCTGTCAAAGGCTTAGAAGAAGATGGCAATGATCTGAAAGAGTTTCAGTCCATGTGGGAGATAAAACAAAAGGATTTTGAACTGAAGCAGAAGCTTCATAAGCAGAAATTGTTGGAGAGTCTCATTGCAAAAATGGAGCCGCTTAGTGATATAGAAATGGGTTTAAAGAACAAGCTAATTAATGACTTTATGTCAAATGATCTAAGTTAGTCTTCTTTTGTGGTTGAAGTTTGTCTTTTTGTGGTCAATGTATGATATATGATTGTAAAATACTTGACTCGGTTTGTAAAATACTAGTTAATGTATGATCTATGTTTGAAGTTTGTCTAGTTAATGTATGATCTATGTTTGTAAAATACTTGACTCGGTTTGTGGTCAATGTATGATCTATGTTTGTAAAATACTTGACTCGGTTATCTTAATGTATGATCTATGTTTGTGTTTCTGTTCTTGCAATGGTTTGTGTTTCTGTTCTTGCATCAATGGGATAGTAGTCTTTTTCAGTTTCTTGAATCTTGTCCAGCTCTGGAGAGTTTGCAACTCTGGAGGTGTTGTTTGAATGATAAGGATGGGATGATGGTTGTTTCAGCTTGGCTAAAGCTTTCAGGTAACTTGCCTTTACATCACTTCCTTATGTATTCCTTCAATTATTGAGTTCATAGATTGTTTATCAAAACCAATCTGATTATTTCAAGTTTGAATGTGATGTTATTTGTATTTAGTTGCCACATTGTATTGACTGTGAATCAATTAGAGGAAGCATCATATGAATCAATGGTTTATGTTCTTGCATCATATGGTTTATGTTCTTGCATCAATGGTTTTTGTTCTTGCATCATATGGTTTCTGTTCTTGCATCATATGGTTTATGTTCTGGTTTCTGTTGTTGCATCATATGGTTTTTGTTCTTGCATCATATGAACCATCATATGAATCATCTTCTTCAAGTGCTTCATATGCGTGATCTGTTCTTTCTTAAACACCTAGGATCCTGATATGCTTTGATATGCTTCAGGTGCTTCATAGAACCTTTGTGCAAGCCGTCTGATTGAACCAACAGAGATTGAAGCACCTTCCCATCCTTCAGGTGCTTTGATATGCTTCAGGTGCTTTGATATGCTTCAGGTGCTTCATAGCAACTTCCCATACTCTTTGTTTTTGATGTTTTAGAAATCAAATGTCAACATTTTAGTTCTGTTTTTAGAACACCATCAAATGTCAAATTGTAGTTTTTAGAACCTCATTATAGGTTCTACCAATGGAGACCATCAAAAATTAGAAACTTGCAATGGTATCTAAAGTTTTGATTTGGCATTATTTTCATTATAAATATATTTTAGAACCCCTTAAGGTATCTAACCGATGGAGATGGTCTAAGGAAGCTAATAGTATGGAGATGGAAAGATAAAGTTGGGGATGCTCGTGTTAAAGAAAAGTTGAGACAAACCTCTCTACTTTAAAAAAAAAAAAATGTTATTAGCAGTATTATGTACTTGTTGTAGCAATTCACAACATATATTTACAAAGGTGCTTACACTAAAAAGCTTTAAAGTGCTTTGGGTGTATTTAGGAATTAGGATGTTAGGGAAGTGATATAGTAGTAGAAGAAAGATAAAAATAGAAGTCGATCATGGTAAAGATAGAGATTTGAAGGAATGGTAATCATCTCAAATTCATTTCTAATCCTTAATCAGTAAAATATAATTTCATCATCAATGTATCATCTTTATTTTTCTGGCCTATAAGTATATAAGGTGTGCAAGATACTTGATTCATTGTAAAGTGAGAAAGATGGGAGTTGAGAACAAATAACTAGTGGATTTTTGTAATAACTCCTAACTCGTATGACTTTTTATTTTATTTTTCTCTCTCTTTTCGTCTGCAACCGCGTTCGATCATGTTAGTGTTAAGACTTAAGGTTCTAAAATGGTTTATCAAGTTCACAGAGAGACTAATCCAATCTAATACACATACAAAACAATTGAGATTATATTACAAAAATAAATTTAATATTTTTTGCCAACATAACGTCACATTTAAGGAAATAAAATCGAATAAAGAAATATATAATAAAAAAATATAGTATAAATGTTCTAATTTCTAAACATAGATTAAAGTCATAGATGCGCACTGATAAACGTATAAAACCAGTTTAACGGCTGGGATCGCTTGATTATGGATGCAATATTATCTGACCAAACCACGTTCACGGGCCACGGCTTTTGTCCCACATTTTACCACGGATCCGGTAAAATCCACGCTTGTCTTCTCTGATTGGCTCTTCACTCTAAGCTTGAGCTAGGCTGCTATATACGTAAACAAACTCTATTTACTTTTTATTTATTTTTACTCAACAGCCTATTTACTTAAAAAAAAATGATTGCCTAAATTAGTGAATTGGTTGCAAAATAGATAAAAATCATGTGGGTGTGATATTAACATGTTGTTTGATAGTATGTAGTATGTTTCTTATTATTCTCTTTCTCCTTCGGCATATTTTTTTGTCAACCATTCCCTTATATTTAGTTGTTTATAATAGAAAATAAGAATTCGTTAAAGATAATGCTTAAAATCTACAAAAAAAAAAAATAACAATAATAAGATGAATCCTTGCACCTGGTGAACACACATGGGACATTACGTAGAGCAAAAATCTTTGAAGTAATGCAAAATTAAAAATATGTTTTGTTGTAACAACAAAATTCTGCAACTCAAGTTCATATATCTTAAGAAAAGGTTAAAAAAAACAAAAAAAATTGGCTCATATATCTTTTTTGTACTCGAAACATGAGTTTGTTCTGCAGCCGATGTCTGAACTATCGACTTTAAGGTATTAAGAGCAAGTGTATTGGGAGTGTTTTACGGAGTGTCTAAAATTTTGATCAGTTAAAATAATAATAAAGTTAACAAATCAGGTTCCTAAATCAAGTTAAAGTGTCTTAATTAGGATCTGTTTTCTGAGTTAAGACCTAGGTACGTGGCATGATCTGTTTTCTTTCTCCGTCTCTTCCTCTGTCTCTTCCTCTCTATCTCTTCGGTTTCTCCGAAAGAGAATCGATTGTTCTTCGGTGGGTCATGAAGAAAATCCGATAAAAACCTGCTAAATCACACGGAAATTGCCTCATCCGTGGTGGATTTTCCGTGTTGACAGTTTCTAGCTCATAATCGGCCGTTTTGGTGGATCAATCGACCAATCGGTTCATCATCATCGATTCATCATCAGCGATGCTGCGTTTCCAAAGGTTCGTGGTCCTAATTGACCAAATCTCTCTTCTCTTTCATATATATCTTAGGGTTTGTGTAGAATCTGAATCGATAGAAATGAGTTTTTCTGGTTTTTGTTATGCAAATTAGGGATTTTCGAATTGAGATTTGAAATAGGTTTAATTAGGGTTCTTGTGCTCGAATTAAGAGTTTGGTTATTTGGGAATTGAGATTGTCAAAATTAGGGTTTTTTCTTATTCGGTTTTTATTGATTTGATTTTGTCTGATTGAAATTAGATTGAAATTAGAGTTATATTGATGCAAATGAAATGACTGACCTAATATGAATTTCGTATTTCAATTTCATTATGAATTTCAATTTCAATTTTCGTCTGGATTTTGAATTTGCAAACATAACACATATTAATCGTCTGTGTCTCTTTGTCTTCCTTTGTGTACTAATCCAATTTTGTGTATCTGATTTGTATGTGTTTTGTCTGTGTCTCTTTGTCTTCCTTTGTGTACTAATCCAATCGACTGATCTAATATGTGTTTTGTCAGTTGATTTGGTTTTCTCTTATTAGAGTTATACTGATGCAAATGAAATGAGTGATCTAATAAGGGGTTTTTTTTGAATTGATTTGAGGTGAAAATTGTGGAGAAGAAGCCAAAGAGATGGCTTCAAGTTTTGTACATGTTCTGATGTTCTTATTGATTCTTTGTTCAGGTCATGTGGCTACTACTGGAATAGCTCGTACAAATATTGGGATACAAACAAGGCAAAACTAATTACAAGGTAAATATCATTTCTTCTCTGTGTTGTTTCAGTTAGGAGTAATTGAATTAGGTGAAGAACTGATTAAATCTTAACAACTGATTAATTGTTGCTGGTTTTGAGACTTTGTGATTCAAAGTCTGTGTACAAGGTAGAACTGTTGCTGGTTTTGCTATTGTTGTTTCATTCATGGTTGCTAGTTGATGATTAGGTGTAGTATTTATTATTTCACAACTCCTAATAAATGCTTGTTTATCTGTCTTTGTGTGTTTTAGATTAGGTGTAGTTTTAAATGGTAAAATGGGTTATTACTGTCTACATCTGTGGCGTTAAGATTAGATGTGATGTGATGAATGGTTTATTACTCTGTGTAAAAAGATTAGAAGTGATGAATGCTTTAGACTGATGCCCTTGTTCTGATGTGATAAATTAAAAACCACACAACCTACAACCATATCTCTCTTAATGCTACGTAATTAACCACACAACCTTTCTCTATTAATGCTATAAATTAACCACACAACCTGTTATGTGATAAATTAAAAACCACACAAAATGTTCTATCTTTGAAGGTCAGTAATCACCTATAACCAATTCTCTTGAAAAATTCTTCTGTTTCCTCTTCTCTTCTGTCTCCTCTTCTGTCCTGTTTTCTCTAATCTTCTGTTTCCTCTTCTATTTCTTAACTCTCATGCTTGGATATGGATTCTTTTAATCCATATCGGCAAAAGTCCAACTTCATGGACCTTTTAAATAGTCAAGAAGACAGTCATTACCCTGAAACCAATCCATTTGAGAGTTTTTCCCAATCTACAACAGTTGGATCATCACAGATTCCACTGTTTAGTACTGAGTGTTCTGATGATCCAACTGTTGATCAAGAGAATCGTCAAGGGAGAAAGAGATGGAAACCATCAGAAGATGTTGTCCTGATCAGCTCATGGCTAAACACCAGCAAAGACCCTATAGTGTCAAATGAGCAAAAGACTGCTGCATTTTGGAATCGAATAGCTGCATTGTATGCTGCTAGTCCTTCCATTGCAGCTGATGAGAAGAGAGAGGCGAATCACTGTAAGCAGAGGTGGAGAAAGATCAATGATCAAGTCTCCAAGTTTGTTGGAGCCTATGCGGCTGCAAACAGTCCTCCCAAAAGTGGATATGGACCCAAAGATTACTTGAAGTTGGCTCATGAGATCTTTTTGTCGGACTACAAGGCGAAATTCATGCTTGAGCATGCATGGGAACTGCTGCAAAATGAGCAGAAGTGGTGTGAACTCTCTTCTACTAAAGGTGTAGATGCAGGCAGTTCAAAAAGAAAAAAGTGTGACAATGGTTCAACCCCTTCTGGTAGTTCACAATCAGTGAACAATGTTGAGGATGAAGCTGAGGTTAGACCAGTAGGTGTTAAAGCAGCCAAGGCAAAACTTAAAAGGTCAGTGTCGAATAAAGCCACTGTGGAAGAACAAACCAAAAAGCTTGAGAACTTGCAGAGCGTATGGGAGTTGAAACAGAAAGATGTAGCTCTGAAGAAAGAGCTTTCTGACAAAAATATGCTGGAGATACTTCTTGCTAGAACAGAGCCACTTTCAGAACTGGAACTAGCTCTAAAAAACAGGCTAATGGAAAAGTTTTTATTACAAACGACTTGATTTCCTTTGTTTCCAGTTTGTGTTGTTTCATCTTGTTTCTTTATTTCCTTTGTTTCCAGCAACCTTTATGCTCAATGAATTGCATGTATACTTGTAATTATGGTAATGTGTGACAATGTTGATGCAGGTCACAACCACAAGTCAGAAGTTGTTGTCCGGTTGCTTCACATGTTGTTGTCTTCTTGCTTCACAAGTTAGAGACTGTGTATTATTTGTCTTGTATTCACTGTTAGTTTTTTTTGTTATTTGTGTTTGTTGTCCGGTTGCTTCACGTTGTTATAACATTGTAACTTTTTTTTATTGCTTTTGTAACATTGTAACATTTATATTTATACGAGCAATGAAGTTCTTCTTCTTCTTAAATTATTATGCTCCTTCTCATATTAGACTTTTGCTCCTCTCATACAAATCAAATTTCTCTTCTTCTTATCTCCTCTCATACTTATTATCTCCTCTTCTTCTCATTATTATTATTGCTATTCTTGTTAGCCATAAATATTCAAACAAAAAAGGCATCATCTTCCAATGATCCTTTCTCACAAGCACTCGATCAAGAGTTTGATGAATATATCGAACAAGAATTCGATAATTTGTTAAATGATTTTGAAGATCTTGAAGAAACAATCGAACCAAAAAAAAAACAAGCTTACATCAACAAAGACCATGAAGAGGGACATGTGCGGTTATGGAACGACTATTTCAGTGAACAACCAACTTACCCGCCACATTTATTCCGTCGCCGTTTTAGAATGAACAAGCACTTGTTCATGAAAATCGTGGATCGACTTTCAAATGAATTTTCTTACTTTCAACAAAAGAGAGATGCCCTTGGAAGGCTTGGTCTCTCTCCAATACAAAAGTGTACAGCAGCAATAAGGATCCTAGCATATGGTGCTGCGGCTGACCAAGTTGACGAATACCTCCGGCTCGGTACAAGTACTGCTCTTAAATGTGTGACAAAATTCGTCAAAGGAATAATATATTTGTTCGGAGATGAATACTTAAGAAGACCCACCGCAGAGGATCTCCAGCGATTGCTTTACGTCGGACAGGAACAAGGATTTCCCGGGATGATAGGCAGCATCGATTGTATGCATTGGGAGTGGAAGAATTGCCCTACCGCTTGGAAAGGGCAATATTCACGTGGATCTGGAAAACCCACGATCGTTTTAGAGGCGGTTGCTTCATATGATCTCTGGATATGGCACGCATTTTTTGGTTCTCCAGGTACCTTAAACGATATCAATATTCTTGACCGTTCACCAGTTTTTAATGATATCATTGAAGGTAAAGCTCCAGAAGTGCGTTTCTCTGTCAACGGAAAAAACTATGATTTGGCTTACTATCTGACAGATGGTATTTATCCTAAATGGGCTACTTTTATCCAATCCATTTCACTTCCACAAGGTCCAAAGCCATCTTTATTTGCTGAACGTCAAGAATCTGTACAAAAAGATGTCGAGCGTGCTTTCGGAGTCTTGCAAGCTCGGTTTGCCATTGTTAAAAACCCAGCTCTTTATTGGATAAGGCAAAAATAGGAAATATTATGAGAGCATGTATCATACTTCACAACATGATAGTAGAAGACGAACGAGTAGCATACACCCATGACGATGTTTCAGAATTCGTACAAGGAGAAGGAAGTTCGCATGTAGATTTCTCGTATTCTACTAGTATGCCTACAAATGTTCCCCAAATCTTGGCCGCTCGAACTCGACTCCGTGATAAAAAAAAGCATCAAGAGTTGAAAAATGATTTAATTGACCATATATGGCAACGATTTGGACCAGGACAAGATTAAAACGTACCGTGTCTTGTCCGTTTATGATTGGGAATATAATTTTTTTTTCATTTATGTTTCAAATTGTTTTCAACTTTTTTATGTTTTGAATGTATTAAATGTTTTTTTCATTAATAAAAATGTTTAATAAACAAAATTGAATTAAAAATAATATTTAAATTTTTTAGACCCTCAACATTGGTGTCTACAATGGAAGAGTCAAAAATCATAAGTGTTTTAAAAATTAATAATTAATTTTTTTAAATTGCAAAAAACATTAGACACCCATCTTGGGTGTCGACAATGTACTTGCTCTAAGGCGTTATATGGTGGTAAAGCTATATATTGTAAATGTATTTTACTATATGCATTTGTGACATACGATGGAGTCCAACAGTTTTGTATAGTCTACAAATTACATTGACTAATATCCTTAACAATTTCAAAATTTCACTCAACTTTTTTTGACGATACTAGCTCCACAAGTCATAATTCACCAGAACTCGTAACTGTTCAATATTAACAACATGTCAACAACAACCACGGTCCACACCGTCACTGCAACTAACACCACACCTCATTTATTGTTACGGCAAAAATGACAATATATAAAAACATTAAAGAGTGAGTAATAATATAATAATAATTGAATTGGTATAGTTTAGGCTAGTCTAGCATGCGTGCAGAATGGTCTTGTTACTTATTAGAACCATTCACCGTTCGAGTCTAAAAGCGTAGAGTTGCTTACTTGCTTATATAGCTGAACCTCCACACGACTTAGAGTTATATCATGTGGATATACGAGCCCCGTCTATTCTCTTACGTTGATGTGGATTTACTTTTTTATTTTTACCGCTAAAATGGTCACCAAGTCTACTGCTTTTACTGTCGCAGTTGAAAATTGGTCGTCGCTGTGAACCTATATATAAAGAAAATTAAGTCATCGCTAATACAACTTGGTTTGATCTACGTGAGTTTAGCATGTGCACGCTTTTATATTGTGGTCCGCAGTTGAATTCCATTGGAGCAAGTGGTCGAGAAGCAAAAGGTTAAATATATAAAGCATTTTCTTATAACCGACTTTGTTTTTGAGTTTTTGAGTTTTTGAGTATGCAATAAATGTTTTCTAAACATTGTTTAGAGATCATTTCCAAGGTGATGCTATAGGCCAGGTAAACATATTGTAAACAATGTTTTCTTTAATTATAACAGCTTAAATTTAAATGATGTTTTTGCTTTTTGCGTTTTGAATGTTGCTGATTTTAGAGATCTAACAGTAAGCTGAAAACATATCTAAAACAAATTAAGAACTGTTATTAGAATCTTGTAGGGCCAAGATCGAGCATTAACTGTAATTGTGTTGAAGTATGTGTACCATAAAAATTGAAGACTAGACAAGCTGATGAACCATAGTGGAATATCGTATGTCTTGTGTTCTTCTTTCTTTTACACAAAATGCAGATGTAGGATTACAGAGCCGGTCCTGAGTTTTAGAAAACTGGAAGTTAAAAAAAATAATTGGACTATTTTACTATATTAAGTTTTGACCTCGTGACATTTTGAAAGAAGCTTTTAAAATTTCACCACTAGACTAAAAACATTTTTTGAAATTTAAGGAACTAAATTTTGTTTATAAAAAATAGGGCCACAAATATGGCCGGTTATGTGTAAGAAACTTGTTTAATATGGTTGAGACTTGAGACCATATACACTTTAACACTTATATACGTGTTTTACACCAATGCGGAAGAAAAATCCCAAGTGGACTCGTTGTCTTAGTCTATAAGAAAACTACCAACAAAGGAAACTGAAAGGTACGATACTAATTTACGAATATTCACAAATATCTTCTTTTGTTTATATTGTTTTCGAGTAATTTTCATTGCTTAAGTTAATATATTTTCACTTTGAAATAATGTTATTAGTATATATATATATATATTGGTCAGAAAAGTTAGTATTATACTTATATATGCGGCTAAATTACAGAGAAAAATTTGATTAGTTTTTTTTTCTTTGTTTGAATACATGTTTTAAACGGCAGATGTCGCCATGGTGAGTCGATTTCAACGAGACGAGCTAGGGTTAGAGATGAGGTATATGAACATGTGATTAGTCCTAATAAAGCGGCATAATAGTATGTTATGGTATAATCTTCGAATATTTGCGCTCTTTTGGTTTGCCTTTAGAATATACACAGATATCAAAAAGTTTGACCAGTAGTCCGTAAGTCGTACAACATAGGAGAACGAAGATCGGAACCAGCGAGGAAAAAGATACGGTCGGTCCATATTAAGCTAAGAAGACCAAACGTAATTCGATATATCTTTCTATTGTAGACGTTACCATATAATGATATACATTTTTTATATTCAAAATTGTAAATCCATTTTCCTTTTGTTTTGATGTCGGAACTTGGAAGGAGGATTTTAGTAAAAATAAAAAACTTGGAAAGAGGAGAGATATGATATTTGGCACAAAGGAAGCTGCCAAAACATTAGGGCAACCGAGAACTAACGAGATCAATTATCGGTTTAATCGGACGGTTGGGGTTTAACCAATATTTCTTAGATATCTTTTGGGCCCTACGGTCTCATGACTTGAACCTGATCCATCACTTCAATAACTTTTTTATGTGATTATGAGAAATTTACATGCTAGCTAGCTCTTAGAAAAAACAAAATATTCATTACGACAAAACGGTATAGTAATCAACTCAAGCAATCAGCTTAGCACAAGAACGCGCGTTTGTTTGTTTAGCTATTGATATGATGACCATTGTTAATTACAAAAGTTTATAGTTAGATACGCTGTTTATCTTCCAAACATCAGATTTACCAACACAATTACCTATTATAGAGTAAGATTATAAGAAATATTTTCGATAAGATTTATAACAGGAGACAAAAAGAAAGTAAGAAAATCAAAACCCTAAATAAAGAAAGAAAATCCAAAACTCTTAAAAGGTGTTAAGAAGAAAGAAAAAAAGGCTAAAGAAAACGAAGATAGTTTCGATAGAGAAAGAGCAACAGCTTTATACGAGGCTATCCTATGATAGCTTTAGACACGATCTCTGCTCTTTTCTTTTAACATTGATTCTACAGTGTAAGTACTGCTCATATTTTTCATCTATATTAAATTTATATTACGTTTATTTATTGCAATCTACAGTTCTACCAAACTTATTGGACCTTAGTAGTACAATGTCGATGCCAAAATTAATCAAAGTAATTACGAGACAAAGATGTGAGCAAAAAGGAGACAAAGATGTTCGATATTTTATAAAAGATTCATGAAAAACTGTAAAACTATGGAAAGCTGAAAAAGATGAAGATTTTACAACGAGAGGTTGATAAAAAGGATAGCACTAAATCGAACCGGTCAAACCGGTTTCTTGCTTTTTTACACCCAATCACTATCAGAGCATTAACTAATTGTCACAAGGAAGAGCAAGGTCTGATTCTCTAACTCGCAGTCCATGATACATTTCGTGTAGACGCTCTATCAACCGTTGGATCAGATTGATTTTCGATGCACGCGCGCGTAAACGGGATTTTTCCCAACAGAGGAATGTCTTTTCACCGGGCTCTTAAAAAGACGTTCTTTTCTTTTCCTTGCATTGGAAAACGGCGTTTTTCTGTACAACCGTCGCCGTCAAATCATACGGACAAATCTCCGTTTAATATTCCTAACGCCGTTACTTTACTGTTAACCAAGTAATAAGTATCATCTCTTTCAGGCTCTGTGTGGATTTATGTAGTAAAAAACAAATTAAATCATTTCGATCAGTGTGTCATTAAAGATGATCGGAGATGTTTTAGCAGAGTTAAGTACACAGCAAATGCATATCGATGTATGTATGTATATATGCTCTGACATTATTTGTCGTTGTCTAAAATACTAAAGTTTCTCTCTCATGGCGTCGGAGCTCACCCTCTA
This sequence comes from Eutrema heterophyllum, assembly GCA_002933915.1. NCBI lineage: Eukaryota > Viridiplantae > Streptophyta > Magnoliopsida > Brassicales > Brassicaceae > Eutrema > Eutrema heterophyllum. Next base: position 219,608 of record PKMM01004794.1, on the reverse strand, counting down.
GTGTACTAGACTCTACTCTCTCTCTCTCTCTCTTCTTTAAACATCTCTACTCTGCATTCCTTCCAGTTCACGCTAATCGCCTGTGCCGGTCCCCTCTCACTTCTCTCCCAACAATGGCAGATCGATTCTGTACCCTTTTTGCTTCTTTGAATTTCGCTTCTTCCTAGAAACTTCTCAAAGGCTTTGGCTTTCCCTAAAAAGAAAAAAAGGTTTTTTTTTCCTTATAGAATCTGGGTTTCTTGTTGTTACACTCAAGAAAGAAGAAGAAGAAGACTAGGAGGAGGAGGAGGAGGAGGATAGAGAAAATGAATGGCTTGGTTTTATGTTTGGGGATGGTGGTTTTCATGCTTATCGGTTTTGTTTCTCCTATGAACAATGAAGGTTCTACTCTTTCGAAACGTCTTTTGTTTGTCTATTTTCCCGGGATTTCCCCACAAGCTTTTGATTAAGTTTTTTAAAAAGTATCGTATCTTTGTCGCTGACGAAGAAACCACAAGATATCTTTCACTAATTCTGACTGGGGTCTATTTCCAGAAATTAGGGTTTAACGGTGCTCTCTGAGGATTTGTAAATGCGTCTCTTTTTTTTGTTTTTCCCCTCAACTTTTCGTTTGATGTTGAAGAGATCATATCAATAAATCTGTTTCTCCTTATACTGATTGTTCCCAAGAAGATAAGAATTGAAAACTCTATTTCCTACCCAATAGTCATTTGGTTTGTGCTTAGAAAACCTCAACTTTAAATTACCCAGAAATACGATGAAGATTAGTTTCGAACTCTGTTTGGTTCCGAGATAAACAAATCAAACGGTGCCCTATTTCGCTTCACAGCAAAGCTTATAGTAGTACTTATCTAGTGGGGTTTTGGTATATTTAACCATTTGACTATCATCAGTTTCAAATGATTAAATAATCCCTTTTTTGATTTTTATAATTAATATTAAAAAGCTTTCGAATTTGCACAGGAAAAGCGTTGATGGCGATAAAAGCCTCATTCAGCAACGTGGCGAATATGCTTCTTGACTGGGACGATGTTCACAACAACGACTTTTGTTCTTGGCGAGGTGTCGTTTGCGACAATGTTAGCTTCTCCGTTGTCTCTCTGTAAGGATCTTTTCTTCTCGTTCCTTTTATGTTTTTGTCTCACTTGCTTCAGTTTTTTGGTTTTCTTCTGATTTTGACCCTTTTTTTTTCTGCTGGAAGTAACCTGTCCAATCTGAATCTTGGAGGGGAGATTTCGCCAGCCCTTGGAGATCTCAGGAATTTGCAATCAATGTTTGTCTTCTCTTCTCTCTTTAAACTTATCGATGTTTGTGAGTAACCATGGTGTTGTATCCTTATGAAGCTGTTTTCTTTGCAAATAACAGGGACTTGCAAGGAAATAAATTGGGTGGTCAAATTCCAGATGAGATTGGAAACTGTGCTTCTCTTGCTTATGTGTAAGTTTTTGTTGTTGAATGTTTGAATTCTCAAGTTTGTGAATTTATTTGATCTCCATTTAATATGTATGCAAACTTTTCTTGTTCAGGGACTTCTCCACTAATTTCTTGTTTGGAGACATACCGTTTTCAATCTCTAAACTCAAACAGCTGGAGTTTCTGTATGGGTTCTCTTCTTTCGCATTCGTGTGTCCCCTTTGCCGGTTTTGGCGTTTTTTTTTTTTTTTTTGTAAACTGTTTCACCCTCTGTGGCTAATGCAGGAACCTTAAGAATAATCAGCTCGCAGGCCCAATACCAGCAACCTTAACCCAGATTCCAAACCTTAAGACCCTGTGAGTTTCATTATGATGCCATCTATTTATGAGCGAGTCAAGTTATTGAAAACAAAGTGATCATTTCAATGATATTTGTTTCTCTGCATATGATCCTGCAGTGACCTTGCAAGAAACCAGCTAACTGGTGAGATACCGAGGTTACTTTACTGGAATGAGGTTTTACAGTATCTGTAAGTTCATCATCTACTTATCTTGAGTTCTTGAGGCAACCGTAGATTTATCTTCTGATTGTGATGTCTTTTATTTGCAGCGGTTTACGTGGGAATATGTTGACTGGGACATTGTCTCCTGATATGTGTCAGCTTACGGGCTTATGGTACTTGTAAGTGAATCCGGCTCAGCCCCCTTTCAAGTTTTCAATAACTCTAATAACCTTGTGATTTCAAGCAAGTTGTAATTGTATCCGGTTTGTTGTTGTTAGTGATGTGAGAGGCAACAACCTAACTGGAACTATCCCGGATAGCATTGGAAATTGCACAAGCTTTGAGATCCTGTATGTGTCTTTACTTTAAGGAAACATTCTGAATATCCAGCACAAAACTTGTGTGGGCTTATTCGTCTTTTGCATTTTCAGGGATGTATCTTATAATCAGATAACTGGAGTAATACCCTACAATATTGGTTTCCTCCAAGTAGCTACTCTGTAAGTATTGTTAAGACTGTCTTAAACCTCTTGTTTGGTTGTTAAAGCAATATATATGGTAAAGTGGTGATGGTTCTTTTTGCAGGTCACTTCAAGGAAACAGGTTGACTGGTAGAATTCCGGAAGTGATTGGTCTAATGCAGGCCCTTGCTGTTTTGTAAGTTCTGTTCATATTGAAACACTTATTTTATAGGTTTCGTTTCGTGCTCTTCTGACTCAGTGAAAATAACTATCCAATGCCCAGGGATTTGAGTGACAATGAACTAATTGGGCCTATCCCACCAATACTTGGCAATCTCTCATTTACCGGAAAACTGTGAGTCCCTTGCATTCTACTCATACTCACTTTGTCATGCTTATGGTAAGATTTTCGCACAGACAAATAAAAGATATTCCTGATAATAGGTACCTCCATGGCAACAAGCTCACAGGACCAATCCCATCTGAGCTTGGCAATATGTCGCGACTCAGCTATTTGTAAGATTGAAATTTTGCAACTTCAATATGGTTCAACTTAAAACTTAAGCTCATCTCTCGAGGGTTTACCAATTCGCAGGCAACTAAATGACAATGAACTAGTGGGAACCATCCCACCTGAGCTTGGGAAGCTGGAACAATTGTTCGAACTGTGAGTTCTTATCCTCCAGTGTTTTACTTAATATATCATTATTTTTCCTATTCGTTAAGCTGATTGATGTGTCTTTCCACCAATTAGGAATCTCGCAAACAACCATCTTGTAGGGCCGATTCCATCTAACATTAGCTCTTGTGCTGCCTTGAATCAATTGTAAGATATGAGATAAACCCTTTCGCAATTTTTGCTTCCTGTTTTTTGTTTTTTGCCTGTTTACTTTATAGAAAGCTTATTCTGCCTTCCTTTTTTTTCAGCAATGTGCATGGGAACTTCCTGAGTGGCTCGATACCACTTGGATTCCGGAATCTTGGAAGCTTGACTTATTTGTAAGCTTCAAAGATCGCATAAACAGCATGATTCTCTGGATAGTTTGTCTGTGTTGATCTTGATTTGACGCTGTAAATTGCAGAAATCTTTCCTCAAACAGTTTCAAGGGCAAAATACCTGCTGAGCTTGGCCATATTATCAATCTTGATACCTTGTATGTTATTTTCTGGTTCATTACATCCTCATTCCCCTTTAGGACTTTATTCTTCTTTATATGTGGACCAACTCATACAAGCTTTGGTTTCAGAGATCTATCTGGCAACAATTTCTCAGGGTCAATACCATTAACACTTGGTGATCTTGAGCATCTTCTCATCTTGTATGTCTTCATTAACCCCTGAAGCTGCATTGCTTTCACATTACTTTTTTTTTTTTGGGTTTGTTGACTTTAGATATGCTTTAATTTTCAGAAACTTGAGCAGAAATCATCTCAATGGGCCGTTGCCTGCAGAGTTTGGGAACCTCCGAAGCATTCAGATCATGTAAAGTATTTCTTTATGCTTAATGGTTCCTCCTTTATGATAAAACATCCTCTTTACCAACTTTTTTCCTTCCTTCTCAGGGATGTATCATTCAATTCTCTCGCTGGTGTTATTCCAACTGATCTTGGCCTTTTGCAGAACATTAACTCTCTGTAAGTAAACCATCACTTCTCCTTTTCATATTACCATCTAAAACAGAGATCAATTTCTTTTTGTTTTTTTTGTACAGAATACTGAACAACAACAAGATTCATGGGCAAATTCCAGATCAGCTAACGAATTGCTTCAGTCTTGTCAATCTGTGAGTTTTCTTTTGTTGTACAGATGTTTTCTCTCAGATAGTGCTATGATTGACTCTTTAATCAAATATTTTTCCTTCTCTCTATACACATCTTAGGAACATCTCCTTCAACAATCTATCTGGAATAATCCCACCTATGAAGAACTTCTCACATTTTACCCCGGCCAGGTATAAGCTTTGCAATATTACCAATTCTTAACCTGTCATATGATCAGTATACCAAATCTATCATTTCGTTTACAGCTTCTTTGGAAATCCATTTCTTTGCGGGAATTGGGTTGGATCGATATGTGGCCCTTCTTTGCCCAAGTCACGAGGTATCTGAACTTGCATTTATCCTATGGCACTGTCTTTAACCGACAACTTTCTTAACTTTTTATTGGACTTTTCTTTCTTTGACAGTATTCACCAGAACTTCCGTGATTTGTATGGTTCTCGGTTTCATTACTCTCATATGCATGATAATCATTGCGGTTTACAAGTCAAAGCAGCAGAAACAAGTCTTGAAAGGTTCTCCAAAACAGTCTGAAGGTATTGGGTCTCACAGTTTCTCTTTTCTTCTCCTGTTCATTAGAGTTCACAGCAGCATCGTGATAAGACTTCTATGGAACCTTCAGGGTCAACGAAGCTGGTGATTCTTCACATGGACATGGCTATTCACACGTTTGATGATATCATGAGAGTGACGGAGAACCTCAGCGAGAAGTACATCATTGGATACGGCGCTTCTAGCACGGTTTACAAGTGCACCTCCAAAAGTTCCCGACCTATTGCCATTAAGCGAATCTTCAATCAGCATCCCCACAACTTGCGTGAGTTTGAGACAGAGCTCGAGACCATTGGAAGCATAAGACACAGAAACATTGTGAGCTTGCATGGATATGCCTTGTCTCCATTTGGCAACCTCCTCTTCTACGACTACATGGAAAATGGCTCTCTTTGGGATCTTCTCCATGGTTTGCTATTCATCTTCTCTTGGGTCAATTACATACTTTTCAAATTTTGTTTTCTAGTTTCGGAGGACTTGAAAGTAGTGATTGTATGAAGCAGGGCCTGGGAAGAAAGTGAAGCTTGACTGGGAAACAAGGCTGAACATAGCGGTTGGAGCTGCGCAAGGACTTGCATATCTTCACCACGACTGCACTCCTAGGATCATCCATCGGGATATCAAGTCATCAAACATACTCCTTGATGGGAATTTCGAAGCGCGTTTGTCAGATTTTGGGATTGCCAAGAGTATACCAGCCACCAAAACTTATGCTTCAACATATGTTCTTGGAACCATAGGCTATATAGATCCAGAGTATGCTCGTACTTCTCGTCTGAACGAGAAGTCTGATGTCTACAGCTTTGGTATCGTCCTTCTTGAGCTTCTGACCGGGAAGAAGGCTGTGGATAAGGAGGCCAACTTGCATCAAATGGTATGAATTCTCATGGAATATAGTGTCACTGAAGCTTGTTCTTGGAAACAATGAGATATCATTTGGTTTCTGTTGCAGATACTGTCGAAGGCGGATAATAACACGGTGATGGAAGCGGTTGATGCAGAAGTGTCAGTCACTTGCGTGGACTCAGGGCACATCAAGAAGACATTTCGGCTGGCTCTTCTGTGCACCAAGCAAAACCCTCTGGAAAGACCCACAATGCAGGAGGTCTCTAGGGTTCTGCTCTCTCTTCTCCCGTCTCCACCTCCAAAGAAGCCGTCTTCTCCGGCGAAATTGCAGATGAGCGGGGCAGGTTTTTATGTGATTTAGGGTTAGTATGGGGGGCATTTTGGGAAAGGGAGAGAAAATAGAAGGCATTAAAGACAAGAACATGCTATAGGTGAATGAGTAGGTGAAGTTAATTGTTGGTTTCCAAAGGACATAATCACGAGTTCGTTAAAAGTCTTTCAATCTTTTTAATGCACTCACATCCATTAATGCGTACTTCTTCTGTCACACTATGTAAAAATTTTGTACATTATCCATTGACGACCAAACACAAGCGTTGCATATTTATGAAATTTCTATCATCTAATTAAGAGCATATATATATATATTTTTTTTTGAAATAAATGTAAAATTATAATCAATCAAAAACTTCTGTTACAATGACTGCGACAATCGTTCGAAAGATGGCTGAAAAAACTCGAAATTACAGATTCTCAAAATTTAAATTTAACTTAACCTTGTGGCAAACCAAACGAGTAATCCCTTCTCGAAATCTTTCTTCCCCGATATCTTTAGAGAAGTAATCCTGTTTCTTACGTTCTTGTCAATCATCTTTATTAAACGGTTCGGTGGAGTTGGCAGCTTTCCATGTCTTCTGTTGTTTCTTTCCCTCCAAACGTGGTATACAGACGATTGAAAAGCGTAACGAAACAGAAATTGTTTCAGCTCATCTAGGCTTGAAACCTGCAGTAAACCGAGAAGCTCATCCCAGGACGAGGTATAAAGTCTTCCCAAAATGCGAAAGACGATCTGTTTCCAAACCTCTCTTGTGTAAGAGCACATGAAAAAAAGGTGATTGCGGGTTTCGTCAACACCGCAGAAAACACAGTCATATTGGTGACCACTTCCCCATTGTTTCATTCTCTCCCCCGTAGGCAAGCGATCCAGAATTGCTAGCCAAGTGAGAAAAGCGTATTTTGGTGTTGCATGGGAAAACCACACACCCTTAAACCAGTCCACTCTTGGGTGTCTTTCCCGGATCATATCCCAAGTTCTTTTAGAGTCAAATTTAGCTGAAAATTTTGCTTCTCCTCGTTTCCATAAGGCAATGTCATTGTCCAGACTCTGCACCCGACCAGCCCGACTTGCAAGCAGATCCTCAATGTCGTTTAGAACTTGCAGACGGTGTCTTCGTCTACGATGGTTGAGCGCTGAAGCCACTGTTGAGTCACTTTGAATACCCAAGTCTATAGAACCTCTTGGCCCAGTAATATGAATTAGGGGACCCATGGAACTCCAATTGTCGAACCAAAAGGATGTAGTTTGACCATTGCAGATCTCGACCTTGTGGAAGTCCTTCACCAAATCTCTGTATTTTAAGATCTTTTTCCACATCCATGAGCCCAAAGAAGAGGTTGCTTTGAATGTCCAGAAAGATCCTTGTTTCAAGAGATTTCTTTCGATCCATTGTACCCACAGTGAGTCTCTCGTAGATAGTATTCTCCAAGCTAGCTTCATACAACTCACCTTATTAGACAATCTGAGGGATTTTAACCCCAAACCACCCTCACTTTTAGGCTGACAAATCACTTCCCATGACACCTTCGTTTTCTTTGGATTTAAAGTTGGTCCCGACCAAAGGAACGCAGAGCACAATTTTTCTATCTCCTTGATGCAAGCTTTTGGCAGAAGGAATGCTGACATCCAGAAGTTTACAAGACTTGAAATTACGGAGCGAATGAGCTGAAAACGGCCAGCCAAAGACAAAAAACGAGCTGTCCATTTGCTGATTTTCGACTTTATTTTTTCCAGCAGGGGGTGTAGTCTGAAGCAGTCATTTTCTTAGTGAGTAGAGGTAGCCCGAGGTATCTGACCGGAAGAATACCCGTGGCTAAAGGAAAGCTCTGCCTTATTTCGGTTTTGGTTATGTTGGAAACCCCCGCAAGATATAGAGTACTCTTCTCCACACTGATATTTAATCCAGAAATGCTGGCAAAATCATCAAAAATATCCATAATACCTCTGATCGAGCGTTTTTGGCCATCCACGAACACCATTATGTCGTCCGCAAAACAGAGGTGAGTGAGGCGGATTTGCTTGCACCTGGGGTGGTAACCAAATCTCCTATCCACCGCTGCCTTGTCAATTAAGCAAGATAATACATTCATACAAATCACAAAGAGGTAGGGTGAAAGCGAGCATCCTTGCCTTAGTCCACGTTCACTTCTGAAAAATCCCGCTAGCTCCCCGTTTACTTGGACAGAGAAGGAGGCTGTCGAGATACATAAGTTTATCCAATGAATGAAACCCTCCGGGAAATTAAGAGCCTTTAGAGTATTCCTTAAAAAATCCCACTGAACCGAATCAAAAGCTTTGGAGACGTCTAGTTTCATCGCACATCTTGGCGAAATTGTTTCTTTGTTGTAGTCTTTTACTAGCTCCGTAGCTAGCAAAACATTTTCCATTAACAACCTCTCTTTAACAAAAGCAGACTGATTTTGTGTTATGAAGCGTGGGAGCAGTTCTTTTAGCCGGTTTGCCAGAATTTTTGAAATTGCCTTGTAGATTACATTGCAACATGAAATCGGCCGGTAGTCCTTCATCTCCATTGACGCCTCCTTCTTAGGGATCATCGCAAGAATCGTTGAATTTAATCCTTTTGGGAGAAAACCCTTGACAAAAAAAGATTTAATTGCCGTTAAACAATCTTTTTCAATAATAGACCAACTTGCCTTGAAAAATTCAGTTGTGTAACCGTCCGGGCCTGGTGATTTATCAGTTGGCATTGCGAAGATTACATTCTTGATTTCCTCTTCAGAGACCTCCTTCATTAATCTGTCTTTCTCAAGGCCTGAGCATTGAAATTTAAGGATTCCTTTCAGCTTTTCCACCGTTGTGCCTTGATAATTCTCCGGTTTAAGAGTCAGTAGTTTCTGGAAATATCGAACTGCTTCATCCTTTATTTGCTCTCCCGACGTTAAAATTTCTCCCGTATCTCCCACCACTTCCCTGATCGAATTCTTCATTTTACAAATTTGGCAATATTTATGATAATAAGAGTTGTTCTTGTCACCTACAATCAACCAGTGAAGCTTGCTCTTTTGCTTAAGTAGTTTCTCCTCTATATCGGACAGCTTGTCCCATTTGGAGAAAGCCAACAGTTCCTCCTCAATTTCCATTTCAGCCGGATTGAGCAGAGTCGCCTCCTGCTTTCTGCATAGATCCGCGTGCGCCTCTTTTGTTCGACGAACTAGATCGCCAAAAGTGTCCTTTCCCAAACTCCGCAGAACAGGATTAAGAGCTTTCAACTTTTTACAGAATCGAAACAGAGCAGACGTTGATACGAACAGAGGGTCTGTGGTTGACCAGAAATTCTCCATTTCCGGCAAGAACTGCGGTAACTCCTTTGTGATGTTCATAAATTTAAAAGGTTTCCGTCCCTTTGTCGGTTGGCGTTCGAGCAAGATTTTGCCACGTAAGTGATCTGAGCAGCCGCCAGAGTCAAAAACGCAAAAAGAGTTCGGAAACTTACTCATCCAATCTCCATTAACTAGAGCTCTGTCTAACTTCTTACAAATCAGATCCGTCCCTCTCTTGTTGCACCAGGTGAGACGGGGTCCATGATACTTCAAGTCCCTTACCGAGCAATATCTTGTCGCATCCTGGAAGTCTCTCATGCCAACGGGAACGGTGGGAAGGACTGCGAAGTTTGAGTGTTCCTCTCCTTTGAGAATCTCATTGAAATCTCCACAAATCAGCCATGGTTTGTTACAAAACATTGGGGAGTTCTTATGGTTTTTCAGATTTTCCCACAATATCTTCCTCTCCTCCACAAAATTTGATGCATAAACAAAAGAGCAGAAGAACTCTTCTGTATGACCTTCTACTAAAACAGAACAAGTGATTACTTGACTGCTTTTGAAAACGGGCGTTAGACGGGCACTTCCATTCCAGAGAACCCAAATTCGCCCAAGCCGGTGTGATTCGTAATTTGTGATTGCAGACCAACCCGGAAAAATTGAATTTATGATTCGATTAGCCTTATTTTCCTTGACTCGCGTCTCCAAGAGGCAACCAAACTTCATAGCACCATAATTTACCCAACTTTGAATGACTGAATGTTTTGATGTTTTGTTGAGTCCGCGGACATTCCAGAAGAACCCTGTCATCTAATTCTTTCTGGTGGGTCTCCTTGTGATTGATGGTTGCTGATCCGAAAGAAATTTGTGGGCCGCCTTAGCCACACGAGGAAGAGCATATATATACATGCTTTCTGACAAATGTGAATCTTTAGAAGCGATTGGGTACTTCCTGGTGATGTCCCGCCAACAAATCCATACTCTCGTTAGAATGCAACTGATGGAGATGTGTTGTTGGGTCCAAAATACTTCAAGTGTTTGGACAGATTAAAGCAGTAGGTTCCCATTGAAGCTCTCAGATTTCTTCATAGCCATGTCTTAGAGTAAGAGAAGCAACTAATCCAAAATTAATGCGACCGATGTTTTGATGTCGCCATCAGTTATCTGAAGTGAGGCACAGCTGTAAGAAATCGTAACAATGTTAATATTCGTAACAAAAGACAAATTAAATGCAGTGTGAACCCTTACTTTGCTGAGAGATTCAATAAAGGGTTCATCTCGTAAGTGTGTGTCCTTCGGAGCTTCAAATTCCTTCGATAAACTAAAAACACGGTGTTAGTAAGAACGAAGTTTCGGGGAATGATGATTGGTTCTCCATATTACATGATCCATGAAGACATTGTAACAGACTAACAGTTTCAAGAACCAACCTGCAGTATGAGTGACTTACCCTCGGAAAATTGTTTTCATATTTGTTTTTGATTGCTTCACCGCATTTAATTGATGTCTACATACCAATAAAGGGGAGATTCTTGAGTATTATTGCTTCACCGGGAATCTTGTCTGCCAAGTCACTATTGAATATATACTCTTTTTGTTAGAGACGTGGAAGGTCGCGAACAAACGCTCCTCTTCGTGAGCTAAGACAGCTTTGATCCGTCGCAAGTATCTACTTGTATTCAATTTTCAAAATTGCTTTAGGGGCTAGTCGGACGGTTGGGTTGGGCCTAGCGCCTAGTCCAAAAATCGGGGATTAATCGAAGACTAGTTTTTAATATTATTTTATTTAATTTATATTGAAAATTAGATATATGATATCAAATATGCATTATCATGTGGAGATATATGCAATTTTATAAATAATATATAGCAAATTGGTGAAATATATATTATTTTGGGCTAATTTAGAAATCTCAACAAAAAACAATGATATGCTATTAGTTGAATGTACGTGAGTAAATTGAATTTTAATGGGCTTTTGAATTGGTACAACAAGTTTTCAAATTGAGTTTTTTTTGTTTGGTGGAAAAATTCTACATCGACAACTCTTTTTCTCCTCGCCTCTACTCCTTCTTTATAAATAGACAACTTAACTATCCTAAATATATAAAGTTTTTCATAATTTAAAGTTAAAATTTAAACTTAACTATCCTACAACACATCAACATAAAATTTAAAGTTTTTTCATAACTAGATTATGGATCCGTGCTTTGCACGGGTTGATTGTTACCTTTTAATTATTTTTTTTTTGTATTTTACACACACACACACACACATATATATATATATATATATATGTTTTGAAGATTTTTGATGGCTTTGGTTTTCATTTCATAAGTATGTGTAATGTTTGAATTATAATTGACTTTAATTGTATTCTTGAATGTTGTAAATTTAATTGATGCATTTGTTATAATTTAAGTTCAAATGGGTATTGAATATAGATTTACAATATAGATTTATAATTTAATCTATTTGTATTGAAGAGTATTCAAGAAGTGAATAGTAATGAACTTATATATTTTTAAATTTAAATGTACTCTATTATTTAAAATCCTATATAAAATTTTGAAAATTGTGCAAAAATTTAATAGAAACGTGTCTGTAACTTATAGTGTTGATTGTCAAATTACTTTCATGAGTTCAGATTCAAAATTATATAATATAATAATCAATAATTGAAATGAAAGTATTTTGAGATAATTGTTTAAATGAAGAGAAAGTGTCAGCAGCAAATATCATTCGTCATATAATGTAGTTTTAGCAGCAATACCATTCGTTGTGTATTTTTGCTTCATTTTATAGTGAGTTTTACAAATTGTATTTAGCAAATAATTATGGTGTTGTCACTGAAATTTTTACGATGATATTGAGATCAAAAATGTAAATCATAAGTGAAAATAACAATATTTAGTATGATCAATTAGAATTAATTAATTAAATGGTTTCAGGAAAAAATAAAGATTTTAAATAAAGAAAACCAGAAATTGCTAAAAATCCACTATTCAAATTGCGAGATTTATGGAGTTCTAATGGAAAATAGTAAATGCCAGCTATATTAAAGGTTTTAAAAAATCCGCTTTTTTATTTTTGTTTAAGCCAACAAAATAAGACCTTACTTTTTCTTAAATCACTACAATATAATTTTAGATAATATGAAACAATCGAATTTATTTATCATATCTTAAATTGCGTTGGAATCTAGTAAATTTAGTCTCTACAATATAATTTTAGATAATATGAAACAATAGAATTTATTTATCCTATCTTAAATTGTGTTTGAATCTAGTAAATTTAGTAACAAAATAAATATAAACCAATGCAAAACACCACCTTAGTAGTCAATGATATTTTGTTTATTTAAAAAAAAAAATTCAAAAGAAACAGCACAATTGTGGTAGATCACTCATAAGGCTTCTACTCCTTAGGCTTCTACTTTCTTAGTCTATTATGAAGTTCATTCATATTCTTTCAGATTTTCAAGTCTCATCAACGATCTAATGTCAACTCAACTTCTCATCCTCAGTATTTTGTTTTTCTTTAATATGAAAGTCAACCTATTTTACATTTAACATCGATTATTCATGATACAATATTCATAAAAATATATCAGGTAAAATCTCTAAACATACATGTTGTTAATGTATAGGATGGTAACTGTTTATATTTAAACTATTTGTTTATTATATGATCATCATTTGATAAACACATGAAATGACGTTTCTAGAGGTGAAACTAAGTTATCATTCTCTACTCAATGAATCCCGAGTAAAATTACAAATTTCAAAACGACCAAGTAAATTAGTCAAAACGAATAAGAAGAAGTTCATGCTTCTTACCAAAAAATAATTATCATTCTTGTTGTTATGAAAGTGATAGTAGAACCGAGTAATTTCTTACAACTTTTTTTCACATCGAATTTGTTGAGTCTTCTGAAAGACGGAGTAATTCTATCAAGACTGTATTGAATTAGATATCTATATTTGTGACTTCTGAAGCTTGATTTCATTGCTTTTGTATGAAATTGATGTCAACAACAACTGTCTCTTGAAATGGTAATGATCATATTTCTTGAACTGATAACAAAATAGAAAAACCTAAGACACCAAAACTCCTATGATGCATGTACATGTTGATTGGGAGTCACAATAGCATTTAAAATTTGAGAGATTATAACTAATCCTCTCAATATTCAAATTTCATCCTCATCAACTTTGCAGTCATTCAATAAACGGATTACGAATCTCATGGTTGTCAAGAGGATCTTATGTTTTTTTTCTTTCTTAACTTAGGAAATCAAGAAAAATGGCTTTGGAAAGGAAGACATCAATAATAAGTAACAAATCTGAAGTGGTATATTTTATCAATTACTACACCCAACACAGAAACAAAGTTACATTTTAGATTTTTTTGGTAACCCAAGGATTCAAAGACCAAACAAAGATGTCGAGAAAAGATCCTAACATTTCTTTTGCCTTTTGTGTACATTGATAAATATCTTCTTAGCTTCTATTGTAAAAGAAGTGGAAAAGAGTGTCTCCTTCTCTCTATTTGGCTTCTTGCCCCAACAACGAAAACTTCTTCCATGTCTCATCTAAATCATTAAACCCAAAATTTCAAGTCATGGTTTTTAAGCTTAATGCCTAAACAAACGAAATCTTCTTAAAGATAAAAATTAAAAAAACAAACCAATCTATATTCGAAGGTAAATGTCTACCACATTAAGGTTAAGCTTAAGACCTAAGCAAATGGTATGATCAATTTCATTTTGTGGAGGAACTTCTTAATTCTGTCAAGCCAAATCAAGGAAACTTGTCTCTGAAGTGCTACTCAGATATTTTCGACAAATTATCTTTGTAATTTAGAGCACTGTAATTCTCCATGGAAATCTACAATCTCCTTCTCCTAATAGTCATCATCTTCAACATCTCACCTTAGCCTTTTCAATCATATCTCGTAATTCCTGTTTTAATATATAGTGATTCATCAAGTTTACAAAAATATTTCTAGCATTACAGAAAATGAGTATTTGTTCTCCCCTATCAAAGGAGCTAAAGAACAACATTAATCTGGCGTATTGGTGTTGGGTGCCAGAATACCATACAAATTCACTTTAGTAGTCAATAATATGTATTTTTTAAAACAAAAAGTTCAATAGAAACAACACAATGTAGGAGTAGATCACTCCTTATGTTTCTCCTCCTTATGCTTTTCCTCCTTAGTCTAATATGAAGTTCATTCATTTTCTTTCAATTTTCCTACTCTAACAGGAAAGTCAGTGATATAAGGTCTAGTTCATAATTTGCTCCAAAAAGGTCACTCACTTCATCCAGTAAAGCTTCATATATATTTTTCAGCTATTTTTTTGTGAAAACGTGAATTTATGATTCTAGTCACAAAAAAAAAAAACATGGTTAGTAAGTAGTTTGAAACCCACAGAAAACAAATGTATATTGAAATATGAGAAATACTTACTTTTTAATCGGCTAGAAAAATCAATCAATGGAATTTTCCAACGAATATGAGTGATATCTTGGAATATATTTTAAATTTAAATATAGGAAGTGCTTTCCAATCCGATTTATATGGTTTCCTTTCTAGAGATTTTTTTTTGTAATTAGATAGTAAATAAACGAATTACGGAATTAATTAGTTTAATTTGAATCATACTTCGAAAACAATAAATTCACATCAATGACATATCCATTCATCTGTTATATTGTTTCCGTTTTATCCTTTCTACAATTTCTGTTATTATATTTTTCAATAACAAAGAAAGATCATCCATAAGAATAAATGTAAAGAGATTAAATACAGAAAAGTTCTCTTAGAGTCGAAAAAGATATCAAGTGTTTGAGGAACTCTTTGGACATTCTTCAAATTCACAGCATGTTCTCCACATTCAAGGCATGCATGCGTTCTTGATCACCACTCTCTTTGCATTCTCCTATAAATTCAGAAAAAGAAAGTTAATGTTAAAATTCAGAGTTGATGTTACCTTTTCAATCTACAACCTAGTTCCTCAGAATAATTTGATATTCTTCTCCCCAAATGTACTTTTATGAGAAAACCATATGGTTAATTCATCAGCTCTCAATCTTTAACCTACAAAAAGAACTGAGTATAGTATTCAAGCATTAAAAAGAGAATTTAAAGCTTTGATGAGTACAATTGATTATGAGATTCTAATCTAATTGTGTGCTAAGAAAATAGTACAGTAGTAGTATATATATTTTTGGGTGTTTAAAGAAGAAAACTCTTGGAAACAAAACAAACCAAATCCCCAAACTAACGAAGCAACAAAATTAATCCAAATGTGGAAGTCATATTGAAACCAAAAATAGTCTAAAATAATCCCAGAAATCTAAAGACAAAAATACAAAAAATGCTAATAAAAGTGAGACCAAAATCCCAAAAATGCTAATAAAAGTGAGACCAAAATCCCAAAAAGGGAATATAGAAAGCAGAGACTCAATTCAACTTCCATTCAAAACTAATCTTTAGCTCGTTACTTTTTCATATACATTTATGTTTGCAAGTTGTTGATCAGAAACTTTCCTAACATATGGAAATTTAAAAAAAAAAAACAAAACAAAAAATAACATATGGAAAAATTAAGCACAAAACTTGCAAAAAACGAAGGCTTTATCAAATCAATTTTCAAGGGCTTGGGGACCGTCTAAGGATCGAGTAGCAGAGTTTCCTCCGAATTGTATTCTTCCCAAACTTCAATAATAATCAAGGTTAAAAAGACGGGAGTTAAGATTTTCTTGATGTGAAGTTTTTTTTTTGGAAAGAAAACGAAGAAATCACTTACATCGGCAAATGTTTGTCGTCTACGAAAATTGAATCGTTCCATTTGATGTCGTATCTGTCATGATTAAAATATTTACAAAACTAATCTAGACCAAACATTTTTTTTTTCAAAAAGATAGACATGAACTTACTTATTGAGAAGCTCTTCGTCAACGTCAACAGAGACATGGAGAAGATTCCATTCTTCTTTGAGCTTCCAGCAAATTCCACTTCTAAGGAAATAAATTAAACTAAAACACATTAGAATGTGCAATCAAAGACAATCATAAGAGAGAAACATGACGAAGAGGTAAATAAGTTTGGCCATCCTCCGGCAACGACGACATCCGTCACCAGAGATAAAAAAAAAAATAGTTTTATACAGAAAATATCAAGCGGTTATGTTCTTAGAAAAATCGTAGAGGAAAAGGTTAATATATACTCCTTGAAAAATATATAAATTGTGATTTGTTAGTTAAAAAAATTAATGAAGATAATATTACCTTTTCTTCATGTTTAATCTTTTAAGTTGCTAATTCAAAACAAAGAAAAGTATTAGCAAACTTGTTGATTGAGTTTTCAATTTGTGGCAGGGCCATCTTGATCCGTTAGTCACCTATTATCGCATTAAATAGCCTAGGTTAGAGTATTTATTCAGGCTAAAGTATGATAAGAGACATACCTATTTCTGCATTTCAGCTTCCAGCTAGCTTGTCCCAGTCCTTTACTTTTTAAGAAGACGGATACACTGACCTTTACACCATTATACAAAACAACATAAGATTCAAGTCATGAGACAGTAAATAAGCTCATCAGATGAAACTAAATAAGAAAAAGGTAGAAAACCTGATGAGGCATTTGGTTTTGGCAACACCAAAGGCTTTTTTGCCATGTTCAAGAGAGGCCAATGTTATCAAATCGTATTTTGCAAGACGAATCTCAATTTTGGTTGACAATATTTCATATATGCGGTTATCTGGTACTATCTGAATATACACCGTAAAATAAAAAGGTCATGATGTGTGTCGAACTCATAGTACTGAAAGGAAAACCACAATTCATTAATTCGAAAAATAAACTACCTCAGGGTGGAGATGATACGTCTCCTCTACAGGAACATCAATCGCAACACTCAGATGCAAATAAAAAACAATACCGAATTAACACACTATTACATAGAAGCGTCATAGAGGTGGGTTTGGTAGTACCGTGTATAACACAACTATGTAACAAATATTTAATGATTCTTAAAACTTGAAAAATAAAATGAAAACCCATTGTTTACTACAATAAAACTAGCTGTACTTAGCTTTTGTTGGTGCTGCAGGGGCAGGGATAATACCAACTTCCGATATCGCAAAGTCGACGGCACCGGTTGAACCAAATATTTCTCTTCTGAACAAAAATATAATGTGAAGACAGATTTCACAGATGGTTTTCTTTCTCGTTGCACCAACATTGTATTCATTCTCTGTGCGCGAACTGATTCGAGAAGAAAAACAAAAATCTCAATTAGCATTAAATTTAAAAAAAACGAAAAAAAAAGAAACTATGAGATCAACGAAGATGAAAGAAACCAATGAAATTCTTATATAGGCTTAGATTTAGTAGAACTTCTTAAAGAAGTTTTGATAATAAATAAATATAAAATCAAATAAGCGGGAAAGGTAATATTAGAAATTAAAAATAAAATACAAAATCTTGAATGTAGTTATTATTTACCAAAATCATAGCTCAAAGATACTAACAAAAAAGCGCAAATCAAGTAATAAATATATATTTCTATCTTTTCGAGTTATAATGATATCTAATTGATTTGTTTATATAAAAAAAAAATCGATTGGGATGTAAACAATTGTATTTGGTAATAGCTAAAAAAGTTAAGGTAATTAGATTTAATTTAGTAGGCGATAATATATTTGTTTGAATAATTAGAATTGGAATGTATATTTTTATGATAATAAATATTTACCAAATTTAATGCTTAAAATTATCTAATGCGATGGAATTAAAAAAAATCCGTAATCCTCTACAAAATATTTCCAAAAATTTATTTTTCCAAATATAGAATATTCTCTAAGTATTCTTCCAAATTGAAAAATTTGAATATTCTTACAAAATTAGAATATTCTCTGAGTAATAAAAGTATTCTTCCAAATTGAAAAACAAATATTAATTTTATTAAATTGTATGATAAAAAAAATAATTTTACAAAGTTATTAAAAATGGAAAAATAGATTGATTATCAACTTATCGATTTATCAATCAATCAAAAAGTATTACAATTCAGAACTTGAATATTTTTTTTATAAATTATATATTGCTAATTAACAATACACTTTCAGACGAAATCTACAATTTTAAAAAAAAAAAAAACTATAAGCTATGTAGTGATGTTTTATAAATAAAGTATGCATTGTAATAAATTTGTTTTTGACGTTCATTGTAATAATTATCAAAAATAAAAACGTTTCTTTCTTTTTGTTTTTTATATGATAGCAAAAATTAAAATAAATGATAGATTGACATGTGGCTAAATTGCTAATTATAAAAACATTAGTGTTTGGAAACAAAGATATTACAAAGAAAATAAATAAATTAATAAATCTTCTAAATGCTGAGAAAAATTGTGGGAGTGACACATCAGCAAATGTCACCTTCAAACTCTTCGTGTTTAATATATAGAGGATTTCAAAAAAAAAATATTTAAATTTTTTTTTTTTTTTTAAAAATCAGAAAAAATCGGCCAAAAATCGGATTAATTCGGTCAACGCCTAGCTCCGCCGCCTAGACACTAATCTCCAAGGTGTCCGGCCGCCTAGCGCCTAGGCAACCGCTTTTTAGTATATTGTGTCGGCTGGAAAAGCAGGGAAAAGAAATTAAGTGATTCCCCTTTTTTTATTGGGTTTAATGCAAAAAAATCCGTAAGCTTTATTTTTTTTGCAAGAAAAACCCTCACCTCAAAAAAATGCAAGTCAAACCCCTGAACTACAAAGTCACCGGCAAAACAACCCCTGGTCGTGTATAGGTTTTTCAAGCCGTATATACCCGTGTAGCAATGAGCAAAACGACGTCGTTTTGGCTCTTTTCTAAATCCAGAAAATGCAAAAACATGATTNTATATATATATATATATTAAAATGATGTGTTTTGTCCTTTGAATATTTTTGCCGGTTGTCCTCGGTTTTGACGGAAAAATCTGATTTCGCGGTTTTCTCGTCAAAACTGCAAAAACGCGTTTTCCCGTCAAAACCGAGAAATCACGTTTTTCGGCCAAATCCACAAAAACGTGTTTCCCGGGAAAACCACAAAATTAGGTTTTCCTGTCAAACCCGCAAAATCACGTTTTTCCACCAAAACCGCAAAAACGCGTTTTCCCGTCAAAACCGAGAAATAACGGTTTCCCACCAAAACCGCAAAAACGCGTTTTCTAGTCAAAACCAAGACTGGAAAAAGCAAGTTGGGTTATTCAAAACCGAGAAATTACGTTTTTCGCAAAAACCGCGAAACGCGTTTCCCGGGAAAAATGCAAAATCATGTTTTCCAGCCAAAACCACAAAATCACGTTTTTTCGCCAAAACCGCAAAATCATGTTTTCCCGCCAAAACCGCAAAATCACGTTTTCCTGCCAAAACCGCAAAAACGTGTTTTCCCGTCAAAACCGAGAAATCACGTTTTCTCGCCAAAATCGCTAAAACGCATTTCCTGTCAAAACCGCAAAATCAGGTTTTTCCGTCAAAACTGAGAAATCATGTTTTCATGGGAAACACGTTTTTGCGGTTTTTGCGGGAAAACGTGATTTCTCGGTTTTGGTCAGAAAACGTGATTTTGCGGTTTTGACGGGAAACGCGTTTTCGCGGTTTTGGCAGGAAAACGTTATTTCTCGGTTTTGACGGGAAAACGCGTTTTTGCGATTTTGGCGGGAAAACATGATTTTCCGGTTTTGGCGGGAAAACGTGATTTTGCGGTTTGGCAGAAAAACGTGATTTTGCGGTTTTGACAGAAAAACCTGATTTTGCGATTATCCTGGGAAACACGTGTTTGCGGATATTGCCGAAAAACATGATTTCTTGGTTTTGTTGGGAAAACGTGATTTTTTTGTTTTGACGGGAAAACTTGATTTTTGTTTCAAAATCGCGAAATCAAGTTTTTCGGTCAAAACCGCGAAAACCGAGGACAACCGGCAAAAATATTCAAAGGACAAAACACATCATTTTAATATATATAAATATAATTATATTGGTTAGTACAACAATAATGATCTTGGCACAATAGTAATGTCAGATTTGCTAATTGTATAGTAGCTCATTAGTTCGAATCCTGGTTTTGCATTTTCTAGATTTAAAAAAGAGCCAAAACGACGTCGTTTTGCTCATTATTACATGGGTATATATGGTTTGAAAAACCTATACACGACCAGGGGATTGTGTTGCGGGTGACTTTGTAGTTCAGAGGTTTGACTTGTATTTTTTTGAGGTGACCATGAGTTGTTTTGCAGGTGACTTTGTAGTTCAGGAGTTTGATTTGAGGTGAGGATTTTTTTTGCAAAAAAAATAAAACTTTGCAAAGTTTTTTGCATTAAACCCTTTTTTATTTTTTACTAAATACTATATGTTATTCTATCTTTGAAAGATTACTAAATACTATATGTTCGCAATCTACTAATCTAATTAAGTTCATTTTTCATTGATTTAGCCCAATGATTAAATTGCACTTAACACATATTACTAAACAGTTACTATTATGACGTTCAATAAATTTGAAATATATATATCCACCGTTTAATTTAAAATTACTAATAAAATTACATCAGTGAATAATACGATTAACTTAGTTTTTTTTATTAAATATATATATATAACCATTGTTTTAAACAAGCAAAACGAAATGAAAAATAAATACTTCAAATTGAAACATAGACTAGTAACAATTTCACCACTCTTTCTTGCAGGTTTGAGATTTTCGAGCTCCACGTCGATTGGTAAGACGTAAATGATTATGAAGAAGACGAAAACCCGTCGGGAATGCTTTCCTCAAACGTTTGCTCTTTCGAAAATTATCTATCTACAAGATGTATATGAAACCATGAGTATTTTTGGAAACGTGAAAACATACGTAGATAAAACAAGATGACTCTATGACTGAATCTAGAAGCATTTCAAACAGCAACTTACACTTTTTTCTTCAAGCAACAACCAAAGTCAGTAAACCAATTTCATGCTTTCTATTTCACGTTTGGGGACCCAACTGTTTATGCATGTATACATTTTTCTCTGTTGAAAATCTATAATTATGATTAAGAAAAACTTGCCTCTATCCGTCGCTTTCGCTGGTACTTGTTATATCGAATATGCTCAAGAATACCACCCTCCTGCTTGACAACGAGTGGAAAAAGGTTGTTGCTCAAATGGTTAGACAATGAAACAATGTATTGATACAAGCAGAGAGTGAGAGAGAGAGAGAGAGGATGCTTACTTCCAGTGCAAGTTCTTTACTTGAGAGATGCTTCCTGAAATGATCAAGGCTTTTGTAATCACAGAAGCACAATTTGCAATAAAACATTCCGGTAGATTCACCCCTTTCACTGCACTTCTGAAGAACATGTCTTCTTGTCTCTGAAACTGTGGAAAAGAAGAAACTAACTATAGCACAGAGACAGCGTAATTAGTTTGGTGGTTATTTCAAACAGTACTGGATGATGATGAGAGGGCAAAGAAACACCTGCAAGTAAGCTTTCCCAGAGCCACTCTGCAGAAGTGATCAAGACTGACATTTTGCAAGGCCTAAATGAATAAGCCAGAAAAAGGTTGTATTTCCTCGCTTGTTGTTGCTCGGCAAGAGCATTTGAGAAGACCACATCCACGTGATCCGATATGATCATCATTGTAGCCGGAGGAGGATTATGATTTCGCCATACCATCATATTTGAAAACATGCGCTTGTATATGACCTCTGTTTCAATAAAGACGAAAGCATTTCAGTAGGGGATAGTTGAAATTTAAAGCCTAAATTCGAGAGATGGATAACCAAATGGACTAACCGGGAATGGAATGTGCAACAGCGACTCCAGTGGAAGAGAGACCTCGCAGGAGGTGATCAGGGGTTTGTTTTTGGTCGCCATAAGCAGTGATGGAGACAGGACCAGAGTAGCCTAGATTCTTGAACGCCGCTTCCATACTCGGACGGACCCGACGAGCATCATAACCCTCGGGAATCGGACAGTCCTTCATGTCCCACCACACCGATATTTTAGCTGTGGAGTATTCAGGCTTGGCCGCGTAGTTCCTTCCCCACTCCCTCGTCACAGAGTCGAGTTCTGTATACCTAGGGTTTGTAAGCTCCTGCTTGACAAAGAGTGGAAACAGGTTGTTGCTCAAATAGTTAGACAATGTATTTATACAAGCAGAGAGAGAGGATGCTCACTTTTAGTGCATGCTTTTTACTCGAGAGATGCTTCCTGAAATTCTCCAGGCTTTGGCCATCGAGGGAGCACGATTTGCAAGAAAACAAGGCAGATAATTCACCCGTCTCATTGCACTTGTCCTGAAGAAGTTTATTATCCGCGGACCTAGTAATATTTTCCAGCTCCACTCTGCAGAAGTGACAAGGACTGAACTATTGTTCCGCCTACCTGAATAAGCCAGAAAAAGGTTGTATTTCGTGTGTTGTTGTAGCCGGACCAGATCCCAAGAGAAGACATCTTCCACCTGATTGGATATGAGCATCATTGTAGCCGGAGGAGGATTATGACCTCGCCATTCCAGCATATCCGAAAACATGAGTGTGCATGTGCGTGCTGTTTCAGTAAAAAGGAAAGGATTTCAGCTATGAACAAGTAAAAAGGAAAGGATTTCTAGCAATTTTGATATTGCCGTGTCCCGTATCCGTTTTGTCCCCTACCCGTCTACCCGTATCAGTGCTACTTTCAATTTCAATTTAAAGCCTAAATTCGAGAGATGGATAACCAAATGGACTAACCGGAAACGGTATGTGCAACAGCGACTCCAGTGGAAGAGAGCCCTCGCAGGAGGTGATCAGGGGTTTGGTTTTGGTCGCCATAGGCAGTGATGGAGATAGGACCAGAGTAGCCTAGTTCCTTGAACGCCGCTTCCATACTCGGACGGACCCGACGAGCATCATAACGCTCGGGAATCGGACAGTCCTTCATGTCCCACCACACCGCTATTTTAGCTGTCGCGTCTTCAGGCTTGGCCGCGTAGTTTCCCCACATCCTCTAAACCTAAGCAAATCACAGACACAAGTCCTCGATCCCTAGGGTTTCTTTTAGGTTTGTTTTTATATACACCAAACTAAGACCATCTCCATCGCTTTGAATCACTAAATGGTTTCTTAAACATTTTTTATTAATATTTTATTATAAATTAATTATATAATAAAAATAAAAGAGAACATACCACTTAGAAGAAGATACCTGGAAAGCTCAAGTTTAGAAACGGTTAGAACCGTCTCTTAATTCTCTCTCCCACTTTTGATTATTTTTCTATTTTTTATTGTTAAGAAACGGTGGTAGAGAGGGACGTTGGAGATGCTCTAATGGGCCTAAATGAAAGCCGGTAAAGGTGTGGGCTTACGAAATCGGATCTTTATCTTTTTATTATATTATGGGGATTAAAACCCGACCCAGAAAAATATGGCCCAATTACTTTATGGTAAAAAGGCTTTGCAAAGTCAGAAAGTCAAACGAGGTCAACCCAGGGAAAAAGAGGTCTTGGGCCGAGCGTAAAGCCCACCGGGATGAATGATCAAATGGTCCAAAGGGGATTAAATGCAGACTCCTCAGTCAACCCTGCCAAGACCAAAGACTCGTTCAAACCGGTCAGAGCCTCAGTCTTAAAGGCCATTAATAGCGAATCAGGCAGAGTGAACGGAGACGTAAACACAATCTCGGAGTATAAAGCAAGGACAAGGACATAAGGCAAAGAGAGGGGCATCCTGCCATTTCTACTCACAACTCATTTCTCAAGCAACTTAGCTCTTAGTTCAAACACTTTGCTACTTCTTGTTCTTGTTCTTGTAAAACTCTCTTGGAGATTGTAATACTAAAACCAGCTCACTTCGTCGAATCCTTGTCCAAAACTCTCTCGTTCCTTGCTTGTTCTGGTCAAGCAACAAACTTACCGTTTATTACTCGATTAGTCCTCTAGTTCTTCTCCTCTCGAAGATTGAACCTAGCCTCTTCTATTTTTACTATTTACAAATTTATAATGTTGTATTTCTAGCTACAACAGTTTGGCACTAGAAGGAGGGGGTAGGCAAAGTCTAAACCATGCGCAGAAGAACCTAAATGGCGGAGCAGACTTTTTACTCTTCCAAAGGGGCCTCACCCATCCCTAAACGATGGGTAAGAAAACCAAGCCATGACAAGTGGTCTTTTTGTCGGGCCCACAAAATTTGGGGCCATGACACCAAAAATTGTTGGAAGCTTATAGCAATACTGCTTGAAAAATACTTGGTTGGCGAATTCGCTAATCTAATACCTTCACCGGCTCCGGCCGAGGCGAAGAATGAGAAATCACCTTCAAGGTCGATAAACTTCATCCAGCGGGTCTCCCCCGCGAAAAGGGTATATTGTTTGACCAAACACGTTAGACGTCCCTCGTGGAAGATCACCTTCCGGGATGAAGATGTGCATTTGCTAAACAAACCACACGATGACGTCCTAGTGTTAACACTGGAGGTCGGGGGTTATGAGACGCCGCACATCCTGATCGATACCGGGAGTTCGGTTAACATAATCTTATTCAGGCAGATGACGACTTACAATGCATCTCGACGGCTCGAACGATTAGTCGAATTCACTGGAAAATCTATTACCTCCAGCAGGAGGGTAAACCTACCAATCCAAGTCAGGGATAACGTTTACACGATAGAGTTTTTGGTAGTTGATGGACATTCGATCTACAACGCTATTTTGAGATCCCAGTGGATTAACCGCGCAAAGGCGGTTCCCTCTGTTTTTCACCAATGTCTAAAGATCCCAACCTCGGGTGGAATGGTAGCGGTGAAAGGGAGCCAGGCAGTAGCAAGATTTTGCTGCTTGGCTTACCACATGCTGCAAACCAGGGCGAAACCCATAAGCATGGTCAGCTCAACATCCGACGGATTCACCACCAGGAACCCACTGGTCCGCGATAAGGTGGATCCAGTCATTATTGACGAATCCGAACCCGACAAACCGGTCAATATCGGGTCGCTCTTGGGTGAACCCACGCGAGGCGAACTGATAAAAATCTTGCGGGAGAATAAAGAGACGTTCGCTTGGTCGGCTCATGATATGCCCGGAATCGCCCTCGACATCATCTCGTATGAACTTAACGTGGACGAGTCCTTTAAACCAGTCAAACAAAAAAAGGAGAAAGCTAGGACCTGAAAGGTCAATAGCCATAAATGACGAAGTCGACAGGTTACTCAAGAACGGATCAATCCGCGAGGTAAAATATTCAGATTGGTTAGCGAACCCGTTGGTAGTAAAAAAAAAAAATGGAAATTAGAGGGTATGCGTGGATTTCACGGACCTGAAAAAAGCTTGCCCGAAGGACAGCTTTCCACTACCACACATCGACCGTCTAGTGGAAGCAACTGCAAGACATGAGCTATTATCCTTTATGCATGCATTCTCAGGATATAATCAGATATTGATGAATCCGGAATATCAGGAAAAGACCTCCTTCATAACTGATAGGGGAATGTATTGCTACAAGGTGATGCCGTTCGGTCTAAAGAACGTCGGGGAAACTAACCAGCGACTGGTGAACCGGATGTTCTCCAATCAGATCGGCAAAACCATGGAAGTTTATATCAACGACATGATGGTTAAATCCGTAGAGGCCGGTTCCCACATACAACATCTACAAGAATGTTTCGAAGTATTAAACCACTTCGGCATGAAGCTCAACCCGACAAAATGCACTTTCACCGTTTCATCCAGAGAATTTCTGGGGTACCTTGTAACGCGGAGAGTAATTGAGGTGAACCCAGCCCAAATCAACGCCCTCCTGGGGATGCCACCCCTAAGAACGAAGCAAGAAGTGCAAAGGTTAACTGGAAGGGTTGCATCACTTAACTGATTCATATCGAGATCTACTGAGAAGTGCTTACCTTTGTTCCAGTTGCTCAAAGGAAACAAAAGTTTCGTTTGGGACGAAAAATGTGAAGAGGCCTTCAGTTCACTAAAGAAATATCTGACGGAACCTCAAGTCCTATCAAAACCCGTCGACAGGGAACCATTATACTTGTATGTAGCAGTATCCCAGGTTGCGGTGTCAGGAGTCCTTGCACGAGAAGATCATGGAGATCAAAGGTCAGTGTTATACATTAGCAAAACATTAGCCGACACAGAAACAAGATACTCGATAACCGAGAAGCTCGCATTGGCGGTAGTGGTGTCAGCGAGGAAGTTGAGACCCTACTTCCAATCACACCCGATAATCGTGGTAACGACCCAGCCCTTGCGCTCTATCCTGCTTGGGATGAGTCAGTCCGGGAGATTGGTCAAGTGGGCAATTGAGATCAGCGAATACGATATCGAATACAGACCTCGGACCGCGATTAAGTCGCAGGTCCTGGCGGATTTTGTAGTAGAATTAACAACGGCGGATTCGGCATCAAGGGAGTCAGACATACGGTAGACTTTTCACGTCGACGGCGCCTCATCACATGGGGGCTCCGGGGCCGGAGTTCAGTTAATAGCACAAAATGGACAAGTGGTCGAACGATCATTCAAGCTCAGTTTCAACGCATCGAACAATGAAGCGGAGTACGAGGCCCTGATCGCCGGACTACGACTAGCACAAGGAATGGGAACTCAAGAAGTAGACGCATTCCGCAATTCCCAGCTGGTGGCAAATCAGTACAGCGAAGAGTTCAAGGCAAAGGACGGACGGATGAGCGCCTACCTAAAACTGGTACTTGAAATCTCTCGGTCATTTAGTCATTTTACGCTAACCAGAATAACTAGGAGCGAGAACACCTCGGCAGATGCCCTCGCAGCCCTAGCATCGACTTCGGATTCTGAAGAGCAAAGAGCAATCCTGGTTGAGCATCCCTAGCATCGACTTCGGACTCTGAAGGACATTGCTCAACCGAGCATCGATGTTCAAAAACGAGTACCCACCATCACGATTGACGAACTGGGCCTAGGGGAAGACTACGGCCCCGACTGGAGAATCCCAATCATGAGGTACATTTTGAGCGGAATCACCCCGCCCGGAAAATGGGAAACTCAGAAGATAAAAGTCACTAGCACACGATTTATGGTGAAAGACGGAGGGTTATACAAACGGAGTATCAGCGGGCAGGAAAATCATAGGGGCAGGATAATCAGCCCAGAAAAACGGAGTCAAGAGGGAAAGGCCTTGATATGATCCCTGAAGTTAGAGCAGCTCGCGGAGTGCTTCTCAAACTCATCCTCGAGATCAACGTCATCACCCCGCCGAAGCACTCCGACCAGATCAAAGTTCCCCTTCGCCTGGGCATATAAACCATAGACATGAATCCTTTCCTTCACATCCGCCATCACAACCGCGGTCAGACTCCTCAGACGACTCTCCATCGCACTCTCAACATTAATATTCGCAGCCACGACGTCGGAATCTCGAGACGCGCCTAATGCCTCGAACTTCTTTTGCAACGCGGCGAGAGAACCATGGGCGCCTTCCGCCTTCGACTTCGCTCCCTTCAGTTCGGAGATTAACTTGGCATTCTCCGCCTCAAGATCCTGAGCCTTCCGGGAAAAAGCAGTAACCTTGGAAAAGAACTCTCAAGATTAAATACTGAGATAGCTACCTCTAGGAAGAAACAAAGGGGAGGTGCTCTATCTTTGCAGAAGGGTCGGGAGCTTGTCCCTCTAGATCGGATATGGAAGAAGAGCCTCGAAGCCTCCTCTCATACCATTCCACGGAGCTGTTATGAACCGCGATCAACTGGAACAAAAAAAAAGATTAAAACAAGGACGATGGGAAAATAGCAGCCAAACAAAGGCGGAGGAACAAACCCGCCCCAAAGCCTCGGCGAATCAGGTGAAATTTTCAAGGCCTCGTTTGGAAAACTGCTCAAAGGAGGCATCTTGGCCCCAACTTCACGGAAATGGCGGAGCAAAGTAGCAGTGGCACGAGGATTCTTCACGATCGGGACGTTATCCTTATACCTGAAGTCCCAGTTGTGCTTCAACTTCTTCAAGCGACGGGATAAGTCCACACGAGAGGAATTCCCCCTCTTAGGGGATCGCGGAAGAACCGCTCGTCGGGACGAGTCCGTCCAGGAGAAGGAATGGAACCCTCAGCCAAGATCCTGGAATCATAACCCAAAATACCGTCAGTGGAGACCAGTGGAGCAACGTCGGTTTTCGGAAATTCCTTCAACTCCTCAACGAGAGGGGGGGACGAAACCTGGGGCGTAACGGACTCGGGCACCGGACCATCCGTTGATCTGGATCAGCAACTAGCGAAGGGAGAAGCGCGCGGTAATTAACGAAAAAGTCCATAAACTGCACCAAGAAAGAAGGAATGCGTCGAAGACAGAAGAGAAGAATGTGAGGCTTGAAAAGTCCAACGGCGATCGTAAAAAGACGAAGACAGCAAGGAAAGTGGAATAATCGAAGGAGGAAATCGAGGGCCTAAATCGAGAAATCAAGCGATTCCCGGAAAGAAGAAAGGAAATAAAAGCATGTCCGCCAGATCTTTAATCAAGGGAAAATCTTCAGGGAAATTCCTTCAAACAGCCAGAATGACTCTTCGAAGAAATTGGGGGGCTAATTATGGGGGATAAAAACATGGCCCAGTAAAATAGGGCCCAATTACTTTATGGTAAGAAGGCTTCGTGGAGTCAGAAAGTCAAACGAGGTCAACCCAGAGAAAAAGAGGTCTTGGGCCGAGCGTAAAGCCCACCGGGATGAATGGTCAAATGGTCCAAAGGGGATTAAATGCAGACTCGTCAGTCAACCCCGCAAAGACCAAAGACTCGTTCAAACCGGTGAGTTAAATGCCTAAAACGTAACAGTCGGAGCCTCAGTCTTAAAGGCCATTAATAGCGAATCAGGCGGAGTGAACGGAGACGTAAACACAATCTCGGAGTATAAAGCAAGGATAAGGACAGAGGGCAAAGAGAGGGGCATCCTGCCATTTCTACTCACAACTCATTTCTCAAGCAACTTAGCTCTTAGTTCAAACACTTTGCTACTTCTTGTTCTTATTCTTGTAAAACTCTCTTGGAGATCGTAATACTAAAACCAACTCATTTCGTCAAATCCTTGTCCAAAACTCTCTCGTTCCTTACTTGTTCTGGTCGAGCAACAAACTTACCAATTATTGCTCGATTAGTCATCTGATTCTTTTCCTCTCGAAGATTGACCATATGCCCTTCTATTTTTACTATTTACAAATCTATACCGTTGTATTTCCAGCTACAATATATATATATATATATAACTTTATACCCATCAAAACACAAAGGAACACAATATTTATAATAACCTCGATACATTCAAACATATGGACTTATAAATAATAGCCTCATGTTACGACTCCATAATTAGATGTTTTATTCTTTAATTGATTTGAAAATATAGATGCATTATTATGCGTTCGACGTAGATGAAGTATCAGCACAGTTCAAGGTACATGTGCAAACGATACAGATTTGGAAAATGTTTTGTTGTTTGGGTCTAATTATGCAACTTGAGGTTCTTTCTTTTCTCTCCAGTTGTGGAATCGCGTGAAGGGTTTGGCTGAGAAATTGATTCAGGAGAGTTTGATCTAGTGAGATATGCATGTCTTGGCAAACGCTTGTAACTTCTTTCCCCAGTTTCAGCAAACATACAAACTCGCATTATGTATATGAAACCATGAGAATTTGGAAACGTGAAAACATAGATAAAACAAGATGACTCTGACTGAATCTAGAAGCATTTCAAAAACACAAACGGAAAAAAGGTTGTTGCTCAAATGGTTAGACAATGAAACAATGTATTGATACCAGGAGAGAGAGAGAGAGAGAGAGAGAGAGAGAGAGAGAGAGAGAGAGAGAGAGAGAGAGAGAGAGAGAGAGAGAGAATGCTTACTTCCCCTCAGCCTTCTTTGCCTGAGCCTTCTTCCTCTTCTTCCTCTCTTTCTCAGACTTATTCTTCTTCTTCTTATCCTTCGCAGTCTCCCTCTCCTTCTTAGAAACGCCCTGTGGAAGAGACAAAAACGAATTCCTCCACTCCCACTTATATTTCGCAACTTTGCTCAACTTAGCTAAATTTACTTTTTGGGTTTTTCTCTCGCTGTAAGCTAGCAATGTATTGTGCCCAGCGTTTGACAATTCGCTCAGAGACATCCTCAAATCCCTTATCCGAAGTTATGAGCATAGCATTCTGAGGGGGTAAACCCTGAGCAAGCCAATCAGTTATAGAACTAACGATTCTATTATCCGCTGCTTGGTCATTAGCAGAGTTTTTGGGTCCTAAAAGAAAACACAATGTAATTACTGATCTGTTTTTTTATTTAACAGAAGAAGAGACAAAACACAAATCAAAACTTACGGTTGGTATTAAAGGCATAAACGATTTCGATTTTGCTGTCGAGGCCCACAGGCACTTCTGAATCGAGATAACCTACAACAGCTTTCATTATAATCTGACCAGTAAAGCCTTCGGTTCTCAGTTTTGTGACGATTCTGTCATAAACATCCTGTGGAAGTAGATCGTACGGCACTGAAGCGTTTTCAATAGCCCACCAGATTGTGATGGGAGCTTCTTTTTGCTGTACAGGAAACAAAACATTTAATTACCAATCTCAAAAACAATACAAATCTATACATTACCTTATCCGGATTCACAAATCTATACATTACCTTATCCGGATTCACAGTGCCAAGGCCATCCGATTCCACTTCATGTATCATTCTCTTCTTTGATTTAGCTCCACCTTCCTTAGCAGATAAGCCAATCAGTTATAGAACTAACGATTCTATTATCCGCTGCTTGGTCATTAGCAGAGTTTTTGGGTCCTAAAAGAAAACACAATGTAATTACTGATCTGTTTTTTTTATTTAACAGAAGAAGAGACAAAACACAAATCAAAACTTACGGTTGGTATTAAAGGCATAAACAATTTCGATTTTGCTGTCGAGACCCACAGGCACTTCTGAATCGAGATAACCTACAACAGCTTTCATTATAATCTGACCAGTAAAGCCTTCGGTTCTCAGTTTTGTGACGATTCTGTCATAAACATCCTGTGGAAGTAGATCGTACGGCACTGAAGCGTTTTCAATATCCCACCAGATTGTGATGGGAGCTTCTTTTTGCTGTACAGGAAACAAAACATTTAGTGGGGGTTATTGGTTTTTGTATTTTAATGGATTTAGAATTTTTTTCTCATATTTGGAAATCTTAATGAATCCATTGATTTTAAAATCAAACAAGTGGATTTCAAAATTAAATAAGTGGATTTCAAAATCAAATAAGCGGAGTATTGTAAATCAACCAAATGGATTGACAATATTTCTTAGTCTTATAATAAAATCAAAAAAAAAAAAAAAAAAGACTTTTCGTTCATTTTTCGTTCACTAATCATTTATTATTCTTCTAAAGTATAGAATCTGTCCATATATTTGTTGCAATTATTGCTCTCAATTGATTGGCATGTTCTCTTTCTTGATCATGGGTTCTAAGAATTTCTTCATCATTGTTATTAACTTTTTCAAGATCTTTTTTTTCATCAGAATTTGTTTCTTCAGGAAAACTATTTGTTCGACGGAGAACTAATTCTCTTTAACAATGTTGATGATTCAATCATTCAAAAAGAAGGTGCAGAAGAAGCTTTTACCGAAATGAACTCCTTGAAAATAATCATTGAAAAACTTTTTATTTTGATATAAGAAAGAGAAGTAAGGCAACAAGAAGAAGCTAATCAAAGAGAAGCTGAGAAAAAGAAGAATAACTTATGGGAAGCTATCAAAGAAGTTTCTAATTTGGAAGAACATGTTCGTTACGATGCGGTTAAAGTGATTCACCAATTAGGGATGAAAGGGATTAAGCGTAACGTCATTGGATAATCAATTTATTATTATCTATTATTTGTTGGGTTGATTATTTTATGGGTTCGATTAGACTATGGAGTTTTATAATGAAATTGGCTTTTTCTATCTATTTTTTCTACCATTTCAAATCAAGATTAAATTGACTCAATTATCTTTTCAAAAGATTACGTGGCCTTTATTGTCTCATTCAAGAATTTGAAGATCTTAAACTTCGAGTCTCACGAAACGTGGCGTGATTCCACATGTACACTTGAAGTTCGAGTTATTTTATTTACTTGTTCGATCTTCACCACTTTATTCCTGCTTCTGCTACTGCTGTTTCTCTTCGTTGTACAAAACCTATGGATTTGTGTATATGAAGACTAATAGATACTCTGAATTGATAAATTGCGGCTCTTTGTACAAGAAAGTAATAAACTTCAAACGAGACCATCAACAAGATTAATGTTTTTTTTCCACTAATTTGAATTGTATTATAAAAGCTCAAGCTCAAAAGAGCATAAATTTTAGAGGCCAAAGCCTAAACACAAAGGAAAGAAAAAACAGAGCACTACAACTCATTACAGAGCCAAATCAAAAGCTCAAAACAGAGCACCACTACGAACAGAGCAACAAGAAAGTTTATGTATTTGTTTTATCCCTCTATTATTGTTTTTGTACGTTTTCCTCTTCACCTATTTTTTTCTTTATCTAAAAATTCAATAATACAAATTCAACCAAATAACAAGGTTCCACTCGATATTTGTTCATTTATATTTTACTTTTAAAAACACTTGTAAATCTATTCAAATCCAAATTAAAATCAAATTTTTATGCAAATTCTTACTATTGAATAACAATTGATTTTAACATGGATTTTAAAATCATAGAACCAATAACACAAGAATATAGATTTTAAAATCATAGAACCAATAACACTGGATTTGGTTTGGATTTCCAAATCCATTAAAATATACAGACCAATAACACCCCCTTAATTACCAATCTCAAAAACAATACAAATCTATACATTACCTTATCCGGATTCACAAATCTATACATTACCTTATCCGGATTCACAGTGCCAAGGCCATCCGATTCCACTTCATGTATCCTTCTCTTCTTTGACTTAGCTCCACCTTCCTTAGCAGATTCGCTCTTGTTTGTGGCTCTCTCCCTGAACATCATTCAAACGCAGTGACAAGAGAAAGAACACAGTTATTGGTAAAACAAATGTAAGAGCAAAGGCCAAAATCAAAATCACACAAATGAGAGAAAATTGGTCAAAAATCACATAACCTTGGAAAATCATATATTGTACCAAGAGAGAGAAGACATCAACACAAAGGGGAAAAAGCTAAAAAAAAACCCTAACTATTTAATATTTGCTAGAAAAATACCCGAACTTTTTGCGTTGCCAGAAACTTACACGAACTAATTTTTTGGATAAAAAAAACCTGAAGTATTTTATGATTCCATTTTCCACCCCAAGATTTCACGGCCATTAACGGTCAAACGGAATAGGTAAACTCCGTTAATTTCCAAAATGGGAAAAAGCTAAAAAAAAACCTCAACTATTTAATATTTGCGAGAAAAATATCCGAACTTTTTACGTTGCCAGAAACCCACACGAACTAATTTTCTGGGTCTAAAAAAAACCTGAAGTAATACGGTTCCAGCTTCCACCTCACTATTTCACATCCGTTAACGAGTCAAACGAGAGAGAAATAAATGAGATTTTCTTTTGTGGATCCAAGCGGATGGTCGGAGGCTTTTAGATCTGGCAAAGTTTTGATTGTTTTTCGTGGAATTTTTCCAATGAATTTGGGAAGACAAAAACTCTAGCTCAGTTGAGCCGTTTCGAAGAAGTAATTGACAGTAGAAGCGGATGGTGGCAATGGTTCTTCCCGGCTTCAATCGCTGATGGTTATTCATTCGGTGTTGGTGGGTTTCTCGTCGTAAATGATACATTATTTATAAAAAAAGCCAAAATATCAATGGGTTTACAACAACTAGAAAAAAAAAAGATTCACCAATATTAATCCGAAGTAAATAACGATATTTTTTTGCAAATGTATGACTAAAATTTTGCATATGAGTGCTTCACTTTTGTTTTTGGGCTGATTAAATCTCTACTGAGATGATCTTCATAGAAATTCAAAAACCAAGCCGATGTCGGAGCTATAGAAGACTCCGGCCATCGGCCTGGATCCACAAAAGAAAATCTCCTTTATTTCTCTCTCGCTTGACGACTGACGAACTAATTTTCTGGGTAAAAAAAAACCTGAAGTATTATACATAATTTTTTTTACCAATTCCGTTTGATCTGTTAACGGATGTGAAATCGTGGGGGGGGGGGGGGGTGGAAGCTGGAACCGTATAATACTTCAAGTTTTTTTTGGACCCAGAAAATTAGTTCGTGTGGGTTTTTGAAAACGCAAAAAGTTCGGGTATTTTTCCGTCAAGTATTAAATAGTTGAAATTTTTTTTAGCTTTTTCCCGTTTCAGAAATTAACGGAGTTTACCGATTCCGTTTGACCGTTAACGGTTGTGAAATAGTGGGGTGGAAATTAAGTAGAATCTGTCTTTAGTCTTGCAATTTTTTTGGTACGTATCCGAGCAAATTCAAAATCCAAAAAGAAAAAATAGAACTAAAACTTTTTTTTTGGGATCATTCTAAATACATTATTTTATATGTAATAGAAAATTGAGTAAAAAAAAAACCGACACTAAATCAAACATAAATTGTTTTATCTAAACCTTCACTCGGTTGGATGTTTTAATTTTTTTTTTTTTTTTTTTATCAAATCAAACCTGAACAAACTGATTAAAACATAAAAAGTAAAATAAAAAAGGGTTCGGGTACCCGCGGGTAAACCCTAAACCAGCGGGGTTTTTCGGATTACACTGTGAGGGTAATAAAATCCGACAGTGTGTAATTTCGAACAAGGCTCATTTCGGAGCTCATTTCGAGATCGGGTCGGGTATGGTTATTTTACCCAATACAACATCTCTACTTTTGATTTTCAAAGATTTGTGATATGAGATTATGGTTAAGGATGGTTAACGTGTTTTAATTATAGAGTTTTTGTGCTTTTTCCTTTATGAATTAGGTTTTGGTATTTAGTCTTTTTCTTTTCACGTTGGATTTGGATTTAAGTAGTTTAGGTTTTTTTCCTTTTTACATTAGGTTTATAATTAAGTGTATCAAAACCTATATAAGGAAAGAAACATAACTTCCAAAAATTAACCTTAATCTCCAAGAGAAACTAGGGTTAAGAGGAAACTTAGCCTAATTCTCTCTATCTATTTATTACGTGAACAAAGGTTCATATCAATTTGCTTTGAAAAACCGGAAAATAGGCAAAGTAATAAATTAGTGGAGAAAGTTCATGACCCAAACAAATCACCGATTATATTCCTCAAACGATAATTATAATAAATCATAACCAAAGTACCTTATAAGGTGACATTTTGTTTCAAAAACAAAGACCAAAACACTACAAGAAAATAGCATTTTCGCGACTACAGTTTGCGACTACACACACAGTCGTAAACTTTTACGACTATTTAGCGACTATTTTGCGACTAGTTTACGACTGTCACAAATACAGTCGCACCATAGTCGGTCATTTGCAACCCATTGTATTAGTCGCGAATTGGTCGCTAATTAACGACCAATCTACTACTACCGTCAAGTCGGAAAATTTTAGTCGCAAAATAGTCGCTACGTTTGCGACTAAATTGCGACTGTTACGGCGGATCGCAAAACAGTCGTTTGTTGGTCGTAAAATAACAGCATTTAACACGTTTATTCTTGTTGCACCTACTTGTATCTACGATTTGCGACTACCACTTGTAGTCGGAAATCAGTCGCTACGTAGTCGCTATGTAGTCGCAAATCAGTCGGAAATATGTCTATAAATAAAAACTTGGGACCATCGTTCTCCTCATTCTCACGATCTTCCCCTTCTCGTAAACGAAAAAAATCGAATTTTGAAAGAGAAACCATATTTTTTTTTTATAATGTCGGGAAATTACAATTATAGTAATTTTCGGGAGTGGATGTATAAGCGAATCGATGAAGAGACGGGAAATTTCTTGGTAGAGTTCACCACGGGGGTGGATCAATTCATGGCATTTGCAAATAGCCAGTCTCTAGCGCAGAACAATGGCGGTAAGTTTTACTGTCCTTGTAGTGTTTGCAAGAACGACAAATTTCTCCCGGGGCCTAGAATTTGGAATCATCTGTATAGTAGAGGATTTATGCCAGATTATTATGTTTGGTATAAGCATGGAGAAGAAATCTCTATGGATTTAGGTCCGAGTTATGTTGATCCTACGCATTTAAGTGGGAGTAGTGAATTGGGTAATGTAGTAGAAGATAGATATGTGGATATGGTGAATGATGCATTTCGTGATAACGTGAGTTTTGATAACTATCATCAAGGTGGTACTAGTTATCAGAATGTAGAAGAACCGGTACGTAACCATTCAAAGAAATTCTACGACTTGTTAGAAGGAGCGAATACTCCATTATATGATGGTTGTCGTGAAGGTCACTCGCAGTTATCCTTAGCCGCTCGAGTCATGCAAGATAAGGCAGAATATAATATGAGTGAAAAGTTAGTGGATTCGGTTTGCGGAATCTTGACAGACTATTTACCAGAAGGAAACCAGGCAACCGGTTCACATTACGAGACAGAAAAATTGATGCGCAATTTAGGTCTCCCATATCATACAATTGATGTTTGTATTAACAATTGTATGATCTTCTGGAAAGAAGACGAGAAGGAAGCTAAATGTCTGTTTTGTGGTAAACAAAGATGGAAGCCTCAGAACGACCGGCGTAGAACCAAAGTACCATACAGTCGTATGTGGTATCTACCTATTGCTGACAGATTAAAGAGAATGTATCAAAGCGAGAAGACTGCAGCGGCAATGAGATGGCATGCCGAGCACCAAGCAAAGGAGGGAGAAATGGGTCATCCTTCTGATGCGGCGGAGTGGAGATATTTTCAAGGTCTATATCCCGGGTTTGCTGAAGAACCCCGTAACGTTTATCTTGGATTATGTACGGATGGGTTCAATCCATTTGGCATGTCTCGTAATCATTCGTTGTGGCCTGTGATCTTGACTCCATATAATTTACCCCCGGGTATGTGCATGAATACAGAGTATTTATTTCTTACTATTCTGAATTCTGGGCCAAATCATCCGCGAGCTAGTCTCGATATCTTCCTCCAACCTCTTATTGAGGAGTTAAAAGAGTTGTGGTCTAATGGCGTCGATGCATACGATGTGTCCTTGAATCAAAATTTCAATCTAAAAGCAGTGCTAATGTGGACGATAAGCGACTTTCCGGCGTATAGCATGTTATCCGGATGGACAACCCATGGTAAATTGTCTTGTCCAATTTGCATGGAAGATACAAAGTCTTTTTATCTACCTAAGGGAAGGAAGACGTGTTGGTTTGATTGTCACCGAAGATTTCTTCCTCATGGTCATCCGATGAGGAGGAATAAAAAAGACTTCCTAAAGGGAAAAGACGCTTCGAGAGAGTATCCACCTCCGTCTTTGACCGGTGAGCAAGTTTATTACGAGCGGTTGGTTGGTGTAAATCCATCGAAAACAAAAGACGTCGGTGGAAACGGTCATGAAAAGAAGAAGT
Organism: Eutrema heterophyllum; assembly: GCA_002933915.1. NCBI lineage: Eukaryota > Viridiplantae > Streptophyta > Magnoliopsida > Brassicales > Brassicaceae > Eutrema > Eutrema heterophyllum. The sequence goes on along the minus strand of PKMM01004794.1, from coordinate 181,951 downwards.
CGGGCTATGGGAAGCAACATAACTGGCACAAGGAAAGCATATTCTGGGAGCTACCGTACTGGAGGGACCTCAATCTCCGTCATTGTCTTGATGTGATGCATATAGAGAAGAACTTTTTTGACAACATCATGAATACTCTTATGAGTGTGAAAGGTAAATCGAAAGACAACATCATGTCAAGATTGGATATAGAACAATTTTGTTCTCGGCCACACTTACATATTGATAGTGAGGGTAAAGCTCCTTTCCCATCCTTCACATTGACAGAGGAAGCTAGAAAAAGTTTACTGGAATGTGTGAAACATGCGGTTAAGTTCCCAGATGGTTATTCGTCAGACTTAGCTACTTGTGTTGATATGGACAACCAAAAGTTTTCAGGCATGAAGAGTCATGACTGCCATGTTTTCATGGAGCGGTTACTTCCATTTATCTTTGCAGATCTCCTAGACCGGAATGTCCACCTTGCGTTATCAGGTACTTATTACGACAATTTAAAAAAAAATGATTATAGTAATTTATATATTAACTTCATACAATTTTCACGTATATTGTAGGGGTTGGAGCATTTTTTCGGGACTTATGTTCAAGAACTTTGCATAAGAGTCGCCTTCAAATTCTAAAACAGAACATCGTTTTAATCCTATGCAATTTGGAAAAGATCTTCCCACCTTCATTTTTCGATGTGATGGAACACCTGCCTATACATCTCCCCTACGAAGTTGAATTAGGAGGCCCTGTCCAGTATAGGTGGATGTATCCTTTTGAAAGGTTTTTCAAAAAGTTGAAAGGGAAAGCAAAGAACAAAAGATATGCGGCAGGATCGATTGTTGAATCATATATCAATGACGAGATTGCTTATTTCTCAGAGCACTACTTTGCTGGGAATATACAAACGAAATCAAGGTAAATGCTAAAATCAATCACATCATGTCCACTTTGCCATTTAACTTTTTGTATACACATGCTATATATGTATTATAATGTGAATTACTTTTTAACTCATTTGATCAGGTTAACAAGATTCGATGAAGGTGAAGTCCCCGTATATCATGTCCTTGGAGTACCTTCTATATTTACTCAAGTAGGCCGTCCAAGTGGAGAAATGCATGAAATATGGCTCTCAGAGAGAGACTATCAATGCGCACATGCATATGTTTTACGAAATTGTGACTATTTTCAGCCAATTGAGAGGTATATAAGTTGGCATCTCTCCCAGATTGCGTTTTAATATATATAATCTTTGTTTAATTTCTCATATAATTTGTGTTGGTCTTGTGTAGAATGTTTGAGGAATTTATTTCTGCAAAATATCCAGGACTTTCCGAAAAAGAACTCTCTGCGAAAAGAGCTGACGAATATCATTTATGGGTGAAAGAATATGTATGTCTAAAAAATATTCATAACTTTGCGTAAATTTATACTTATATATATATTTACACTATTTTTTATATATATGCAGGTTACTTACTGGAACGCCACGAATCCATTTCCTACTTGGGTTCAAGAGATAGTGCATGGACCTTTGAATAAGGTCAAAACCTGGCCAATGTATTTTACAAGAGGCTATTTGTTTCATACGCAGAATCACGGCGCTGGACGAAAGACATGTAACTATGGGGTATGTGTTAAAGGTCAAAATTACACTGATGCATCTGATGAAGCGGATTTCTACGGGATCTTAACTGATATCATAGAACTCGAGTACGAGGGGATGGTCAATTTGAGAATCACACTTTTTAAGTGTAATTGGTATGACCCTGTTATCGGTAGAGGCACTCGGAGGAGCAATGGTGGTGTTGTAGACGTTCTTTCATCGAGAAAATACAATAAATACGAACCATTTATTCTAGGTACGTACTTATTAATGTCAATATCGATCATATATATATACCATGATGTATAACTTATATATACATTTTTATATTGCAAACAGCTTCGCAAGCGGATCAAGTTTGTTATATTCCGTACCCATACACAAAGAAACCGAAGCAGTTGTGGCTCAATGTTCTAAAAGTGAATCCGAGGGGTAACATTTCAGGGGAATATGAAAAAAAAGAACCGACTCTTTTGCAAACAGAAAATGATGATGCTGTATTGATGACTACAATTGAAGATCTCGTACTCGACAATTTCGTACAAGGAGACCAAATAAACCTCGATTACGAAGTCGGAGATGCAGAACCAGAAGATGAATTTCGGTGTAATTTATCGTCTTCTGATGAAGAATCAGATGACGAAGAACCCTTCTAATTTACTATGTTACTTATGTCACAATTTCGTTGTAATTTGTATTTTACATTATTTCGGTGTAATTTGTCTTTTACATTATTAATCAGTATTTATTTCTCGTTTTTAGTAAAAAAATAAAAAAATGCCCACAGCCAGGGACTCGAACCCAAGCACGAAGAGAGACAGAGTGAGATCTTTACCAGTAAGCCATAGTGTTTAATCGTTCTATATCACACCAAATAATTATTAAGTCTACCTGCTTCATTCAGATTAAAAAAAATAAACTTACGAAATCCCTAAGTCCCTCAAGTCTCAGCCACTCTTCTTCGTCTCCGATTAGAGATCGAAATCCATTTTGCTCTCATCTTCGCCTTCGATCCCACCATCCGTTCTTCTCTTCGATCCCACCTTCCGTTCTTCTTCTTCGATCCCACCTTCCGTTCTTCTTCTTCTTCGATCCCACCTTCCGTCTAGAGATTACGATGCCGGAAACTAAGAAAGGTAAAGGACGGCAGAGATTCGTTCCCAACGTTTCTCAGAGAGTCGGAGGGTCTTCGTCGCGAACACCAAACCCTCTACCGCCGCAGTACACCTTCACGCCGGCGGCCCAATTTCTTCCGCATCCGTCGTCACCACCTCTGAATCCCGTGCACGCTCAACCTTCAACGACAGCACCAAATGTTCGGGATTTTCCTCCGCCTACCCAGCTTTTCCAGAACATCTCATCGAATCCACCACAAAGCAATCCATCTCAAGGTCAGACGACTCCACGGGAAAGCTCTCAACCTCAAGATCAGACGACTCCAGGACAAAGCTCTTCGATTCCTTCGCTGCACAACTCCGAGGGTAATAGTAATAAATCGTCTCACGCTCACATCTCCAACGACTTCGAAGATAATCCGATTGACGACAATGCACATAGTGAGGCCGATCTCCAGGAAGAGCAACGTATGATGCTTGAGGCGCTGCTAAGGGTGCCTAACCGGCATGAGTATACGACTGTGCTGTCTCCGACACGCCCTCAGCCGCCAAACACCACTTGGTAAGTGTCTATCAATTCATGTCTGAATTCGATTTCCTGTCAAGAGGCTAGTTTACAGGTTGTTAGTAGAATTGTTTTTGTGTTTGGAATTGATGATGTATGATTTGCGTGTGTGGAATTGATGATGTGTGATTTGTGTGTGTGGAATTGATGATGTTTATGACATACACAAAATTTCTGCTTAAATTAAATCTGTTGAGTTTCGTGTGAGTTAGCATTTCCATATAACATTACTGTATATCTTGCAAGGATAATGGTAATTAAAGTGCTCACCAGGATCAATTCTCTGTTTGGTCAATCTAAAAGCAATTACATAGTGTCAATTCGTTTCTAGTGTAAGTGCTTGTTTGGTCTAATCAGGCATATTATGCTTCTGTCTGGTTTGATTTTTGTTTGGTATATTAATGGATATAGTATTATAAGAAAGTATGGGAAATATTATTAGTATACTCAACCCATACCTTGATGTTGTATGTCTCCTGCCCATACTTTGTTGTTGTGTGCCTCACGCTCTTGTCGAGCTCTCTCTCTCCCTTCTATATATTCCATGATGTACCCATTGTATCAATCATCCAAAAATCAATAGAAGAAGATTAATCTAATCCTTCTGTTCTTGGTGACAAACCTAAAGTTCTCGTTTCTTCCTTTTGTTCTTTCATTCAATAAAGCTCTATGAGCTATGGTTTAATTCCGCTAACATGGTAGACTAAGCTCACAGTTTGCTATTCATGTCTTTTCTGATATGTGGTTAATTCTGACATCATGTTTTGCTTGGTTTGAATTTTGTGTTGTTGTTGAGGCATTTATTTCTCTCTGTCTGGCTTGGTTTTTGTGTAGTTGTTGAGGCACTTATTTGTCTCTGTCTAGGTTTGGCCGCGACAAGGGAAAGCTGACAAGGAAGATCACCAAGATTTTCACAAACAAGTTTGATGGTCCACACTACAGTTGGACTGTTGTGCCTCGGGATAGACAGGAAAGATACTTCGTCGAGTTCACGGTAAGCATTTCTCACCTCCAAGCTTCATATATGTCTTTCTTTCTATTCTGTCCAGTAACACCATCTACTTGTCTTGTAGAAAACCCACACATGGGATCCCTTAATCTCAGGGGTTGTTCAAAAACATTTCGAGAGGATTTGTCAAAGGCGAATGAAGGATATGGTAAGCACCGCGAGGACTTCTCGAAAGCGACCACCCTGGATTAACCCAACACTGTGGACAACAATGACAGAGAAATGGGACACTGACGAAGCTAAAGAGAGGTCTCAGACCACATCTGTTGCTCGGAAATCTGACCGTAAAGGCCTTGGTGTGCACAAACACTTATCAGGCCAAAAGTCATATCACCAAATCCAACAAGAAATGGTAAGTGTAATTTCTATATCTAATACTTCTGCAACTTTCTATTATGTAACAAATTTATATGTTACATTTTCAGGAAGACGAATTGGGCAGACCGGTTAGTATCGGTGAGGTTTTTGTGAAGACTCACACAAAATCTGATGGTACGTTTGTTGATCTGAAGGCTGAGAGGATCGCGCAAAATTATGAGAAGAACTTGCAAGCTAAGATGCAAGAGATCGGGCCTGAAATTTCAGACGGTAGGTCGCAACAGCGAGAGCTAACCACAGAGGAATACAACGATCTCTTTCTTCAGATAAATACGAAATCTATGTTATCTTTTGGTTTTGTGTCATCTGGTTTTATAAATCTTGGTTTTATTTATGCAGTCAACGTACACGGATGACAGAGGCAGACCATATGGAAAAGGAAGCCTCGCAGAGTCTCATGTTGGTGGAAAACGCAAGTTCGAAGTAACCTCTTCATCGTTTCAATCCCTGGAAGATAAGTTGGAAGAAGCTCAACGCCAAATAGAAGAACAAGCTGCTTCTAACGCTCGGCGTGAGGCAGAGCTTACCAAACTTGCAGCTGACCAACAAAGCAAGCTTACCAAACTTGAAGCTGACCAGAAGCATTATTCAATGGTGGAAAGGTATCTTCGTGAAACTGATCCAAATTTTCTAGACTTCATGGCTTCTCAATCTGATCGGCAGCATGATTCTACACCCTAGGCAGTCATTTTATTTCAGGTTTTGAACATGAGACCTTTCTTTGTATTGGTTTGTATTTGATATGCTAAAACAATGTATAATATATATTAATGTTTCTTTATTATTGTATGTTTCTTTCATTTTAAATTTCCAGTATTCTTTGCTAGGTATTAGTTTGTATATGATTTCCAAATTGCTAGGTAATACAAATTGGGTACAGTATAACCATTTTGAATTTCGTTGATAAAATCAGTCGCTAGGTAGTCGCAACTCAGTCGCTATGTAGTCGCAACTCCGTCGCAAAACAGTCGTAAAACGATGACCAAATCTCTATTCCGTGAACATATTAGTCGCATATCAGTCGCAACATTTCACGACTCTTTAACGACTACACCAAACGACTTCCACACGACACAATATATAGTCGTACGTTAGTCGCATGTTAGTCGTTAATGTAGTCGGTACATGGTCGCATATATTACGACTGATGTGCGACTGGTTTGCGACTTCTTACTGTCATCGCAACAAAGTCGCAAAGTAGTCGTACATTAGCGACTAATTACCGACTACGTGTTTTTGCGACTAGAGATTTACGACTACTTCAAGTGGTCGTAATGTAGTAGCTAAAGCAGTTTTAGCGACTACATTACGACTGATTATGTAGTCGCTAAAACGCTGTTTTCTTGTAGTAAAATAAGGTCGACTCTAGATTACAACCACAACTGTTTTTGCGTACGGAATATTACAACCACAAAAGAGAGTTCCTTTTAAGAGTTACTGTAATAAGGAGGACTCTAGATTCTTACCTGATTTGCATACAAAGACCTAATTACACAGTCGCAGTGGGTGCGGCTAGTGCTACTGTGTCCAGTTTCATCTTTTTAGTTGGTGGCTCATCTTCAGTCTGAGTTTCTTCTTCTCCTTCAGATTCTATGCTTCCTCCTCCAGAGTTTTCTTCACTTTCTTCCTTTTCCACTACAGGCTCCTCCTCTTTCTTATTTGTTGATTTAATATCAACTCGTGTATCATAAACAAATCCTACAAAATCACAATACAAAATGAAATGATCTGGTTTGAAGCTTTGGCTCCCACTAATTATCCATATATGATGAACAAACATCAACAAGTTATATGCTAATTTGACTATTTGATGGATGCTGATGCTTTGATCATGTTCTGTGCTACCTTTGGAATCAAATACAGACAGTTTTTAAGCTTACCAATAAACTAACTTCATCAAGTTATAGCCGCCAATTCGATGATGATGCTTACTACACATAAACAATGGAAGAAGAAAAGAGCATGTTATTGACCTGTGGGTTCTGGAGAAATGTCGGTTGGGCAAGTCATGACATTCTTCTCAGCACGGAGTGTGCACCCACCTCGGCTCCTCTCCCTCACTTGAGTTATTCCAGCAAATTTAGCGGTTAAACATGCCTTGCAGAAGTTGTGAGCGCAGGGAGTTGTCACAGGAAGATTCATCACTTTCCGACAGATCTGGCAGCTGAATTCTGTGTCAACAAAAAACAAAATGACAGTTCAGATGTGCCATACAGATTGAGCTACATGAGTTTTGAACTTGGGGTCTTTTCAAAACAAAATCCAACAAGCAGCGGCATAGAAATGGGCACAGCGACCATTCAGAAGTTTATCCCTGGTAGTCTTGTTTCGTGCCGCCTTTATGGCACCCTTCATGATCTTCCTCTCTGCAGGATCCAAGGTTAACTGCCTTTCTGCTAGCAGGTGGAGACTTCACCCACTTCCAACGACAAATCAGTTTCCTGATCAAGTAAATGTATCAGCAGGTACAGGGGAAAGTGTTATAGATAAGGAACCAGAAGAAGAAAAACCGACATCTGCTCAAACACAACAACTGTTACCTTATCAATGGGAAATCGATCTAGGTGTTCTGTAACTAAGCTATGCAGTATGTTACTTTCTTATGTGTCAAGTAAGGGAGAGGCTTACATCAAAATCCCATGATGGACTTTCCTTTCTCACGAACAGATCAGTGGCCTTCTCAAGCTCTGGAATATTAGGCAAAGGTCTTGGACGATCACCATGCTCATCACTGCAGTATAATTGAACGTTGAGCATAGCTAGAAAACACAGGAAATGGCGGTTTTGTAAGAAAAAAAGTAGATCAAACCTTGTCCATGGCGCAGGCTCGTTATCGCATCTCACAAAGAGGTAACGACAGACCTTAAAAGAGCCCTATCAAAAACAGAAGAGTAGGTGAGGGAAGAAAAAATCTGTATTCCAATTAGGATTGTTATACATATCCAAACCTGTATTCCAACTTTTTGACAGCACTTCTCAATCCTGTAAACCCCATCATATCTCACTCCTTTTTCAGCAGGGGCATATGCAGAACGCTTCTCCTTGTGAGACCTGGTAATTTGTAAGCACGAAGAAAGATATTGAAGAGTTAAGATGACTTTTGCATAGTGTATATCGATAAAGAGAAATAAACTAGCAAAAACCACACTGCTAAATCGGAGAATAAGGGCAGTTAAATTTTTCTCAAATAACAGCTAACCTGACAACTCGTACATGATAGCCCATTTTGCAACTAACTCTTAGAGCTTCATTAGACTTAGTAACTTCTGGTCAAAAGACTGGTGCTTGTTGGTCCTTTTGTTCCCACTCAGATCTCTTCCTCCACGGCAACAGAAACATTCGCACATATTCAAGGCAAAAAACAGAAAGGATTAACCAAATGCATCAATGGCTAGTAGTAATGTAAAGCATACCTTCCTGTGTAGAGAAACCATTCACCATGATCCTCGTCATCCTTATAACCTCCAGAGAGACACACTGACTGAGCTCCATAATTTCATTGCCCAGCAATGCCAGAAACATGTGGATTGTGAGCCCCCCCACTGCTTGCAATCTTGTCTGTCCTCCCAAGATTCTCCAACCAGAACACACCTTGGTTTCTGAGAGGATCGTTCTCAGATAAGATTGGACCAAAGTGGTCCGGTGGTATTGTCACGTATATCCTGCCACTACAAGCATTAGCCTTGCCAGTTTTTTTTTGGCCCGATCGGTCGTAAATGCTTTCTCAGGTCGGTCTTGGTTGCTTATGTAATGATAAACCTTTGTGGTAGCCACAGAAGCACATTTGGAAACCTTGGCCAAACGAATGGCCGTCACAAGAGCAGAGTTGATCCTGGGATTAGCTGCTATCTTTCTAGAGATCGGGCTGCAGCATGTCACACAAGTACGGTTCCTTGTACCAACCCACTTCTCGAAGCACTTTTAAGCAGAAATTATGCCCACACGGTGTCTGCAAAGACACGTACAAGAAAGCCATTAGCAGCAGTAGTTAAACATAACTCATCGTCGCCAAGACAAAACTAAAACATGCAATGCCAATTTTACTATCTATAGTTGACGACATCAAATACAGCAAAAGTGTACATTAACTACAGTCATTTAAAGATGTTACAATGCATAACAATCTTAATCAACACAAAACAAAGAAAAAAAACACAGTCATTTATCTATAAAATGCAGAAGGATAATGACACAATCGCCACAAATGGTAAGTGAAGTAACAGTTCAAATGCTAGGTTTGAAGTATCACACATCTTAATTGTAGGAGTTTAAGAGTGAAAATTACTCAATCAATGCAGTGAACGAAAACATATCCAACAGCGAGAGATACAACAATCTAAGAGAAATAGATTACTCTAACATCATAAATCACAGGCATAAGAGACATTTAATCTACTGATAGACGAATCGAAGACAGTAAGTGTCGAGAGAACGAACCGACACCGGCCTTTCAGGCAACTGAAGGCAGATGGCACGTTGATATTTTTGCGAATCGCGGCCAAAACATCACCATCGGGTCTCCTTTAGTGATTTTCTCGTCCTCGTCCTCCTAATCGGCTGCGCCATAAACTCAGCTCATTAAGCTCCATTTGCACACACGTTCCCTTACTTGACATATTATTTGCTGTGACCAGTAATGAATCTGAGCAGCACTGCAAAACACATTCAGTTAATGAAATCAGTTTTCAAGATTGAGTAGTAAAGATTCTTGCTAAGCCTTGTCAATGCTAATACCAAAACTTTCTTGAATTTCTTCTAGACAAACAAGATTGCAAGCAAGAAACGTGCAAGCAAGAAACGCCCCTTGTACTTACTTGGTATATAGGAGAATTCTCGGGATTGTAAAGCACGACCGTCACATCGGGGATTGAGGTGACACATTTCCATACAACAGCCTTAAAACCACTAAATTCTGATCTTGCAATGTTACTTTTTTTCTTCTTTGAGAACCATTTTTTTCTTTCTAGAGAAGTGTAAACGCAACAACGGCTCGAATCTTGTCATTACAATGTTGCACACCTAATACCTTCAAGCTTAATCTCAACCTCAGCTCTAGCAGGGAAAGATTCCTAAGAGCAACACCAAGATCAGGTAAATACATCAAAATCATGAAAGCCCTTTTGCTCGAATTTACAATTGCAACATATGTAGGATACAAACATAGTATGTAATTCAGAGGACTCACTTGGACTGGACAATAGACCTTGGAGAGAACTTCAATTTTTGTCATCTCCAAGACAGAAATTTCAGATTCTCTAAAACGCTAAAATGAATATGAAATTTAAAGGCAGAATTAGAAGATGGTACATTAAAAAAAACAAAAATTTCAATGGATTGTTACTAAGAAAACTTTCTCATCTAACATTACATGCATCTCCCGGAGTTCCATGACAACATCAAGACATGTTTCTTCCTTGCCATCTTCACCGGATTGAGATTTGGCACTTCTCAACTGAAACCCTGTCATGCTATTCGCGATAGAAAAATCATGTTCTCGATGCACAAATCTGATAACAAGCTTTGACAAATCAAATGATACCTACCACATAAATTCAAAGGCAAGGGTAAGAACTTTAGCCAATGAAAATTAACTATACACCATATGCACTAAAACCTTTCTTGTAGAAGCATATATTAATCTTACATGGTTGCTAATTGTAGCTTCAAGAAATGTAATTTTTTAAGCGTGTATCTCAAGCTTAAGAAACAAAAATTACTCACTTTCTCAGGGAATTTTGAAGCATGCTTTGCAACCAAAACATTCACTGGTTGCTTTTGAGGTTTTTCTGAAGCTGTGTAACTAGAACTTGATCCAATCACTTCACCAGTGGAAGTAGCACTGGTTGGGTCTTTTCTTTTCAACAAAATCATCTCGATGAGGTTAAAAACAGTATCAGCTAGATCTACTTCGACGTTCTTTATACTTGAACTTGATTGTCTGCTCCAAGAAAATCACAAAATGGCAGCCATGAATATCAAAATATACATGTAAATGGGGCTTACTATAGGTAAGAAAAGAACACGTTAGTACGTATGCTAAATGTCGGAATTATGTAAAGCAAAAAGCACCTATTATGACCAAATTCGCAGGAGAAGGAAAAAATTTCGCAATGAAAAGAAGAAGAAGTAGAGGAGCCCTCTGTGATTTCGGAAGATGTTTGCTTAGCGAGCAAAATGGCACTGTTCATGTCAGGTGAATGAGTGGAAATAACATGTGGTTCACCAATCTGTACAGATATCGGCAAGAGGTACAGTTTGATGAAATTTTTTGCTGATCCTCTGTCCTTAGATAAATCAAGCTCAAGCTCCTTGATTTCTGCTCTAGCTTTAGGTGTTTTGCAAGAGGGAATAAGAACAACAAGTACAAGACAGATGGTTAGTATAATTCAAGAAAGGCCTAATTTTGTTTCACCTAGTCACACTAGTCACTGAGTTTAACAAGTATATCTTCCATAAAGAATATGTTGGCTTATGGTCTATGTTACTAGTATATATTCTAATAGCAAGTGAAAAACATAGATTACATCAAAAAATTAACTAGGATCATTGCTAGTGAATCTTTAACTACAAGCTTTTTTGTTTATGGTAACTAACACTTTGGAGCTAGTAGCATCACTATCATTCATGATGATGCAACTAGTTCAACAAGACAGAATGATACAGAAAAGAGAACTGGATGCATCAATTACCTGTACAACAATATTTGTCATAGAAACCGAAAAGAATCTACCGATATTAGCGGGTAGCATCAACTTCCCATTGCCACGAGAGCTCGATTTGCGAGGACTTTTTTTACTTGAGACAATTTTAAGGTCACATATAGAGAATATCACTTTGGGATCTTGGATAAAAGCCTTTGCACAAAGCTCAACCAGAGATTGGTTTTAAATTCTCCAACAAATATAGAGTAAATAGAACCCTGTATATAACAAGAAACACAGACTCGAATAGTTATAAAACCTAAAGAAACCAGAATTGATTTTGACCCTCAAGTTACAAAACAAAAGGACATATATACAAACCTTGTTGAAATGCAATACAACATCATCTTTCAAGCAGTTCCATTCATCAAACTGAAGACCGAGTAGTTATTCGCCGGAGAATCCAAGGGAGTGACCTATTAGAAGTTGACGTTCCAAAAAGGTCAAACTCAAAATTTATATATGTTCTACCAATTCTCATTTCAAAATCTGGCAACTTTGGCACCTAATCCTCATTGTTCTACCAATTCTATGTTCCAAAACGGTGAAAATGATCATAAGAAACATAAATCATTGAAACAAGAGCACGTACTTGAAGAAAACCCAAGCGACGGCGATGATCACAGCGATCGAGGTCACCAAGATAAGCATTATTCCAGTGACTTTTTGTTTTTGTTTCCGTATTACTGCTGATATTCAAGAATTGTTCGCCTTACCGCCGGAGTATACCAAAAAAAAAGGAAGAAATCAAGAGGCGCGATTTCCATCCACCAGAGAACGTCGCCGAAAGAGGATGTACAAGTATGTGCCTGGCATAGACGTGGAGAGGTGGTTGCAGCCCGAAAGGCATGATGAACAAATTTAATTTGTGTGTTTGTATTTGTCTGTATTTGTATTTCTCGGATTTGTACTACCTGGTTCAACTTGGTACAACTAAGAACATATCTGTATTTGTGTGCTTGTATTTGTCTGGATTTGAATTTATCTGATTTGTACTACCTGGTTCAACTTGGTACAACTAAAAACATATATGTATTTGTGTGCTTGTATTTGTCTGGATTTGAATTTATCGGATTTGTACTACCTGATTCAACTTGGTACAACTAAGAACATATATGTATTAATTATCATTAAGGAGGTTCACTACGTGTTATACACATAGTTGTCCATACGTGTCCAGTTGTACGAAGTTCCTAATAGTTGTACTTTTGCGAATTTAGGGTTTTTGTAATTGAACCGTGATATAAATTATTATGTTGTAGTTGTCCACATGATTTTCGAGTTTTAATGGTCATTTAGGAGGTTCTCATAATGCGAAATATGGATAGCATGAATTAATCTTCTGTTTCTTATTCATATTCTTGTTTCACATCAAACACACCTTATACTATAAGGAAGACATTGGTAATGTTAACCATCTTGATGGAAAAAAAACAAAATATATGATTTTGCAGAACTTGTACTATGTAAACCTCCTAAATGACCATTAACACTCGAAAATCATGTGGACAACTACAACGTAATAATTTATATCACGGTTCAACTACAAAAACCCTAAATTCGCAAAAGTACAACTATTAGGAACTTAGTACAACTGGACATGCAGAGACAACTATGTTAATTTGACGGCGCACGTGTTAATTTGACGGCGCACGTGTCCCCTTTTTATTAATTTTTAATTGATTTTAATTGTAGTTTTAATTTATATCGTTATACCAGTTGTACCAAGTTGTATTTAGTATCAGTTGTACGTAGTTATAGTAAGTTGTACCTAAATCCATTTTTACTTCAAAGTACCTCAAATCAAAAACAAACCAGTATATTTTCAACGTTGTATGGGCTAGCAATTCCACACTCTGAGCAATGTCTTTTCAACATTGTATGGTCTCTAATTAAAATTATTAATTATTTTTTTAATTTATTTTAATTGTAATTGTAATTTATATAGTTATATTAGTTGTATCCAGTTGTACCGAATAACTTACACAATATAATTAGTTAACCAAATTGAACAAAAACATACTAAAATAAGTTCTAACGGTCGAATTCCAAAAACCATAAACTCTAAATCTTTTGTTTATTCTTGCCCTTTTGCCCCTTTTTCCCTTCTTTCTTCTTGTCTTTCTTCTTGTCCCAGTTGTCCGAAATTCTACCAAACACACAAATTAATCAAACACAGTATTATTTAGTTGTCCCAGTTGTCCAAAATTATACTAAGAACACAAATTAATCAAACATAGTATTATTTAATTGTCCCAGTTGTGCGATATTCTACAAAAAAAACACAAATAATCAAACAAAGTATTACTTAGTTGTCCCAGTTGTCCGAAATTCTACCAAGAACACAAATTAATCAAACATCAGTTTGAAAGAAGAATCCATAGAGATTGAAGTAAAGCTTAGAATGTCAACTCACTAAACCCCCAGATTGCAACACATAACCGTGAAAGGAAACATAAATAAAAACATCCGAACTCCAAATCAAAGTCCTAGGTTGTAGAATAGAATCGTAAACAAAGAATGAAAACGTCATGATGATTAATTCGTGTTAGGTCACTGAAGAGCTCACAAGATGCAGAGATTCACAATTCAATCATGATGAAAATCAAATCAAGTCAATTCAAGAAGAACACATACACACACAAAAAGGCAGAACAAGAACAAAGCTAATGATATAAATACCACTCAGATGTTCGTTGCTCCAACAATCGATAAAGCTGAGCTTTCATCGTTATCTCAATATGACCTCATCCCAAGTGATACTGACAAATGAATCATCAGCAATTGAAAGACAAAACACATCAAAGACGGGATTTTGAGAGCACATAGAGTTAAATTACATCGTCCTAGGTAGGCCTGGGCATTTTACCCGAAACCGAAAACCGAACCCGAAACCAAACCGAAAAACCCGGGTTCGGGTCGGTTTCGGATTCATGGTAAAACCCGTATGGTTTCTATGTCAGCCGGGTAGCGGGTTCGGTTTCGGTTTCGGGTAAACCCGAAATACCCGTGGTTACCCGTAAAAACCGATCAATGTATAAACACATATATACCTAGTTTTATTAGCCGACCAACATTTACTCATTCAACTCTTCAGCTTCCATATCTCGATTCGACAACTTCTTTAACCCTAAATCTATTTTGTTTATCTTTCTAATCACAAACTGGAAACCACAAGCCGCCAAGAAACCACGTCTCCTCCGTCTGAGACGTCTAAAACTCAATCTCAGGTACGATTTCAACTTTATTTTAACTTTTGCTGAATTGATCTGATTGAAAGAATTCGAAATAGTATTCTACATTTTGATTTTAAAATGAGTTTGGTTTTGTTCTATTCAGTAGTCGGTTTTGATAAAATTAGAAGTAAATTTGTTTAAATTTGAAATGTTCATGACTGGATTTCGATTATCTTTAAATTTGAAAAGTTCATGACTGGATTTTGAAAAGTTCATGACTGGATTTTGATATTGTTTCAGTGTCTCAATGCTTGTTTTGTCTCATTTTGTATATGTGTGTTTGTTTGCAGATGGATTCGTCGTCTTCTAAAGTTCAAAGAAACACTGGTAAAGAAAAGGAAGTAGCTATGGACTGTGATGAGGAGTGTTTGACACCTCAGAGTGTAGGAAAGAGGAAATACATTCATAGTGGATCTGCTTCTCAGTCTCAACCTCAGGCAACAGAACCAAAGAAGGTCTTTAGCTCAAGGTCTCCTCACTGGGCAAATTTCACGAAAAGGAAAAATGATCCTACCAAGTGCAACTGTAACTACTGTGGGAGGCTATTGTCATGTCCATCAAAGTCAGGGACTTCTGTTCTGAAAAACCACATGAAAACTTGCAAACAATTCAAGGCATGGGAAGAAGGCCAAGGCAATACACAGCCTGTCATAAATGAAGAAGGAAATTTGGTAACAGCCAAAGTCTCTGAAACAGTTTACAGAGAAGCATCAAACGAATTGATGGTGTTAGCTGAATTGCCTTTTTCTTTTGTTGAAAGTTTGGCATGGAAATACTTCTCTAACAAGGTAATTTAGTTATTTGTTGTTGTCATATATTACTTGAACTGCTTGTGACTTTGTATAGAGCTAACTGTTTCTATATTTTTGGTCAGATTAAAATGTACACGCCTCACTCTAGGAGGACTGCTACCAGAGACATAACCAAGATGTTTAAGAAGAAGAAAGAAGAACTAATGAACATGATCTCAAGTAATAAACAACGAGTGTCTCTTACAACTGATATTTGGAAATCTGATCCAACATGTAAGTATTCATTATTCTTTGATTTTTCTATTCAACTGATATCTCTTTAGAAACTAATTATTTCATACTTGACAGCTGCGAGTTACATGGTGGTCACTTGCCATTTCATTGATGCCAATTGGAAGCTGCAAAAATATATCATCGCCTTCAAGAACATCTCTGATCACAAAGGTCAGACAATTGCTCAGATTCTCTTAGATGTTTGTGCTGAGTGGGGGATAGATAAGTTGTTCACTATTACAGTAGATAATGCAACTGCTAATACCTCTGCATTGAAGAAGTTTCACACTGAGTTTGCTAAATTGTCTACTGATGCATTAGTATTAGGTGGTAGTTACTTGCATATGCGATGTTGTGCTCATATTATAAATTTGATTGCAAAGGAAGGCTTGGCTGATTTAGGTGATAGTGTAGAGGCTGTACGTAATGGAGTTATTTACCTGAGAGGCTCTACTAATAGGCTACAAGCATTTGCCCTGAAACTAGACAGAGTAAAAGTGTCCCGTGGTAGCTTGCCTATGGATGTCTCAACTAGATGGAATGCCACCTTTCTTATGTTAACCAGAGCCATTCAGTTTAGGGTTGGATTTGATAAAATGGAAGAAGAGGACAAGTTATATAATGATTACTTTCTAGAAGACGTTAATGGAACAAAGAGAATTGGACCTCCTTGTGTTAGTGATTGGAATGCAGTAGCTAGATTGATAAAGTTCTTGGTTATTTTTTACAATAGTACTTTGGTAGTCTCTGCTTCAACAAAAGTTAACTCGTATAAGTGCTATGGTGAGATTGTTGACATAGAGAGAGCTCTAGAGTCAATGTCTGTTAGTTTGGACACTGAGTTGAGTATACAAGCCGATGATATGTTGAAGAAGTTTGTGAAGTATTGGGAAGGAATGGAAGGCATCAACAAGATGTTGATTTTAGCTTCTGCTTTTGATCCTAGGCAGAAGTTAAATTTTGCTAAGTTGTGCTTTGATAAGCTTTATGGGAAAGATTCTCCAGACTTTACAGCAATGTATGATTCAGTTTATAGTCTTCTTACTGAAATGTTCGAAGAGTATAATGGGAGGTTCAACAAAGGGCCTTCAACATCTACAATGCCATCATCTCAGAACTCACAGTCTAGTCAAGCAGATTCAGTTGCTGGCCAAGAGCAAGTAGATGACAGAATGGAATTGAACTATGGTAATTTTGAGTATGAAAGAATTTCTTCTGTCTATAAGGAGTTGGTAAAGGAAACGGGAGTTGCTGATCCACGAGATGAATTGAAACTCTACTTGAAGGAACCTGTGGAGAATCCAGATTTACCATTTGGAGATTGGAATATACTCTCATGGTGGAAGGTTAACAGTGGTAAGTACCCTGTTTTGTCTGAAATGGCGAAGGACCTGCTAGCAATGCAAGTTTCTACTGTGGCATCAGAAAGTGCCTTTAGCACAAGTGGAAGAGTTTTGGATCCTAACCGTAGTTGCCTAACACACTTCCATATAGAGGTCTTAATGTGTCTTGAGCAATGGATGAAATGTCAGATTAGATTCAATGAAACATCATTGATCACCAATGAACAAATGCTTGCTGATGTTGAAATGCTAGACAGTGTTCAGGAAAGTAAGTCACATTTCCTCTCCATTTCATTTGTTTGATTATTCTTTTCTGTGATTGCATTCTAAAACTGGTTTTCATGACATTTGTAGTGTTTGAGAATAATTGTCTCCCAGATGATTGATTCTTTTTGTCTAAAGAATCAGACATGAGCATCATTCTTGCTTGGTAAGTCTTGAACTGTTTACTTCTTAATTCTTACATCTTAGTTATTACATTGATATGTATATTTATGTGCAACTGTTGTTCTCACTTGTATTACTGTTATTTCTCACAGGAAGCATGGAGTCTACGGTGAATCAAGATTCAAGATTGTCTCTTCAATTTGTTTTTCAGTTTGAATATCATGTTCACTTTCGGATTTTAACTTGGTTATTAAGGTTACTATGTATTCACATTGCTATTTCATGATTCTGCATTGAACTTTATTTGCTTCACAATTTTGTTTCAGTTTACATAGGAGAAATTATGAGAATTCAGTGTTTTAGATTCGGGTAGTTTGCTTCTATTTCGGGTTTTTCGGTCAGCAAACCCGAAATAACCCGAAAACCGGTAAACCGAATCCGAAACCGTTTACACTGTGGGTTTTTCCGGTTTACAACACCCAAACCGAAAACCGACCCGAACCCGAATAAAACCGACCCGAATCCGAACCGATAACTTATATAACCCGAATGGTTTTTATATTCAGAAAACCGAAAACCCGAAAACCGAATGGGTAACCGAATGCCCAGGCCTAGTCCTAGGCCAAAGTGAATTCCTCCGGCGATTTAGTCTTGGCTCTTTCCAAATCCATGATCGAATCCAATGGTTTCGGCTGCAACAGTGTGAACCCAGATGCGAACCTCGAATTCTGATTGAACCAAGCAAAGCCCATTAAACTAGAAACATAGGCTTCACATTGAAATGTATATACAATGACCAAATTTCATCTCCATCTTCTCCCAATACGAAAATTATAAACTCTGATTCCATCTCCAGCTTCTCCCAATTCGATGGCTCACGCATCATCCTCCGTCTACCAGCATGACGAAGGAATCTCGCTGCCTCTCTAGGACCTATCGATGAATCTCATTGTCTACATCAACGCTCACGGTTCCTGAAACGCCGGAATGAAGAAAGGAGTTGTGTCGATGATTCCGTCGGAATTCAACTTGACGCTGAATCCGGTTTCGTCGTGTTCGTCGTCGTCGTGTACAAATTTTCAGAGAAGTGAAAGAAAGATAAAAAAGAAACGATAATATGAGGAAAAATAAGGATAATTATTTGGGGATAATTGTGGGTTGGGTGGGTCATCGGGTTTAGGTGGAATGAGTGGGTTGAATTGTGGTTGGGTTGATAATATTATTGATGTACGAGGATAATCAAGGCATTTACTCAGTTTTCGAATTTAAACAAAAATCAAAACTAAAAGAATTATTAGAAAGATGGCATATATATATCATTTTTTACCAAAACGTGGCATTTGAGCCGTTTATCCCGCAAAGGCGGCTAGATCTCTTCTTCTTCCCTTCTACTGTGATTCCAAAGTCAACACCTTTGGTTTTCTCTCCGCCATGAAAAGAGAAAGAGAGAGAGCAAAGCTTTTAAATGACAGTAACAGAGTCGAAACCAGCGACGCAATGGTTGAAACAAGTTCGGCGCCACTTTGGGTTACTAACCGGAAGAGGAAGAAGATTTCAGATGACCGGAGAACAGACTCAGATCTGGTTCCGGTTGATCTCTTAACGGAGATATTCAAACGATTACCGGTTAAAACCCTATCGAGGTTCCTCTGCGTGTCCAAGGCTCGAAGCTCTGGGCATCCACCATCCGCGGCGGAGATTTCATGAAATTGTTCCTCGCTGAGTCTTCTTCGAATCGACCGGGTAGGCTCATCTTCACCTTCATGCGTGACAAAGTCTATGGAGAAGATTGCTTCTCTTTCTCGTCGCTTCAAACCCAGAAACCAGGTGAAGCCTCTGTATCTACTACTACTTACCATATGACATGTCCTGGAGATTTGTTCAAACCCATTTCTCTATCTGTCCACGGTTTGATCTGCTATGGACCTCCTTCTGACCTCATGGTATACAACCCTAGCACGAGACGATCCATTACTTTGCCCAAGATTGATACTGTGAGGAAGCGTTTGCACCACTACTTGGGTTATGATCCCATCGATTGTGATTACAAATGTTGTGTATGACGAGAGGAAAGCATGGCATCGCTCAAGAGCTTCAGGTTTTGACACTGGGAAAGGAGGATTCTTGGAGGAAGATTGAGAATTCTCTTCCTCCTACTCACTCTCCTGATTCTCCTCAGATATGTATAGATGGGGTTTTATACTATGGAGCTTATGTTTTTGGCACAGGTACGCATATCCTTGGTAAAGATCGTGGAGTCATGAGTTTCGATGTTCGATCTGAAAGATTTGATCTTATCAAAGTACCACCAGGAAGAGCAACAAAGTTTACAAGCATGACGATATACAATGGGAAGCTTGCTCTCATCTACACTGTATGTGGTAGAATCGGATTGTGGGTTTTAGAGGATGCTGCAAAACATGAATGGTCCAATGAGAATTTTGATCTGCCTAGATTATCTGGCTATAAAACCAAGTTTCAAGTATTTTGTGCCATTGATGATGATGCAGGCGAGTTTGTTTTGGCACCACGAGAGTTGCAGGCATCGCCGTTTTATGTTCTGTATTACGATCCCAAGAAGAAAAGCGTGAGAAGAGTCGACATTCAAGGGATCACAGAAAAACAGGAGCTTCCACTTTGGGATAAAGATTGGAAGCGTCGTACAATGTCTATCTTCCCTGGTCAGGTTGAGAATCTCATGTTTCTCTAAGAGTGCTTGTTGCAGACCAATCTTCTTCACGGGTTTCATGATCACCTCCACTGTAAATGTTTTGTTTATTAATTTGTAGTTATTTGGGAGGTTACATGGTTTGTTGTTATATGTTCAGTCTTGGTTTTATCTCTTGATTTCAATGTTCATGTTGTTTTTGAACTTGTGGCATTACTGGTCTCATCTTCCTTAATTTAGAGGTCTACTGTAATTTTCTTTCTCATGATGATTCGCAATCTCTTAAATGTCCCATTTGATAGAGATTAAGATTTGGAAAGATACAATATTTAGAAACCTATGAACCTAAAAATAAAGAGCTCCACTCCACATGGTTCTTACAGAGGTCAATATCAAAGGAGAGGACAGATTCAAATCGAGTTGGCTGGATTTGTGTAGGATATGGTCTTACACCGGTTAGCTTTTGGTCAAATCGGTCGAGAATTCTCAAAGAAGGGTTTTGTGTGCTCGGTAATGGTGGAAACGCCGTGGGTTGAGGAAGATAAGGGGGCAATGGTGGTTTAGGAAGAGGTGGGGATGTTGTTGTAACCGGTGGCTGAGTCGCTGGTGCTGATTTGAGAAGATGGCGATGAGCTGAGAGACCGGTGAAAAGGCTTGTGAATGTCAGTAGGGATGATCATTAAAGCCATTTAGGGTTTTGGTTATTATATCACTATATGTAGAGAGTAGTGATTATGAAGGACTTTGTGTGTATATTTTATATAGTGTTGGAAAAGGAAGCTCAGAAGAGTTGGAGACTAAACCAAATCAATCAAGAGATATAAGTAATTAAGAGCCAACGGTTAGCTAATATTCTGTGATTATGTAAATATTATTTTTTCCTTTCTTCTCTATCTTCTTGCATATATATATGTATCTTTCCCTCAAAGTATCTATTAAGACAGACAATTCATCTCTTTCTCTTCTATAGTTTCTCTTATAGAATTCTTCATGGTATCAGAGCAGTGACCTTGAAGGACCAGCTCAAAATCGTTTTATTTTTTATTATTTTCAGTCCAAATCTGCAAAAGCAATGGACCTTATTAATGGTGGTAAAGCCATTCCGGTCAATTTCAATGGGAAGAATTATCTTCTCTGGTCTCGGATGGCAAAAACGACTCTATGTAGTCGTGGCTTATGGAAGCACATCGATCTGTCTTTTCCATCCAAAGGGAAGAAGATCCAGTCTAAGACAAGCGAGGCCAATGAAAAAGTTGGTCAGATCGTTGAAATCACTTCATCTGAAGTCACTGAAAAAAACGTTCAGTGGTATGAAGAAGATCAAAAGGTAATCTGTATTTTACAAAGTTCTTTTGAACCTTCTATCCTTGTTGCCTACTCACATGCGCAGACAGCTAAGCAACTTTGGAACACTATACAACGTGTTTATGGCAACGTTTCTAACATTAATCGGGTGTATGAGATAACGAGGTCTTTAGAAGCTGTCACACAAGAAGGAAAAACGATCACAGCCTTGTGGGATGAGCTTGAAGTTCTCAGACCTCCAACCACCGATCAAGCCGTTCTCGCAGAAAGAATTGAGCAAGATAAGTCTTTCTCCTTTTTATCTCACCTTGAGCCAGCATATAAATCAATTGTCCAGGACATCCTACGGAAGGAAAAAATGCCTTCATATGATGAAGTTTGCTCTATGGTTCAAAAGGAGGAGGGAAATCTCATTCTCACCGCAGGAAGGTCTGAACCTTTTGCTCATCTATCTAAGGGACCATATACTAACCGAATGAATATGGGTTTTGAGAAAAGGAAGTATGAGATATGCAACAAGCCAGGTCATAGCAAAGAGAGATGCCTAACTTGTGAACACTGCAAAAAATTCGGTCACACCTCAGACAAGTGCTGGGAGCTACACCCCCATCTTCGCAACAAAGTGAAAATGCCAACCGCTGCTACTGCTCATGAGGTGGAGCGCCCCAAAAATGAAGATATTGATGATCGTATAAAAGCAAGATTGGAGCATCTTCTCCGAGAATATGGAATCTCCAAAGATTCCGACGCTGGTAAAAAAATTTCAAATTTCTTTGGTCAAAATAGTCACAAAAACTCTATGATAGTTGATTCAGGGGCTTCTAATCATATGGTTAAAAGACTCAGAATTGATCAAAGACATAAAAAGTTATAATGGAAATGTTAGGATTGCTAATGCCCACATTGGTACCAATTAAAGGAATTGGAGACTTAAACTTGTTTGGTCATAGATCAAAAGCTCTTTATCTTCCAGAATTTGCATCAAATCTTATTTCTGTTAAGCAAGCAAAGACTTAGATTGTGATGTTATCTTTCGTACTAATTCTGTTTTATTTCTGGGTACTAAGACAGGAAAAATTCTTGGTAAAGGCCGCACCAAAGATGAGTTGTACGTGCTGGAACAGATGGACAACATCACCCCGATCCATCATAGTTTCACTGCGACAAACCAGATTTGGCACGCTCGCCTTGGCCACCCGCATCTTAAAGCTTTAAAGTTGCTGATTCCAGATTGTTCGTTTGATCACAATGAGTGTGAAGCTTGTCTAATGGGAAAACACCATAGGAATGTATTTCCCGAGTCAAATACTTGTTTTGAACTTATACATTCTGATATATGGACTTCTCCTTGTGCTTCTAGAGACAATAAAAAATATTTTGTTTCATTTATAGATTATTTTTCAAAGTATACTTGGATTTCTCTGCTTGCTCATAAATTAAAAGTGATGCATATGAAGCGTTTACTGATTTTCATGCTTTTGTGACTAACCAATTTAATGCTAGCATTAAGATCTTTCGATCTGATAATGAAAAAGAGTATGTGAATTCAAGATTGCAGGGATTTCTCCATAAAAATGGAATTATACATCAAACCTCTTGCCCATACACTCCACAACAGAACGGAGTAGCAGAGAGAAAAAATAGACATCTATTAGAAGTTGCAAGAGCAATTATGTTTCATAGGAATGTGCCAAAACGACATTGGGGAGACGCTGTTGTCACTGCGTGCCATTTGATAAATCGAACCCTTACAAAAAATCTACAGGACAAATCACCTTATGAGGTACTAAAAAATATTTCCCCTAATATTAGTTATCTAAGAACATTTGGTTGTTGTCTTTGTTATGTTCATGTACCAGATAGTTTGCGAGACAAGTTAGATCATCAACGGGAATGTTGTCTGCCATGGATTAACAGAATGATGATGATGATCGGTTATCTCCGATTAATCCATGAAAGGGTTTGGGGATGGGTTTGGGGATCTCGAGATGTTTGTCATCGAATCTATATCTCAAACTTAGGCTAAATGCTGAGAGAAACGCATAACCATTATCAGGAAACAAAATCTCCAATATATATGCAGATCAAAATATGCACATCTTACGCGAAGGAGGATAGTTTCCAGCTGACCCAAACCAGAGCTCTGTTTCCTCTGTTTCTGAATCCAGTTCCGGTTTTGAGAAATCATAGAATCGAGGGGCGTCGAATTCGAAATCGATGTCGAATTTCTCGACAGAGATATCTTCTGCAAATATATCCGTTGAATCCGGATCCATTGTCTCAGGAAGAGCATCTGAGATCGAGCATCAATCAGAACGAGACAAAACCGCGATGATGATCATCATCATTCTGTTCTCTCTCTCCGTCTCTGGAAATTTTGTAGGAAAAAGGCAACGGCTGGAAATGTAGATGGCGCAGTTACAAAACGACGGTGTTTAAACAACAACAAGGCCGTTGGCTAATTACAGGTAAACTAACTACTGTTCGTTTCTCCACAAAACTTCTACGAAAATGTATTTCCGCCGAATACATATAATTTTCACCCTTTATTACACCTTGGAAAATTTTATGTTACAAAGTTACACATAGGTCAAAAAGTATGTACAACTCCATACAAACGGTTAAAATTGATCCATTTGTTTGTTCAATCAAATCAATAAACTACATTCAAAGCCTTAAGCTTCTCGTGCCTCCACTCATTGTTAATTTTTGCTATAAACTCTTCTACCCTCTTTCTCAAATCATCGTCTCCTTCCTCATCTTCAACATCGACCTCATTGCTCTCATCATCATCACCATCATCATCCTCGTCATCCTCCTCCTCATCATCATCATCATCACCAACAGAACAACGGCTGCTTTCTTTGTCCTGGTCTTCGACAGAAATGCTCGACGCGTCGATCAACGACTCATCTGAAACATCAACGACCATCATTTCTTCATCACCACAATCATAATCATCAGAAGCAAGGTCGCACATATTGAAGCTCGCCGAGGTAGTAAATGTGGAATCTTGTGAATCCGTCGAACAGGGTTTTGATGATCCAGTGAGGATTATGACTATAATTAGGTTGCAGAAACAGAACATGAGAAGCGAGTTCGACGTGGCTTCTCCGATCAATTCAAACGCTATGTCCAACATCTTTGCAGCCTAGGAAGAAAGAAAAATAATGAGGAATGGGGAAGAGTAGAATTTGGTAGTTAATTCAGCTTTTGTGATAGAACAGAGGTTTGGCGGGTTTTATAAAGGGGCAAAAGTGTGTGAGAGAAGCTCTTTGTGAGACTCATACAAAAAAAAAAAAGGTCGTTGTGAGATGAGAAGTTTCGTGGCAACGAGAGAGGTGTATATAGAAAGCTTTGTATAAGATTCTTGGACTTGGGCTTGTTTATGGATTATATATAGTATTCTTTAAAGACTCAAAGTACAAATGAGTCTTGGGTCTCTGGACTATATATAATCCTTTAATGTGAAAGTTCAATGCAATGGTCCAAACTTGTTAGATTGTATAGTGAAGTTACTTGGCAACTATTCATTTCAACAAATAAAATAAGCAAAAAGGTTTTCTGCCGCACTAAGTGTCACGTGGAGCTCATCATCATCCATTACTTTCCATCATAACTTTCTAATAAGTCATCCAGAAGGGGAAGGTTCGGTGAATTTCATCAATCTAAGAAACAATCAACGAAAAGTCGATGAAATTACTTAACGATCTTTCTAATATACTGAAATCACACTCCTTATTCCTTAATTATAGTAGTTTTTTTTTTTTTTGCGGAACACCACACTAAGATTCATGACATTAGCCATAACAATACACACATGGAGTGATTAATTAACAGTCAATTGATTTTGTTTTACTGACAAATATGTTTCTCTTTTCTTGTTTCTTGTTAGATACATTGCACTCGATTTACGTACTATCCACATAAGCATTTTTATTTTTGAAAAAACTATATCATCAGTTTTATTTTAAGATTTCAATATAATCATTTTGAACCCTTTCTAAAAACGTTTAAGAACCCTTTGCAAAAAACTATGTGGTATTTTTTGGAGATAGTTTTGAAAAACAAAACATTGAAAATGGTAGTTTAGAAAAAATGCTGCTACACTCTCACTTTGTTGTATATTAGTTATTTCTTTCTTTTACCGATTATGAAATTTTACATTTATACCTTTCAAATTTGTACTTTCACTATATATGTGTAAGGCTATGTGTAATGGCAATAAGTTAGTATACCATTCACAAAATAGAAATATCAATGGTGTGTACGATAATATGGAAAGTTTGAAAATTGACAAGTGACGATAATGCATTGGTCAAACATGTTCTCGTAATTATTGTCTTAAGTAATGAAAAATCCTAATTTAGAAGGGCAAATAGGGTATACAACATGTATTTTACTCGCTATAAAAATAAAACTCGACAGTACTACTCAGTACTCACATTATAGAAGGTTGCACACATTTCTTGTCTTCATTTAGTTTAATTGCAAAAAACAATAGCAACTTCATGTCCGAGCCGAGCTTCCCCGTGCCGACGTCGTTTCGAGTGTCCAATAGTGGTAGCCAAGAGGAAGAGAAGAAAGCAGGTTACGTCAACTATGAAATAGAGCCTGGCTTCACCATTCGTCTGCGTCAGAACATTGACCCTGCCATGGACCCTAAGAAGCTCAAACGGTTCGCTTACATAATTTGATCATTTTTAATTATCTTGCGATNTTTTTTTTTTTTTTTGGTTACTACGAAATCCTTTTTAAAAAAATGTGCCAATCAAGTAAAAATAGGTGGGCAAATAAGTAAAAAGCAGAGTAAATTTTTGTACTAGATTAAGAAAAGAGGAAACATCTTTCCACTTAATTTTATATTTCATTTCCTCTTTTTACTTCTTTCTTATTCCTCGAGTTTTTGGACTTTTTTTATTGTAATTATACAGGAACGTGGAGACTTGACCTATCTTTTAGTGCGCAAGAGTTTCAACATATACTATATTAAATTGGGATTCTAGGATGAACCTAACGGGTTCACAGTTTAGACAGACCAATGTTTCTATGTTTTGTATGATTAGATGTTTGATGTTTTGGGATTGAATGACAAAAACAATATTTACATAAATAAATGAACATGAAATCTTATCAATTTTAGGTGCAAATAAAAAAGAGTTGAGTATCTGATAGCCGATATTTAACGTTATCTTTAGTTCGACCTAGCTATCTGATAGTCAGTTTTTCAACATTATCTTTGGTTCAGAATCTTCAGATGAACTTATTATCATTTGTAACTCTACTTTGATATCATTCCAAATAATATCATTATAACTTATCAGCGATTTTCGCCTAAGTTCATGTCCTAGTTAATGAGAACTATAAGTTAATATCATATGTACATTAATCCTGCTTTTATTTGAACCTAACTGATTCACATTCACCGTGTTTGTAAAAGACTCGAGTCCTGAGAAAAGTTGCAGACCAAAAAATTGAGTTTGTTATACGGGCCTAACATTGGCGGGCCGCCCAGCCCAATGTGAGTCAAAAGGGTTTATTAATATACCTGTCGTTTGTATGAATCATAGCTCAACTTCTTGTCGTTTAAGGCGTGGCCAGAAGAGCCTGAACAAGATTCTGCAGACATATCATCAGTTTTGGATCTTTGGACTGTTACTCTTTAAGCCGGAGGATGGAAGCTATCAAGGTATCAATTTCATTCGTTTTGCCGATTATCTCCAAATAAACCCCAAAAAGAAAGAAATCATTGTTAGTATACGACATTTTGACACCCCAATCTTGAAACATTGAAAAACAAAATCTAGATACAGAGAAAAGAGATGAAACATTCCTTTACTGTGCAAATTGCAATTGATGTGTATACATACATATATACTAATCTACACACTTTAGGTTCCTTCAGTGGATATGATCTCCAGCTCCGCCCACCACGCCGGAGATAGCCTTGGCAACGCCGCTTCCGCCGTTATTCCGGTGATCTCTCTCAGCTTAGCCACCACTTCCCTCATTTCCGGCCTCTGATTCAAACACTCGATAACCACTTCCCACAACTTCTCCAGGACATTCTCGTCGAAGCTTTTCAGGGTCGGATCCACAAGTTCTCTCGCGGGCTTGGTTTCGTGGAGCAGAGAATCCGGATCGGGGATCTTTCCGGTGATGATCTCGTGCAGAATGACGCCAAAGCGGAAGACGTAGTTGGTCTGGGGATCAAGTGGTGTGGAGCTGAGGAAAGTAAAGTCAGCGACTTTGGCGGCGTAATCTGTTGTCAAGTAGACGGAAGATGAGTTGAGGTTGGTGTGGGAGATGGGTTTAGGGTTGAGATTGTGCATGTGTTCTACACAGTAAGCTATTCCCATTGCGATTCTCAGTCTCTTTGGCCAGTCCAAGTGCTCTGCGTCTTGCGCTGCAAATAATAATACAGTTTAGTTACAAAAAGGGATGGGGCTGACTCTATGGAAGAACATTCTCAGGTGATGGAATTACTGACCGTGCAGATACTCGAAGAGGGATCCGTAAGGAGCGTACTCGAAAACCAGCATCCGGTTAAAGGGTTCGTCTTCATGGCAATATCCGATTACATTCAGGAAGTTCTTGTGGTCCACTTGAGATAACCTCTGTATCTGCATTGCAGGATTGTATGTGGTTTTAAGAAGAGGAGAAAGTTAAAGGGGAGAAGGAGTTTCTGATGCTACCTTTTCTTGGAACTGTGTTTCGAGATCATTTGACCAGTCTTGGAGGGATCCAGATGCGACTGATAAAACAGCAATCTCAGAGCCGGTGGAGAGAGTTCCTTTGTAAATGGTGGCGTTTGAGGATGTGGAGCCTATGATGTTACTGAAATCTTCGCAGGCAGTTTCTAGTTCCGACAGTTTCAGCTTAGGAACACCTTCATGAGTCACAAGTACAGTAAACTCACTCACCAATCTGCTATGTTATTGAATAGAGTAAACATAACACAGGGACAGGAACCAACCTGTAATAACAACATCTTGAAGCTGGCCACTGCTCCTAGTTGCCCATGGCTTCATCATTATTACCTTATGCTTCCGGAGAAGAAAGAAGGCCACCAATGCGGCCATGACCCCGAATACACCTACGAGCACTCCGACTATTATAGATTTATTAGAAGAACTCTGAGATGGAGCCAGGGTTGGAGGGGGAACTGGTGGAGGCTGGACTGGAGGCAGAGTTGGAGGGGGAACTGGTGGAGGCTGGGCTGGAGGCAGATCTAGAGGGGGAACTGGTGGAGGCGAGTTTGTGATTCCGGCTGGGTTCCCAGCGGGAGGGCTTGCATCTCTTCCCTGCGGAGGAGGAGGAGGAGACCAAATCTCTATGGAGGATTTCCCCGGGGGTAACGGAGGAGGAGGAGGAGGAGGAGGAACTACATTGAAGCCAGGATTCTGGCCAGGGGGAGTTATCTGAAGCAGCCTGCGACCGAAGGGGAATGGTTGGCCAAAGTTGTTGTCGCACAAATCCAAGATCTCAAGCTCCTGCAATTCTGCTACCTCCTTAGGTACTTTGCCGGAAAATGAATTGTTTCTCAGAATACTGCACAAGAAGAAGGGAATTGTAGATATATGTGTCTACATATAGTTTGAAGGGTGCTGGAAAAACGTTACTTACAGAGATTTCAAGTGAGTTAGGTTTCCGAGTTCAGGGGCAAGTGTTCCTTGAAGGGAGAGATCTTGTAGATTTCTACGTATACATAATAAGACATCAATTTGTAAAGATGAGAAAGAGGAACTATTAAGACTCTGCTCATCTCTGACTTACAAGATGACAACTCTTCCATGTGAACAAACGACACCAGACCAAGAACAGTGAGTGAGCTTCCCCCAATTCATCAGAGCTCCAAATGGGTCTCTCTCTATTCTCTCTTTGAATTTCATAAGCGCCAATGCTGCAAAAAACCATCCAATATCCATCCATCAACACTGGAATAGATTCAGAGAAAAGATGACAAAGTACCTTCGGTGCTGAAACAGAGACCAAACGTGAGACTGTGAGGAAGAAAGAAGAGGAAGAGGATGGTGATTGCTGATCGGAGCAATCTCCACCGTTGATCGGAACTCATCCTTTATTTTGTTGGAGTAGTTCAAGTCGTCGTTCAGAGACGAAGACAAATCAATGTCTGCTCCTTCTTATATCCCACCTTCTTCATTTTCTTTTGTTTTTCTGTCTTTTTAATTTTTGAGCAACAATTACAGAAAAACAAAAGAAAATGTTATAGCTTTAGGACGTTTCTCCTTTTCTTATATATACAAATGTTAACCATAGAAAGTTGGAAAATGTAAATGCAATTTTAATTTTAAATATTCACACCATTTGCAATGCACGATAATGTCTTTCCCTCTAGAAATTGACCCAGTAAACTTTGACTTGGTTTGTTTTTTTTCCGGTCAGAAACAATAAAATTGAAATGAACATCGTTATATCTTTGAAGGTGCCAATCCATAAACAATCTGTTTTAATGCCATTTTGAACAGTTCTAATTTGAAGTCGTACCTGTTTGTTTTTTTTTTTTTTTGTTCTGTTATCGGTCAAGGCACAATTTTGTGAAGAAATTAAGCCCATTGACAATGTAAAACTAGAGTGTAAAGCCGAAAGTGGGCTTGCAAAGAGGCTTATAATGAATCTGTTTACTCTACGTTCCGGTCACAAAATCACCCATATGGGTCCTCAAGGTTAGCCAAAACGCTACCCATCTAACCAAATATACACCAACCCCTTCTTTTTCTTCTCAGCTTTTCCTAATCATTGCTATTTGAAAATAACATTGATGTGCTCTTCTTTTACCCACAGAAACTAATTATATGCTACAGATTTCTTCAAAAAAGCCACAGTCCAATTCGTGGAAACAGTGGAGATGGGTCTAATTACCGTGAGATGGCACCGAACAAGACGCAGTAGATATGAGAGAAGTTAGGGCGTGTGGAGGGGCAAGTGTTCCAGCATTTGGTCATAAGATATCTGAGGACTTGAGGGCAATCCTTTGGGATCTCCGGTCTTAGCCCGCACGCTGCAATTCCAACCGCTGCCTGCACTGGCGAGCAAGACCCATACGCTTCCTCCCCTGTCACCATCTCCCAAAGCACTATCCCAAAGCTATATGCATTGCTCATCCAACTCTCTCTCGTCTTCTCTGAGCCTCCCGCGATTATCTGATGTCAACCATTTCATAAACCGCAGTCAACAACTGCTTTTCCAATATAATCTGCTTATTCATCATATAGTTACAGAGGAGAAGCGATAGAGAAAAACACTGAACTAGGATTATGCAAGACAAGCGTCAGAGAAATACAGACCTCAGGTGCAAGCCATCGATAGCCATCTGTTTCATACTCCATGGCCTCGTTGATACTCTTGCATGCGGTGACTATTCCCATATCACCCAAACAGGCGTTTCCCTGCTTATCTAAAAGTACTCTCTGTGTGTTAAGGTCTCTAAATGCAGCACCATGATCGTTCATGAACTTCATCCCTTCTGCTATGTCAACAGCAATTCGAAATATCTCCTTTGTCTGAAGCTTCTTTTTCTTCAGAACCAGTTCACGGAGTGATCCACCTTGCATCAGCTTTGTTACCACGCATAATCCATGATTTTCAACGATGCAGACACCATAAAACTGCAGAATGTTCTTGTGTCCACAAGTCATCAGCTCCAAGAAATCTTTTCGGATCTCAAACTCATATGAATTCCCCTTATCGCAGCCTTTTAGTTTCTCAATGGCTACCCTTTTTCCTTTGTAAAATCCTTTAAAGGAATTTGGTCCAAACTGATCACCAAAATCGAGATTATCTGAATTCAGTAGCCATGTTCCGATATCATCGCCGCCTGATTGGATGGTCTGCCATTCATCCACTGATACAGAAAACGAAGAGCTTGGGGACGGCATTTGAAGCTGGATCCCAGTATTCGGATTTTCCAACTCTTCTCTATAGCATCGATCAATGTACTCTTCATCAACATCCCCGAATTCTCCTACACCCGTGTCGTGTTCTTGACAGCCGCATAGGCCAAACGGGAGCTTCACAGAGGTTGACTTAGGCTTCCTTACTGCACATTTAAGGGCATTCTCTAACTTGGTTTTGAACAATTTTTCTTGTCCGAACTCAACTAAAAAGAGAACAACTCCGAGAGTCAAACCCTTCTTCTCAAAGATCTGTACCTTCTTACAACAAATCGAAGCACTATCAAGAGATCCTGAAACGGTTGACCATGAGAGAGAGCAAGTGCAAGCGAATGTGAGCTTGAACACAGAACCCAGAGCTTCCTCATCGCAAACCTCTTGAATCACAAACACAGGATTGTCATCTCCAGAAGTTTGCTCTATCAGTTTTATGTGTACAAATACCTCTTTCATATCGAAACCAGTCTGGCTGTAACTGTTCAAACAAAAGCATAATTACCCAGATTACTCCATGATCTACCAAATATAACAACAATATCTAGAGATAAGCTGGTTTATCTTCCAGAAATAATACTATTGATTTTAGGGGAATTAATGATATTAAGAAGAAACATTGCTTAAGCAGCTTAGCTAATGAGTAAAAATGACGCAATATCTTGAGCGTTAATATAATCGCGGAATGAGGAAAAACTGAAGCGTTTGGGGTTTACCTGAGAGGCAAAGAATCGTAATGCTTCCTGAGATTAGAGACGAGCTTTTCAGGCAACTGGCTTCCAGGATACATTTTAGCAAAGTTTCTCACGACAGTGCCCCACACGAGCTTCCTGCCTCCGCCGGCTGCATTCTGGTTTTCACGCCCCGAATCGAGGCTGAGAGAGTTCTTGAGCGATGCGATCGCGTCGGAGACGTTGCGGCCGAGACGCTGAAACCGCTTCTGCATAGCGGAGGAGGTCTGATCGAAACGCGGAGCAGCGGTGAGGGATTCAGACCTGTCGTCTGAGCACATGAGGACTTGGTCGACTAAATCGTCGTCGGTGGAGTCGCCGGCTCCACGGTTGGTCCAGCACTCGAGCGCGGAGGCCATGGCGGCGAAGGTAACGAAGTTTCTGTCTACTTGGAAGTTGAAAATCCCGAGTGCACTAACATTTATTGTTACTGGTCTACTATGATGTAAGAATATATCTTGTATTTTTTTAATGTGAAACATACAAGCACCAGTGGTCTAGTGGTAGAATAGTACCCTGCCACGGTACAGACCCGGGTTCGATTCCCGGCTGGTGCATTGTTTTTACCTTTTGTGCAAAATTGAGATACTTTTTGGGCCCTGAGTAGTTTGATACAATTTTATTCATCGGAGCAGAAGCTATATGTGATTTGTTTATCTTTGTAACATATATAGTCTTATGATTTATTTATTAAACAAAAATCCCATCATACTAAACAAATTAAGGAGAAGAAAGAAGATATACAAAGTGTATGTGTATAGAGTCTTAACAGTGGGGTAAGTCCAATGGTGGAGACTGTACGGACTGCAAATGCCCCTCGCCGTTCTCCACTAAGAAGACCATAGCCAGACCCCAGAATATATGTGAGTCGATGTGACAGTGCATCAGCCACACTCCTGGATTGTCGGCCACGAATCTGATGGCTACCCATCCACCTGGAGGAGTTCCAATTGTGTTTCTCCGTGGTGGGTCGAAGAGGTTGAAGGAGGCTGTGTCTTTGCTCGGGTTAAAGTTACCAAGACCTGTCCCAACTATATAGAACTCGTAGCCGTGAAGATGCATTGGGTGATTCTCAATGGTCACGATGCTCGTGTCTTGCAATATAATCTGCACCTTTGACTTGTACTTTAGTTTGTAGGCCTTTGTTCCACGGGTAGGCTGCCATAGCCCTCTGCTTACGTTTCCTGTATAGTCAAATGCGAGAGGAGGAATAGGAGGGAAGTCTGTGGTGAAAACGCCGGCGGGGGTGCCTTGGTAATAGGCTTGCATTATGGAGTTTCGTTTGGGGAAGACAAAAGAGACGTTGTTGATGCTCGCGGTGAAGCGTGTTCCGTTAGGGCCTTGACACCTTTGCGTGTTGGGGGTTGAGCAGTTGAATAGTCCCAATCCCACTGTGAAAAACAAGTCCTCGTCAGTCTCGAGGGGAACTTCCACTCTCGAAGGACTCTTCATCTGCGATGTGAACGATGCTGCTGTTGCTGTGTCGTTGAATCCTGGCAGCTGCGCGGGTATTGCCCGTTGTGACTGTGATTTACCTTGAAGAGTAACACATGAGGTGTCTTTGTACTGGAGGATTGCGGTGGTGGTGGTGTTGTCAAAGGGGGCGTTGGCGCTGTTGTAGGCGTGTGCCGCCATGTAGTAGTGGGCTGCCGGTTGGTCTGCGGTTAGAAGCACATCAGTTGTCTGACCTGGTCCTAACATTATGACATTTGTTGAGAAAGGTTTGGTGTATGAGGCATCCGCAGCAACCACTGTGAGTTTGTGATTCGCGACAGCAAAGAAGAGTTCTTGGTTCAAGCCAGAGTTGATGACCCTGAGGAGGACGGTCTCTCCTGACCCCACCAGAAATCTCAAAGTTTCTGCATTGTGACAACACATAATATTTAATTAAACTAACACTTTTTTGAGGCCTGGGAAGCATAAACTAAATGTACCTTGGCTAGAGCATCTGTAGAAATCACCAGGCTGACCGTTGATGGTGAAGGCGTCTGACACGTTTGGTGCTGCTCCCGTGAACTGGGCCAAGTTCAGGACATCCATGGGGTTTCTGTCCCACCACTCCCCTAAGAGGATGGTAATCTCTCTCTTGGGAAAAACTGGAAAAGGGTAATGAGGAGAAGAGAGCGGAGGACGGATGATGAGAGCTCCATACACGGTGGCTCGCAGCCATCTGCTGTGGGCATGCCACCACAAGGTACCCTCTTGTTCTTCGATGTTGAACCTGTAAGTGTAACTCCCTCCTGGTTTAATTGGGCATTGGGTTATGTATTCTGGTCCATCGGCCCATGGATTCCGCATCTGCCGTATCCCATGCCTGTAGCAGACTTTATGTATAGCTAGTGTTTTGACTATCAAACATTGATTTTAAACAAGAGAGTGAGTGAGTGAGTTACCAGTGGAGGCTGATGTTGTACTGAGCTTTGTTTATGGCAGTGATGACAAGGGAATCACCGTTTCGCACCTCCAAGGTTGGCCCTGGAAACTGTCCGTTCACAGTGATCGACTTATGAACTCTGCATAGCCTCTTCACTGGAGTCTCTTGGATCTAACCAACACACAAAAGAACAAACTAAGTTAGAGCATCAATATGAGTAACAATGGAGAGGACAAAAAGGAGGGAAGTAGTGAACACACAACGAACTCGTGGAAGTGAACTTCTGCATTGACAAGTGAAGCTACAAAAACCAACAACACAAAGAACGACCACAGTTGCTCCATTGCGATTCTGACTTGTGAGAGAAATAGAAAGTTGATACCTTTTTTATTGGCAGTTGAGCTGAAGCCTGAAGGTCGGAGACGGAGAGATTTTAGTCTAACCCGCACACACGATTTGGTGTAACCACTAAACAACAAACGGTTTCTGCTTTTAATATGATTCTTGTTCCAGAAGATGTAGGTGAACCCCTGGCCGGCCTACTTTAGTACTTTCTTTGTTTTTTTTCTCAACCTCGGACACCAAAACTCTTTAAGCTTTTTTGGATTCTCTTCCTTCAACCAGGACTTATACTGCATCATCATAACGTCCCCTAAAAAAATTAACGCAGTGGGATACGGATTTTCGGTGCGCCTCAATGTGTAAAAAATAAACAAGAAGAAGCAAGAAAGCAGCGACCTTT
Source organism: Eutrema heterophyllum (assembly GCA_002933915.1). Classification (NCBI taxonomy): domain Eukaryota; kingdom Viridiplantae; phylum Streptophyta; class Magnoliopsida; order Brassicales; family Brassicaceae; genus Eutrema; species Eutrema heterophyllum. The sequence continues at coordinate 146,870 of PKMM01004794.1, read as the reverse complement.
CTTAGATTAAACATTAGATATATGCTGCCACAGCTTCTCCAGTAGCTTTATTTTGAAATTCTCAGTTTTGGAGAAACTCGATTTCGTTGCTTCAAAGATGGGACTTCCAACGTCTACATTACTGGATGCCACAAAATTCTCTAAAACCTTAAAATCCTGCACTTTTCTCTCAAGAGACGAAAGATATGTCTCCACATCATCATCTTCAGGATTGTTCATGTAGCAGTTTAGAGACTTGTTGCAACAAAGACTGTCTTGAATTCCTAATCACTTGGGCCGATTGATCGTCATGACTGGACCAGAAGATTAATGGTTCCGTGATGATGTGAACCAAAGTTTGAAGATGAGATTGGCAAGAGTTTGACTCACGATTCCATCGATCTGATACGCTCCACAATGGGCCTCTCAAACAGTTAACAGTGAATTCGAAACAAGCCAGTGGTCGCGAAATTTCAGGCTCCGTTGCTTCCCAGTGACCAGAATCGATGACACCCCAAATGGGTCGGACCCGGCGATCCGTTATCCCACGCGCCATCCTCAACTACGGAGCCCTGAGTTCATCGGAAACCTTTTCAGGCCGCTTAACAATCATGAGTCCACCAAGTGAAAGGTAGTCAGGCCGTTTGGATGCGGAGATATGTCTAGCACGTTTGACAATAAGACTTAAGTTGAATTTTGGGCCGATTAAGGCCGGGTCGGCTCAAAACCCAACCAAAGTCTTTAGCGTGACCCGAAACAACGAGTATAAACAATTACATGTTCCTATGATGATTTGCAGACAACAAACAAAAAAAATCATTTAAGAAAAAACTAGATTATAATCCGTGCGTCCGCACGGAAATTATTATTTTTGTTTATGAAACTTTGTAATATAATTTGTGTTTATTTTTGTGTTTAGATGTAATTTGTTTTTGTAGATTTAATTTTTGTAATATGAGACACATATTTATTTTGTGTTTAGATACGTATTGTTTTTGTAGATTTTTTTTTGTTTATGAAACTTTGTAATATAATTTATCATTTTTATAATCGAATAAAATCCTTTACTCTCTTTATTTGTCTAGGCGGTGCAGCACCAGCTTCCTTCGTTGTTGGTCTCCACCTGTAACTGAAAATGACATATATTGATATTTCAAACATAATTATAACAAAAAACAATATTCATGAACAATGATTGGAATCTAAGTTTTTAAGTTTTGAAATCAGTAGTACCTTCAATTCAGATGGAACCGCTATTCATATTTGGATGGATTGAGACTTGAAACAGCCTGCAACATATAACAAAACCATTAGAATCTATTATGAAAGTAGTAATATTCGTTTGAAATAGTAATTGATCTTTGAATGGAATTTGTGGTGTGAGATTGGCCTAAGGAATTTGCAATATTTATAGGAGAAGAAGACTAAATTATAGGGTTTGCGATATATTAGTTTTGAATATAATAATTAATCATAATCACCAGCAAAATATTTCTAATAGTTGGAAATCTTTTTAAAATTAAGATATTGATAGAGATTTGTGATTAATTAGATTAATTAATATATTGTAAATAAGATATTTAGGATCGGAAATTTATTGATAAGTTCCAAAAAAAATATTTAAAGATTTGCATCTATTTAAGTTACAAATAATTTTAAAAGAAAATAATTTGGATTTCATGTTTTAGAAAGAATTTAATTCGTATTTTTAAATCGTAACAAATCGTGTGGTAAATATTTTATTTATAATTTTTGATTGATGGTCAAATAGTTTAGATAAGCTAATCATCATAGCTTCATCTATGACTACTAATTATGTGAGATTTTTTGGAGAATAATTCATTTATAAATAATTTATTTGTTGATCACATTTTCCATATATATATTTTTTAACATTTCGGGATTCGTTTATTTTGCAAAAATTTCCATAATCGATTTCAATTAGCTTAACTAATACCTCAATCCAAATCTTGCATAGTATGGATAAGATATGCAAAGTTTGTTTGAGATTAAACAAAAATATGTTTTTTTATTTTATTTTGTATACTCTAAATAAAGAAAATAGGTAAATTAAAATTTGAATTTTTGGAATTATTTTTAAATCTAAATTAAAGTTTTTTTATTAATATTGTACTAAATTGACTTGTTCGGCAACTGGTAGTTATCCACAAAAAGAATAGCAAAATTTTGTAATATAATTTGTTTTGTTTTTTTGTATTTAGATATAATTTTTCTAATAAGTGACAAAGATTTATTTTTGTTTTTAGATATAATTTGTTTTTGTAGATTTAATTTTCTTATAGTATTAAATATGACCGTGATTATAAAAATATAATTCTAACCCGTCCGTTCATATTAATCTAAAAATGACCGCGATTATAAAAACATAATTCTAACCAGCCCTTTCATATTACCGTACAATATAAATATTTACTAATTCAAATATTTAAAATTTTATGCTGATTGATTATAATAAAAATATACAATAACATATCGTTTATCATCTCCGGCATTATGAAAAAATTATTTAAATTTGAATATTTAAATTAAATCTAAATTAATACCCGATTTATTGTTTTTGTAAAGATATAATAACAACTGATTTTTGTGATTTTTGATAATTAATATAACCTGTATTTAATTAAATCCAAACTAATCTAAATTAAAATTTATATTTCGGAATTATTTTTAAATCCAAAAAAAAATCCAAACTAAAGAATATTATTGTAAAGATATTATATCTATGTTTCGTAAATAGGAAATAATCAAATATTTGGTAAGATTTTGGTATAATTTCGAAAATAGTAAATAATTAAAGATTTGGTAAGATTTGCCAAATATAATTAATTTTTAAATTTAAAAAAAAGATTTCTGTTTAGCAACATGAATAAAATGAAGAGAATAATAGTTATCCAAAATAGGAATAGACTAAATTGTATATTTCTCTGTTTGCACACAAATGTTAACATGTTTTAATAGTATAGATAGATAGAAATGTTTTTAGATAGAGTCCGATAGAAATTATGGATTTTAACCCCAAAAAAATTGGAAAATATAACACACAAAGGCATATATGCAAAGAGAGAAATAATTTTATTTATTTATTTTTCAAAAGAAAGAAAGAGGTAAAAGCACATGCTCTTAGCCGACCCTTTGAAGTGAAGCCAGCGAACGTGAAAGCCATTCACTTTTTAGATCTCTCTCTGCATTTTCGTCACTCTTGACTTCTTTCTGCAAGTAGATCTACTGCGATGGCCTCTCCTCTTCTCCCGACTTCAACTCCTGATCATCATCTCCCCGGCGGCGATCCACCGTTACTGAGCTCTCTCCGCGTCCTCGTGTCTCGCGTTCTAGCTTCCGTCCGTCACGCTTCGGCCGAGGCCAGGCCCTGGACGGAGCTCGTTGATCGGTCAGCTTTTTCCCGGCCACCATCGCTCTCAGAGGCCGCGTCGCGAGTAAGGAAGAATTTTTCCTACTTCAGAGCCAATTACATAACCTTAGTGGCAGTCTTACTCGCCGCGTCTCTCCTCTCGCACCCTTTCGCTCTCTTCCTCCTCGCATCGCTGGCCGCTTCTTGGCTTTTCCTCTATGTTTTCCGTCCGTCGGATCAGCCGTTAGTTATCGGCGGCCGCACGTTCTCTGATCTGGAGACGCTAGGGATGCTCTGTCTTTGTACTGTGGTGGTGATGTTCATGACCAGCGTTGGATCGCTCTTGATGTCGACTCTGGCCCTTGGGATGATGGCGGTGGCCATCCACGGCGCGTTTCGTGCTCCGGAAGATTTGTTTCTTGAGGAACAAGAAGCCATTGGATCTAGTCTTTTTGCCTTCTTCAACCAAACCGCCTCAAACGCAGCTGCCGCTGCTATCGCCACCTCCGCCATGTCGCGCGTTCGAGCCTAAGATTATTGAAAAGACCATATTCCAGCGCATTTCCGAAAAAAATGTGATAATATATTTATATACGTCTTCTTCATATTTGTGTATACAATTGAATTCTTGAAACAATAATTTTGCAACTCCTTTCGTTTTGTCTTATGCTTTGGGTATCATATTTTTTCTTCGAGGCACGGTTTAATACATGAGTCATGACATGTCGATTTCTGTTAATCTAATTCTTGACGATAATGGACTTGGATGGAATAGTAATATCTTCTAAACTTCTTTACAGTATATCAACATTGAATGTTCTGATCAACATTTACTGCGGAAAAGCCATATACTTCCCGCAACATGGCCCGGATATCCGCTAGGGTAGATTGAACTGTGAGTGCATATTCGCTAGTAGTCGTCGCCGAGTCTGCAATGAACTTCTACCACCTGTTAGAATCAGCCAACCAAATACTATGTTTATCAGACCAACTGAAGACCCGAGAGCAATGTTATAAAATTTGATATGTACGGCATAATATAGATACGACGTAGTGGACACCGTCTTTACACAAGAAAAAAAACAGGAAAAACAAAAGAATCGTAGTTCATTTTTTTCTATCATCTCTTGACTATTTGAGTTATGCTATTTTTTTTTTTAATGTTTATATTAGTTTTTCTAGATTCATATTAACAACATTGCCCGAGAGGTTCGAGTGTGGTGCAACTTACACGAGAACACACGTCAACGACCCACATCTTACGGGTGGAAGAAGGGATGAAATCAGCATGCGGTGCCGGCTCAATCATTGGTGAGACCCAGTGCGGTAGAAGAAAAAAAAGCCCTTAATATACCTACTCTTTTTTTTTATAACAAAATTTTGGACCCTTATATAGTGTAAAATTTTAAAATTTGGACCCTAGACTCAGTGCAAAAGCACCTCCAGCACATGGAAAGAGCCGGTACTGGAGCCATGTAATGTCTGTATTAAGCATTTTACTTCCCTACGGAGGTCATGAATATCTTCAACTTGTTTGCCAGAATCAGTGAAGATGCCGCAAGCTAAAGTTCCAAGCTTCCATCATTTTTCCCGCTATGTTCACTACCGACGATAACTCTTTATTCACTATGAACCATATCAAAATCAAACATACACCAAAGAGATATCGCACCAAGTGTTTGCCATGATGATGGTGGCCAATAAATATACTTACCGACAACTTCACAAGAGTAGACTTAAATATGTTGATTGATTCTTTAATTGAAGTTTTACAGAAAAGAAAAAACACACAAGTTTTTCTCTAGATGGTACATATTGCCTCAAGAGTTGTTTTTCCATAATGAATTTATCAAACATGAGAAATGTTGTTTCTAAGTGACAAATAATATGCAAATGGGCTTGTTAAACGTGAAACGTGAAACGTAGAACGTCAAACGTCAAACGTCAAACGTCAAACGTCAAACGTCAAACGTCAAACGTCAAACGTCAAACGTCAAACGTCAAACGTCAAACGTCAAACGTCAAACGTCAAACGTCAAACGTCAAACGTCAAACGTGGTACAGTTTCTTATTGGGCTTAGGAGAGGAACCCTTTTGTAAGTGGGATAAGGAATCAGGTTTTTGGGGCTTATAAATACAAGGTCTTAGGGTTTGTAAATATCATTCACACGATTAATAAAGAAACCCTAAACGGGTGTTTGCCTCAATCAACGTTTCTCTCTAGGTTTTCGGCGTTCTTCTTGTACGATTTGCTCTATATTCACAACAAGTGGTATCAGAGCTCAAGGTTTGCAAAAATCTGAACGATGACCAAATGGAGTTCTCTCAAGTTTGACGTTCCACGTTTCGATGGGAAGGGGAACTTTGGTATGTGGCAAGGGCGAGTCAAGGATCTGCTGACACAGCAGGGGATGAAGAAGGCGTTGTTGGAGACGAAACCGAATAAGATCAAGCAGGATGAGTGGGACGATATGCATGATCAAGCTGTTTCAACGATTCGTCTTTGTCTCTCTAACGATATTACCAATCAGGTAATGAACATCACAACTTGCAAGGCGGTGTGGGATAAGTTAGAGAAGATGTACATGTCGAAGTCGTTATCCAGCAAGCTGTATCTGAAACATAAGTTGTATGGGTTGAAGATGTCAGAGTCTGGAGATCTTATTGCTCATGTTAACAACTTCAACCAAATCATCGGAGATCTTGAGCGTGTGGATGTGAAGATTGGGGACGAGGATAAAGCCATGATCTTGTTATGTTCGCTGCCTCCTTAGTATGAGACGTTATTGACATCTCTCACAGTCGATAAAACGACTATAGGGTTGGAGACAGTTTGTTCTTCGCTGCAATCTCATTATGAACGACGACAGAACACTACTGTGGTTGACAAATCTCAGGGTGATGGATTATATGTGAGTTACAATTCACAGAGGGGAAGACAGGAAAAGAAGCAGGATGGTAATAACAAGGACAAATCGAAGTCTAAACCCGGGAAGAATTCGATGTGCTTTGGTTGTGGCAAGAAGGGTCACTACAGGCGAGATTGTCCAAACAAGAAGCAGAACGCAGGCTGGTCAGGTTCTGCAAACGTGGTTCAAAAGGAAAATTCAGAAGAAGACACTGTGAACGATTTGCTCGCTGTGACATCAGGTTGTCACACAGATTCTTGGATTCTAGATATGGGTGCATCATTCCATATGACTCCTCACAGAGAATGGTTTGAGACGTACAAAGCTAGGAACATGGGTTTTGTTCAGTTGGCAAACGACATGGTGTGTGGTGTCGTTGGTACTGGAAAGATCAAGTTTCGCATGCACGATGACATCATCAGAACATTGACTGATGTTAGGCATGTCCCAGCGGTGAAGAAGAATCTAATCTCCTTGGGTACACTTCATAAAAATGGACTTACACTCAGCGGTAGTGAAGATGAAGACGTTTTGAAGGTTAGTAAAGGAGCTATGGTTGTGAAAAAGGGAAAGATGACAGCCGGGAACGTTTACAGGATGTTAGGGAGCGTGGTTGTAGGTGGAGCTGCAGTTGCGGTGTCAGAATCTGAGAGCACAGCTCTGTGGCATATGCGCATGGGGCACATAGGAGAGCATGCCTTGACAGAACTCCATAAAAGGGGTCTTCTGGGCGGGTTGAAGAGATGTAAGATGGATTTTTGCAAGTTCTGCGTGATGGGTAAGCAGTCCAAAGTTTCTTTCAAGACTGGACAGCACACGACAAATGATCTTTTATATTATGTCCATTATGATGTGTGAGGTCCAACTCGGGAACAGTCATTGGGAGGATCTAGGTATTTCGTCATCTTCATTGATGACTTCTCCAGGAAGGTTTGGGTGTACGTCTTGAAGCAAAAATCTAAAGTGTTTGCTAACTTCAAGGTTTGGAAGGCTGAAGTAGAAAACCAGGTGGAGAGGAAGGTGAAGTATTTGAGATCAGATAATGGCACAGAGTATACTGACGGGGAGTTTCAGAAGTTTTGTGAGGAGCATGGCATTCAAAGACACTTCACTGTCAGGAAAACACCACAGCAAAACGGGGTCAGTGAAATGATGAACCGTACGATTGCTGAAAAAGCAAGGTGTTTGAGGTTGAATGCAGGGCTTCCAAAGCAGTTCTAGGCAGAGGCAGTAAACATGGTAGTCTATCTCATCAATAGATCGCCAAGGAGTTCTCTAGAGGGAAAGGTGTCTGAAGAAGTATGGACTGGGACAGATATTGATCTGTCAAACTTGAAGATATTTGGATGTCCAGCTTACATGCTAGTTCCAAGTGACGAAAGATCAAAGCTGGATTCAAAATCTAAGAAGTGTATATTTCTGGGTTTTGGAAAATGCGTGAAAGGCTTCAAGTTGTATGATTATGAGGCTAAGAAGAGGGTGTTCAGTCGAGATGTGGTTTTTGATGAGCAGTATATGGTGCAACAGGCGAGATCATAACGAATGCATGTGACCATTAAGACTGAAACGAATTCTGGTACAGCACATGAGGAGTCTAGTAAGACTAGACCAGCAACAAAAGGTGATGAGCAACCTGTTCAGGTGGAGCTGGAGGGTCAGCAGAGGAGGGCAGAGGAGAGTTTGGCACTTCACAGACCATGTCGTATCATAAAGCCACCGGAAAGATTAGGGTTTGAAGACATGGCTAGTTATGCTCTTGTGGTTGGCTCATATGATCCAGCAAACTTTCGGGAGGCTATTACGAGCCTGGAGAAATATGAGTGGATTGGTGCCATGACAGAGGAAAATGAGAGCCTTGACAAGGATCAAACGTGGGATCTAACGCCTTTACCAAAAGGCAAGAAGGCGATAGGATGCAAGTGGATTTTCAAGGTAAAACCAGGAATGTCTGAGAAGAAACCAGTAAAGTACAAGGCGAGGTTGGTAGCAAAGGGTTACTCACAAAGGAAGGGGGTTGATTATGACGAGATTTTCTCTCTTGTGGTTAGGCCCACTTCCATTAGAGCTGTGCTAGGTTTGGTAGCGAGCTGGGATTTTCATCTTGAACAGATGGATGTCAAGACAGCATTTCTTCACGGTGATCTGGATGAAGAGATCTATATGGAGCAACCAGAAGGGTTTGTGAAACCAGGTGAGGAGAAGCTTGTGTGCAGATTGAAGAAGTCACTGTACAGGTTGAAGCAAGCTCCTAGGCAGTAATACAAACGTTTTGACTCCTACATGGTGAAGATTGGCTACACGAGTTGTGAGTATGATTTATGCGTCTATGTAAGGTGTCTGGATGGCCATTCTCCCATATTCCTACTGCTTTATGTTGATGATATGCTCATTGATGCGAGAAATATGGAGGATGTTGATAAGCTGAAAGGGTTATTGAAGAAAGAGTTTGATATGAAGGATCTTGGTGCTGCAAAGAAGATTCTTGGGATGGAAATTTGCAGGGAAAAAAGCTCTAAGAGATTATGGCTTTCTAAGAAGAGTTATATTCAGAAGATTGTAGAAAGGTTTGACATGTCAAATGCAAAATCAGTTTCTACACCTTTGGCGATGCACATTTCACTTTTAGCGATGCAATGTCCTAAGTCTGATGAAGAGATCAAAGGTATGTCACAAGTTCCTTATGCAAGTGCAGTTGGTTGTTTGATGTATGTTATGGTTTGCACTAGACCAGATTTAGCACAGGCGGTTAGTCAAGTTAGCAAGTACATGTCTAATCCTAGGAGAGATCATTGGAACGCTGTCAAATGGATATTCATGTATTTAAAAGGTACAAGCGATCTTGGGCTTAAGTTTGGTGGTCAAGAATGTGGTTCAGTTGTGGGATATGTTGATTCAGATTATGCTGGTGATCTAGACAACAGAAGGTCTACTACATGGTACGTATTTACTCTTGCAGGAGGTCCTATTTGTTGGAGATCTGGGTTGCAGTCTGTTGTTGCAATGTCTACCACGGAAGCTAAGTATATGGCAATGGGAGAAGCAGCCAAGGAAGCACTTTGGGTTAAAGGACTTGTGATAAAGTTGGGTGTTGATCAAGATGGAGTCTAGCTATACAGCGACAGTCAGAGTGCACTGTCTCTGGCTAGGAATCATGTATATCATGCAAGGACGAATCACATTCATGTCAGATTTCATAAGATCAGGGAGTTGTCTGCATCTAGAGAAGTCTTGTTGGATAAGGTGCACACGTCGGAATTATGCAGCTGATATGTTGACCAAGCCCGTTAATGTGGAGAAGTTCAAGCACTGCTTGGATTTGCTCCATGTCTTCCAGTGTTAGAGGAAGAATCAGAAGCCCACAAAAGATTATTCGTCAAGGTGGAGATTGTTGTTTCTAAGTGACAAATAATATGCAAATGGGCTTGTTAAACGTGAAACGTCAAACGTCAAACGTCAAACGTGGTACGGTTTCTTATTGGGCTTAGGAGAGGAACCCTTTTGTAAGTGGGATAAGGAATCGGGTTTTTGGGGCTTATAATACAAGGTCTTAGGGTTTGTAAATATCATTCACACGATTAATAAAGAAACCCTAAACGGGTGTTTGCCTCAATCAACGTTTCTCTCTAGGTTTTCGACGTTCTTCTTGTACGATTTGCTCTATATTCACAACAAGAAAAAACTATCGTTCAATGTAAAAATCCAAAACATGTATCAATATTTTGTTTGTAGTTAATATTCATGACGAAAAATGTTTGTCATTGAGATTTTTCGGTTTGAGAGCTTGGGAGTTTCTAGCTTGAATAAGAAAATGTAGAAATGTAAATCACATGTTTGAAATTGATTTTGGTTTAAAATTATGTCCAAAATATCATGCTCAAATTTTGCACGAATGAATAGTAATACTAAAAACGTATACGAATACGACCCACGCATAATCATTAAATACACTTAATGTTTAGAATTTTGTTATATTTTATGATATAAATAAAAGATTCATATTTCATATTTTGTCTAAGGTCGTCAATATTATTAAGGGCCTGACCACGACCATTCCACAAACCACGATTAAGATTCCCTTTGTGGAACAGTCGACAAAAGCTCGCGTTGATCCACATATGACATCAAGAAGCATACAGAACCAAGTCTGAAACCTAGGAAAACACAATCCATGATTTTCGTGTAACAAACCTTTAAAATACGTGGACGTTGATTTCCTCTGGGAGTACCCCTCATGCGAAATGCCAAGATATAACTTCCAGCCCACATAACAAAGCACGCCATAGTGAGAGTGTCGACAACGTGAGCTTGGGTGGATTTTCCCAAAAAGGTAGCTTGAGAATATCTTTATCCCTCGTTCATCTGCTAAATCTCTACCCTAACTATTGTCTATGATGGCTTTTGACAATTGATGTGTTGCGTTTTTGACGTTTTCTAACCCATGTTTTTTTGGTACATAATCGAGTCTTTATCGAGTATTTTAGTCTTTTAGGAGTCATTTCAAGTTTAAAAGCATTTCGGGACGGAGTCCGGAGGTCTAAAAACATTTCAGGTCTAAAAACATTTCAGGTCTAAAAGCGGTGGTGGTACACCACCAAAGTCATCAAGCTTCTCTGAAGGTTTTGGTATGGACCGTCCTTTCTCCAAGAAATCAACATCCAGCTCGTTGAAAGTTCGAGTAAGCCTGTGTCTTTTGGTGATTAGTATCCAGTTACAATATAATCTTCTAACAAAAAAATTATTACTAGGTTGAAGAATCATATGAAGCAAGAAAAAAGTTCTCAAACGCAAAGTCCATATCCTCTGCTCAGTTTTTCGGGGATCAGAACGAATCTGCTAATCTTGAATCAAAGGCTACCCTTGTGAAATTGTCGGTAAGTATATTAATTTGCCACCATCATCATGTCAAACACTTGGTGCGATATTTCTTTGGTGTATGTTTGATTTTGATATGGTTCACTCACAGTGGGATAAAGAGTTATCGTCGGTAGTGAACATAGCGGGAAAAATGATGGAGAAGCTTGGAACTTTAGCTTGCGGCATCTTCACTGATGCTGGCAAACAAGTTGAAGATATTCATGACCTCCGTAGGGAACTAAAATGCTTAATACAGACATTACATGCCCCAGATGCTGATTTCATCCCTTCTTCCACCCGTCGGATGTGGGCCAGTGACTTGTGTGGACGTGTAAGTTGCACCACACTCGAACCTCTCGGGCAATGTTGGTAATATGGATCACTAATATAAACATTAAAAAAAATAGATAGCATAACTCAAATAGTCAATAGGTAATAGAAAAAAATGAACTAAGATTCTTTTGTTTTTCTACGTCGTATATATTATGCAGTACATATCAAATTTTGTAACATTGCTCTCGGGTCTTCAGTTGTTCTGATAAACATAGTATTTGGTTGGCTGATTCTAACAGGTGGTAGAAGTTCATTGCAGACTCGGCAACGACTATACAAGCGAATATGCACTCACAGTTCAATCTACCCTAGCGGATATCCGGGGCATGTTGCGGGAAGTATATGGCTTTTCCGGAGTAGATCTTGATTATAACATTCAATGTTGATATACTGTAAAGAAGTTTAGAAGATATTACTATTTCATCCAAGTCCATTATTGTCAAGAATTAGATTAACAGAAATCGACATGTACTCATGAGTATTAAACCGTGCCTCGAAGAAAAAATATGATACCCAAACAGGCCCGGTCCTTGGCATAAGCTACCCAACCACCGCTTAAGGCATCCACTCCGGTGAGGGCATTTTTGATATTTTTTTTTTATTAGGCCTTAAATGTAAACAAAATTTATAGGTTTTTATAATAGTAATATTGTAGGGCTTTATTAGCATTGTTTATGAGCATTTTATTAACAAATATATTGATTATTGTATTACAAATAATTTTTTTTATTTTTTTAGTAAAATACGTTTTAGAAAAAAAAAACTCTCAAACCCTCAAACGCAAATTTTGAGTTTTTGTTTAATTTAAAAAAACTAACATCGGCAAGTGAAGATACTGTGAGGACATCATGCTTGATTTTTTGGAAAAAAATGGAGGATAGTTATCCTAACACAGAAATTGCTTCACATATTGTTGACCATTTCGGTATTGGTTGCCACTGATAAAAGAAGTTGTTCGAAGTTGAAGCTGGTAAATAAGTATTTGCAGTCTACCATGTCACAATGAATGTTGAATGGGTTGGCTTTGCTATCAATTGAGACAGTTATGGAAAACTCAACTATGTAAATTTAGTGAATGATTTTGCATGCAAAAATATAAAGAGAGTCATATTTCAACAATAAAATTTTATTTTTAATGTTTTTTTCTATTTTTACAAACAATCTATAGAGTTGGATTGTTTTATGAAGTTTAGTATGATTTTTTTATATATTACTACTATTTGTGACTTTGGATAAAATATATAAAAGTGACATGTTTTTTTAGACTCGTTTATGGTAGCTCAAAACGTTGGACCGGCACTGTACCCAATGTATAAGACAAAACGAAAAGAGTAGCAAAATTATTGTTACAAGAATTCAATTGTATACACAAATATGAAGAAGATGTATATAAATATATTATCACATTTTTTCGAAAATGCGCAGGAATATGGTCATTTCAATAATCTTAGGCTCGAACGCGCGACATCGCGGAGGTGGCGATAGCAGTGGCAGCTGCGTTTGAGGCGGTTTGGTTGAAGAAGGCAAAAAGACCAGATCCAATGGCTTCTTGTTCCTCAAGACACAAATCTTCAGGAGCATGAAACGCGCCGTGGATGGCCACCGCCATCATCCCAAGGGCCAGAGTCGACATCAAGAGCGATCCAACGCTGGTCATGAACATCACCACCACAGTACAAAGACAGAGCATCCCTAGCGTCTCCAGATCAGAGAACGTGCGGCCGCCGATAATCAACGGCTGATCCGACGGACGGAAAACGTAGTTATGAACTCTGTCCGTTCACAGTGATCGAGTTATGAACTCTGCACAGCCTCTTAACCGGAGTCTCATGGATCTAACTCGAGTTAACATTTATTGTTACTGATCTAATTAAGAGTGTTTTGACTATCAAGCATTGATTTTATACAAGAGACAGTGAGTGAGTGAGTTACCAGTGGAGGCTGATGTTATACTGAGCTTTGTTTATGGCAGTGATGACAAGAGAATCACCGTTTCGCACCTCCAAGGTTGGCCCTGGAAACTGTCCGTTCACAGTGATCGACTTATGAACTCTGCATAGCCTCTTCACTGGAGTCTCTTGGATCTAACCAACACACAAAAGAACAAACTAAGTTAGAGCATCAATATGAGTAACAATGGAGAGGACAAAAAGGAGGGAAGTAGTGAACACACAACGAACTCGTGGAAGTGAACTTCTGCATTGACAAGTGAAGCTACAAAAACCAACAACACAAAGAACAACCACAATTGCTCCATTGCGATTCTGACTTTTTAGAGAAATAGTAAGTTGATACCTTTTTAAAGGCAGTTGAGCTGAAGCCGGAAGGTCGGAGACAGTGAGCTTTTAGTCAAACTCGCAGACACGATTTGGTGTAACCACTAAACAACAAACGGTTTCTGCATTTAATATGATTATTTGTTCCACAAGATGTAGGTGAACCCCTGGCCGGCCTACTTTAGTACTTTCTTTGGTTTTTTCTCATCCTCGGACACCAAATCTCTTTAAGCTTTTTTTGAATCCACTCCTTAAACCAGAATCTTTACTATTTTCCAATTTAAATAGCATCTGATAAAATATGCCTAAAGCGGCGGGAAGCTCAGGAGGCACTTCCTCTGCTGGAAGATTCACTTCCCATGTCCCATTTGGGTGTCCGTATAAACACAGATTCTCCATTTCTAAGAACACAAAAGCATAATGTTCAACACAAAATGCCCCAGTTGAACCAGAAAGATCAAATCTCTCAAAAACAAGTGAATGGAGAGAAAAATGGTATCTTTTTATGAAGCTTATCCATGAAATTTTCTTGGCAAAACAATCAGAGATCCGAAAATAACGATGGAAAAAAAAGAAGAAGCTAGAAGCTCACTTACCCGGATCGCATAAAGAATAGAACTTGTCAACATCTGGTAAAAATGGAAAGAACAGAAGAAGAAATTATAGAAGCAAAGAGTATCAATCAAATCAATTATTCAACCCCTATGATTTCTCCTATCATTACTACTATAATATTTTCTTGTAATTAATTAGTATTATGTCAATCTTGTATATATATATATGTGTTCTATGTATATTGAAGAAGTGAGGAGAGTCCATACAATTCTTCCAATCTATCTCTCATCACATTATCATGGTATCAGAGCCACAATGATCTAACGATCGGCTCCGTTCCTTGTTCTTATTTTTCTTTAAGCCAAATTGTTTCTATTATTCAAGTCTATCATGGACCTCTGAATCCGAATCACAGTGATCTAACGATCGGCTCCGGTTTTTTTTCTTCCAATTAAGCCACGTGCTTCTCAAGCTCTTCACGAACCTCTGAATCTTAAGCCATCAAGCTTCGAATAATTTAAGTCTCGTAGACCTCTGAATCTGAAACTTCAAGTTTCCTTAAACCTTTCAAGCCATAGTGCTTCTCGTTCGTTATATCAAGCCTTACTGCTTCTACAATTCAATCTTCTTCTTTTTTTTCAACCTACTGCTTCGGTTTTTAAAGTCTTAGACTCTTAGAGTTTTCTGGAACTTTTTTTTCACTTATTTTTTATTTTTATTTTTTAGTTTTTTTACCAAAACCAAAAATATCAAAAAAAAAAAAATCTTCTCCAAGCAGTAAGACATCTCCGCCGCAGCCCAAGATTTAAGCTCTGTCGCAACTCAACCATCTCAAAATGTTATCAAAACGAGATCTTCGATCTATGCTGGACCTCTAACAAGATATCTCTACTTCATCGCTTCCGCCAAACAACTTGCCCAACCTCAACCATCTCACGATATCACAAACACGAGATGTTCGATCTCCTACGTGGCCAAGCGTTAATCTCTGCTGCAACTCACCATCTCTCACCACCATATTCAAAATTAGAGTGTCTAAAACCCCTCCATTTTGAGGAGGCATATAAAAAGAAAGAGTATCAATCAAATCAATTACTCAACCCTATAATTTCTCCTATCATTACTACTATAATATTCTCTTGTAATTAATTAAGATTATGTCTATCTTGTATATATATGTGTCCTATGTATATTGAAGAAGTGAAGAGAGTCAATACAATTCTTCCATTCTATCTCTCATCACATTATCAGAAATTACGTTAATAAAAAGCCAAAATGAGTAGGCAATTGTAAGAAATCTAGAAAGCACTAGCTCGTCTACATTCACTATCAGTTTAGAGATTTTTATTTTATTTTATTTTTATAAAACCAGTTTAGAGACTTGCTGCAACAAGGACCGTTTTGAATTCCTAATTACTTGACATATCACAAGATTAGCGGTTCGTGATGATGTGAACCAAAAATTGAAGATGAGATTGACAAGGGCTTATGACTCACGATTCCATCGATCTGATACGCTCCATAATGAGCCTCTCAAACAGTTAACAGTAAATTCGAAACGAGCTAGTGCTTCCCAGTGACCAGAATCGATCACACCCCAAATGGGTTGGACCCGGCGATCCGGTATCCCACTGTTAGAGTAAAGGAATCGTAACTCTCTTTTTATTGATATAGAAAAGGAATTACAAAAGATAAAGACCAAGATCTCATGTCGATCTGATCAGATGATCTCATGTCGATCATCTTCTCCAAGCTCATATCGCCTGAATCAGTTACAACTCACAATCAGCATAAGAAATTGTAAACTAACGACTATGACTCTTTATACTTCTCATAGCTTCTTCCTTTTTATTGGTCCAGCTCAGCAGTCAACAAGTCTTCCTTTGACACATCACCATCAGCCTTGAGGATGTATACTCAGCCACTCCAGCTTTTAATTGCGGTTCACGACCACTGTATCAGCTTCACTTTCGCATCCTCGGAATCTCCGTGTTGAGATTTGATCCCTATCTCAACAATCGCGGAATTTGCGCAATAAGTAAAAGACACAGAGAATTTAACGAGTTTGAACCACGGGATGTGATCCTACGTCTCGGCCTGGAGTTTTCCAGTAATCCACTATCACCACGGATTACAAAGTTATTAGGGTTCTTCTCAATCTCTCTAGAACAAGAAATATCTCTCTGAATTTTCAGGATACCTAAAACCCTCACACATGTTTAGCTTTATATAGACTAAGACAATTACAAAGATGAGATGGCTTAAACCTAAACCAAAACCCAATAGGAAATAAAACTCATTCCTAATTGACTAACCCAAGTCGCATGCCTAGTTAATACTTATGATTTTCATCACCAAAGCCCAACAAACTCCACCTTGATGACAATCATTCTCGAGTATAACTTCTTCATCTCTGCATTCATGTGCCGCTCCAGAAAGTCCAGCACCTTAGTGCTCTTCTAAGTTGAGAAAACTCAAAGCCTTCTCAAACTTATCCACAGGAAGTACCTTTGTCAACATATCAGTCGGGATCTTCGACAGCTTCACTTCACCGGAAGCAACAATATCCCTGATGAAATGCATCCTCCTGTTGATATGCTATGTCCTCTCATGATGAACGTTGTTCTTGGCTAAACTCAAGGCACTCTGAGAATCACACCAAATCTCTATTGTGTCTTGTTTGAATCCGAACTCCTCAGTCAAACCCCTTAGCCAAATAGCTTCTTTCACAGCTTCCACCAACACCATATACTCTGCCTCAGTTGTAGACAGCGCGACGATATGTTGAAGACTCGATTTCCAGCTTATAGCCGTCCCACCAGCAGTGAAAACATAACCTGAAATCGATCTACTTCTGTCCAGGTCCGATGCAAAGTCAGAATCACAAAAACCTTCAACCTTGAAATCCTTTGTCTTTCTGAACATAATCTTTCGATCATGAGCACCTTTCAAATACCTTAGCACCCACTTCACAGCAGTCCAATGTATCATGCTCGGCTTACTCATGAACCTACTAACCAAGCCAACTGCATACGCAAGATCACACCTAGTTCCTAGCATCGCATACATGATACTCCCAATAGCATTTGAGTATGGAATATCATCCAAAATAGTCCTTGCTTCATCATCTTTCACAGCTGACAACTTGAAGTGCGAACCGATAGGTGTAGAAACCGATCTAGCTTCATCCATATTGAATACCTGCAGAATCTTCTTGATGTATCCGGATTGAGACAAGGTGAGAACTCCACCTTCACGATCTCTCGCTATATCCATCCCAAGAATCCTTCTTGCAGCTCTTATATCTTTCATCTCAAATCTACAGCTCAACAGATCTTTCACAATCCGTATCTCCTTCATATCCTTTGAAGCAATTAGCATGTCATCAACATACAAGAGTAGGTAGATAAAACACTTACCTTTGCTCTCCTTTATGTAAACACAGTGATCAAACTCACTCCTTTTGAATCCATGATTTACCACAAATTGATCAAAACACTTGTTCCATTGCCTTGGAGCTTGCTTAAGTCCA
Organism: Eutrema heterophyllum; assembly: GCA_002933915.1. Taxonomy (NCBI): domain Eukaryota; kingdom Viridiplantae; phylum Streptophyta; class Magnoliopsida; order Brassicales; family Brassicaceae; genus Eutrema; species Eutrema heterophyllum. The sequence goes on along the minus strand of PKMM01004794.1, from coordinate 129,062 downwards.
TACAATGCCTTTTCCAACAAACAAACATGGTCATCTTTTCCCTTAACCACAAAACCTTCAGGCTGCTCCATATAGATCTCCTCTTCAAGTAAACCATGAAGAAACGCAGTCTTAACATCAAGCTGCTCTAATTCCAGATCCATATTTGTTGTAACCGATAGAAGAAATCTGATAGAAACATGCTTCACAACCGGAGCAAACACTTCTTGATAGTCAATACCCTCTTTCTGAGAATAACCTTTGGCTACCAATCTAGCTTTATATCTGGGTTCTTCTACCCCTGGGATACCCGACTTTAACTTGTAAACCCATTTGCAACCAATCACTTTTCTATCTTTAAGTCTTTTAACCAACCTTCAGGTCTTGTTCTTATCCTGAGAACTCATCTCTTCAACCATACCTCTATTCCAGAAAGTTTTATCCCTGCTTTCAACAGCTTCCTGATAGTCCCTAGGTTCTTCAGAACTTATCTCGACAGCAGCAATTAAGGCGAAACTTTCCAAATCATAATCACCGAGATATTCAGGTCGCCTTGTCACTCGCCTAGGCCGATTTCGAGCTAACTGCCAATCTTCTAGAGGTACATCATCTGTTTCCAGATCTCCAACAACTCCACCTGAAGATCCAACTTGGCCATCGTCTTCAGTAACAGAAGTTGTCGCATCTGGCCCTTCTCTGTCTTCGTGTCGATCGACACCCGAGGTTGTGTCGATCGATACAACCTCAGAAGACATACGAGACTCTTCTTTTCTGTGTCTGTGTCGATCGATACACGGGGTAGTATCGATCGATACACTCTCAGAAGTCGGGCTCCTCTGCGCAATTTCTTCCACAGAAACCTTATTCCTCAAGTCTTTGAATACTGTTTCTTCCACAAAGACCACATTCCTGCTAATCACACATTTTGATTCATCCAGGAGCCATATCTTGTACCCTTTGACTCCCTCCGGATAGCTAGTGAATACTCCCTTTACCGCTCTTAGTCTCAATTTCCCTTGATCTACATGAACATAGACCAAAGACCCAAATCTTCTCATGTGTCCATAACCCGGCTTTCTTCCCAGCCAAAGTTCCTCAGGAATACCGCCATCTAAGGCCGATGATGGGCTTCTATTAATTTGGTACACAGCTGTGCTAACCGCCTCAGCCCAGAATTCTTCACCTAAGCCACTTTCATCTAGTATACAACGCACCTTCTCCATTATTGTTCGGTTCATGCGTTCCGCAACTCCATTTTGTTGTGGAGTATATGCACAAGTCATGTGTCTCTCAATCCCATGCTGCTTGCAAAACCCATCGAAGTCTTTATTCACAAACTCCAACCCGTTGTCTGTTCTCAGACACTTCACTTTCTTGTTTATCTGATTCTCAACCAGCTTCTTCCATTCACAAAACTTTGTGAAAGCTTCACTCTTAACAGACAAGAAGAAAACTCACACCTTTCTAGTGTAATCATCAATGATAGACAGAAAATACTGCTTACCAGAGATACTTAGAGTAACCGATGGAGATCCCCAAATGTCTGAGTGAACATATCTCAGCGCTTCACTTGAATTGTGTTTCCCAATGTTGAAGCTCAATCTCTTGGTCTTCCCCATTACACAGCTCTCATAGAAATCCATCTCCCCAATTCTTCTCTTGTCAATGATGCCTCTTTTTACCAAGATCATCAGATTCTTCATGCTCATGTGTCCCAACCTTCTATGCCACAGAACCGTCTCATCTTTGGATGATTTCCTGGTAACACTTATATTTGACTGTCCTACTACAGTCTCCCTATCAAGCAAATACAAAGAACCACATAGAGTGCCTTGAAGACCCATCTTCCCGTTCTTAAAGAACCTTGTTTTTCCTTTGCCTCCAACATGATCAAACCCAAGCTTATCTAACGTACATGTATATATTAAATTTCTCTTCAGCTTAGGAATATACCTGACATTCTTCAATGTCTTTACCGTGCCACCATGTGCATTGATGTTGATGGAACCTATTCCTTTAACCTCCACAGAATAGTCATCCCCCAGTAGCACTTGTCCAGAGTTGAGCTCCTCAAATGCATCAAACCAGTCACTCCTTGAGGTCATGTGATATGAACAACCCGAATCTATCACCCACCTCTCTTGATGCCAATTTTCTGAGACTGATAACGCATCAACTCGTGTTGATTGTTCGATGACAACTGCTGCAGTGGCATCTTCATCATCGCCGCCCTTCCGCTTCTTCCAAGCATAGCAATCAGCCTTCACATGTCCTTCCTTCTTGCAGAACCAGCATGTGACTTTTGTTCCCGATTTCGACCTGCTTCTGCCTCGATTCCCAGAATTTCGTTGATCCTTGTTCTGTTGTATCCCACGAGCCACATATGCTTCACCAGAGTTTTGTGAAGTCGGTATTCCCTTAACTTTAAGCTCGGTTTCCTTCGATTTCGCCGCATTCACCACATCTTCAATAGAGATGGACTCTCTACCATACTTCAATGTCTCCTTCATGGAGTCATATTGAGGTGGCAAGGAACTGAGTAGTAGAATTGCATGCACTTCATCCGCAACTGTAACCTTTACACTAGCCAATTCCGAAACAGTCTTCAAGAAGTCATCGACGTTTTGATCGATTGACCTAGACCCATCCATCTTAAATGTATAGAACTTATACAGAAGATGAATCCGACTCTGTATAAATGTATAGAGTCTTGGTGTTGTATAACCTCTTTAGTGCTGCCCAAAGATCACGTGTTGTTGTGCACTCCTCTGTTTTCCTGAGGACATGATCTTCTAGATGGAGAGTCAAAATATCCATAGCATTCTCTGCTCGCTCCTCCTTCTTAACTTGTTCTGTTTTAAGTCTTTGCTCGAAATCTTCCGCTGATTCTTCCTTTTTGATAACCAGCTTTTCCGGCTCAGTGGTCGGTGTTATTAGCTCGCCTTTCAAACCCTGAAGATTCATGTGAGCTAACATCCTTCTCTTCCACATAGAGAAATCACCTTGTCCATCGAAGATGGCTATCTTCACTTTTGGCTTCTTTGTTTCTGTAGACATCTCAATCAAACGAACTTCTCTGTCACTCTTCTGCTACTGTATCGATCGACACAAGATAGGTGTGTTGGTCGACACCAAACTTTTTCTTTGCGAACACGTAGCCGTCGTATCGATCGACAAGAAGGAGTGTGTCGATCGACACAGAGCGATTTGCGCGATTCTTCTTCGCGCCGCTGATTGAAGCCCCAAACCTATTGATGCCTTGATCCCAGCTATCAACCCGGATCTAAAACCTAGATCCCTGCAGAACTTCTCTGTCCAGTTGCTCCCAAACCTAAAACCTAGGCTCTGATACCAATTGTTGAGATTTGATCCCTATCACAACAATCGCGGAATTTGAGCAATAAGTAAAAGACACAGAGAATTTAACGAGTTCGAACCACGGGATGTGATCCTACGTCTCGGCCTGGAGCTTTCCAGCAATCCACTATCACCACGGATTACAAAGTTATTAGGGTTCCTCTCAATCTCTCTAGAACAAGAAAGATCTCTCTGAATTTTCAGGATACCTAAAACCCTCACACATGCTTAGTTTTATATAGACTAAGACAATTACAAAGATGACATGGTTTAAACCTAAACCAAAACCCAATAGTAAATAAAACTCATTCCTAATTGACTAACCCAAGTCGCGGGCCTAGTTAATACTTATGATTTTCATCAAAGCCCAACACTCCGTTTCTCTCTCCAATCGACAAAACCTTGATATCCTTCGAATTTCTTACTAAAATGAGCTTACGCCATAGGTTTGTGGAGTGTTTGTATCGGAGAAGATGGGCTCAGATAATGACAAAGTGGGCCCATTTCCACGCGTCCATTTTAGTAAGAGTTCGTGGAGCAGAGAAGAGTTGGTTTGGAGAAATACTTGCGCAGGCTCGTTGCACATCCTGTGATCAGGAATAGCGATGATATTGAATGTTTTTCTTCTGGTGGAAGGGAAGGTACCGTTACAGACGAGCACAGATGTGGTCGTTAAGCTGCCGAAACAGTTCTTTGGTGAAGGAGGGCGGTCGAGGTGGCTCAACCGGCTAGAGGAGGTAGAGATCTGCTGAGATTGTTCAAAGAGCTTAGACAGTCAGTCTCTAATGACTGGGGTGGATCAAAACCACCTGTTGTGGAAGAAGATAAAAGAGTTCTTGGAGAAGATTCATGATCTTGAGCAGCAGATCATTAATGCTTCACAGCAGGTTGAATTTCATACTTGTTAACTTCATTAATGCATCACTTAGCTCAGTATGTTTCATGGTTTATTTTGCTTTTGTAGGCTGAATCCCTCGTGAAGGCACAACAAGACATAGGGGAGAGCATGGGGGAATTGGGATTAGCATTCATAAAGCTGACGAAATTCGAGAACGAAAAAGCTGTCTTCAGTTCTCAGAGAGCTCGTGCCATTGATGTGAAGAATTTATCCACTGCGGCTGTAAACGCAAGCAGGTTTTACAGAGAGCTGAACTCCCAGACTGTCAAGCATTTGGTAAATTTGATACTGGTAGATATGAAGAATTTATTCCACTCTCATTCGAACTGGGCTTTAGTTTCAATAAGGAGCTATTCGCTGATGTCAGGACACAATCCATGATTACCTTGGCCTAATGATGGCGGTCCAGGGCGCATTTGCAGATAGATCTAGTGCTTTACTGATAGTGCAGACGCTTCTATCTGAGCTTGCTTTCTTCACTCACTGGAAGGAAGAGCAGAGAAGCTAGAAGCTGCCTCATCAAAGGTATTTGGCGGTGACAAATCAAGGATTAAGAAGATAGAAGTGTTAAAAGAAACCATCAAGGGCACACTGAGGACGCCAAAAATTGTAGGTGGTTCAGTCATGCCCCTATACATAACAAATGTTATGCTGATTTTGAAGTCTTATGTAAATATGTATTATCATGACAGGAAAATAACTGGTGCGAGAGGTTTAAAGGCTGGACAGAGAAAGGCGTGCAGACTTATTGAATATGATGAAGGGGTTTGTTGTTAACCAGGTACATTGTTAATAGAGGAGTGATTAGAGAGGATAGTATATTTATGTATATGTCTTTAAGTCATTTATTTCATGAAATGGATGCCCTCAAGGGAATGATAAAAGGTATTGGGTGAATGATTTGAAAATATGAATGGGATTTGTGGAAATAAAGAGAGAAAATGTGTAGTAAGGTGTGAAAACCGAGTTGTTGGTATTTGGATGTGCAGGCTGGATATGCAGAGAAGATCGCCAATGTGTGGGCAAAGGTTGGAGAGGAGACTAGTCAATACGATAGAGAGCTCTCTTAACAAGAGAGCAGCCTGTAATTTATTCTTTTTCTTCTTCATTCATGTTTTGGGCTTAACCCAATTTTACTTTGGTTATCAAAAGAAAAACAAGTATAGTGAATACTTTGCTTTCATAGAGTTACGTTTCTCGTTTTGATAGGCGTAAATTATATTAAATTAATCTCAATTGTGTACACTATTCAAAAGGATGGATAAGGAATTGACATGAATTAATCTCCATTTACTAAAACAAAAAACTCAACAAAAAAAAAACTTAAAATTAACCAGCAATGTCACAAATGACTTCTTTATTTATTGAAAAATAAATCTCAAAAAAACTTTTAAAAAAATCTAGCAATCACTCACCAATCTCTCATGTAGACTAGGGAACCTCCAACAATGGCGGATGCCAAGAGCGGTAGACATGACATAACCGGATCCACATATGACATCAAGAAGCATACAGAACCAAGTCCGAAACCTAGGGAAAGACAATCCATGATTTTCGTGTAACAAACCTTTGAAAACCGTGGACATTGATTTCCTCGGGGAGTACCCCTCATGCGAAATGCCAAGATAAAACTTCCAGCCCACAAAACAAAGCACGCCATAGTGAGTGTCGACAACGTGAGCTTGGGTGGATTTTCCCACAAAAGGAATTGTAATCTTGGAGGTGGTGGTGTTGTTGCCGGTTGGTGGGGTGTTCCGGTGCTTAGGGATAAAACCCAAAACGTTGGTCGCTAAAACGCCAAAGACCACATGAATAGTTTGGACTACTTCTTTCCAGGTTGCAGCTTTCTCTTTTTCCTCTTCTTCTTTCTCCACCACTGGAGCTGGAGCTAACTATGATGCATGAATATAGCGCCGTAAGAGGTCATCCGGTAAAAGCAAGCAAAACTGATTCTACCCTTATAACCGCTGAACTGCTTCGCGAGACTCTCTACGTCTGCAAGAGAGATTGCAAGGGATCCAGATAAGACATTAGAAGGCATAGAGTAGCGAGTCCAAAAGATAGGGAACACACAATCCATAATCTTCATGTAAGATACCGGTAAAAAACGTGGACACTTACTTCCACGGGGAGTACCTCTCATACGGACTGCGAGGATGTAAGCTCCACCACATAGAATGAGACACACCGTAGTAATGGTGTCCATGATGCGAGCTTGTGTCGACGGTTCGACAAACGGAATCTTAATCGGTGGAATGGTGGTGTTGGTTCGTGGGATAGTGTTTGGGGGCTTGGGGATGAAGCCCAAAGTGTTGGTAGCCAAAGCTCCGAAGACCACATGTATACTGACGACAATTTCTTTCCAAGTTGCAGCTCTTTCCCCTTCCTCCACCACTGATGTGTTGCGTTTTTGACAATTGATGTGTTGTGTTTTTTACGTTTTCTAATCCGTGCTTTTTTTGTACATAATCGAGTTTTTATCGAGTGTTTTAGTCTTTTAGGAGTCATTTCATGTCTAAAAGCATTTCGGGACGGAGTCCGGAGGCCTAGAACGGAAAAACGACGAAACCGAGCCAAAAAAAGATGGGATCAATCCACAAAGCCGCCCATTTGCTGGATCGAGCACTGACTGATCCAGACCGACCGATCTAAGAAAAAGATGGGATCGATCGATCCACCTCCCTGGATCGATCGATTCACCCTCTGTAAATAGTGTAAAAACGTGTTTCTTACTATTTCACCAAACTTTTGCTTCCCTTTGACGACCAAAACTCGAAAATAACTGGTTTGACCAGATGTATCATATTTATCTGTTTTTCTACTACTCTCTTTGATCTTGGTGATTTGTAAGCTTGGAAAGCAACCTTTTTATTCTACATATTGGAGAAGTTTTTTTAATCTCTTTTCTATTTCTGTTTTGTTAATCATGTGTTCTTCACCATCTCTCTGTATATCTTCTGCAATTATGAGTGAGTAGTTTCTTAGTTAAGCCAAAAGTGTTAAGGGATTTCATGATTTAACGGTTTATGATAGATTAGACGGGGGTTTATTCGGTGAACTTTTCGTCTAGGTTATTCTTAATGTTTGAATTAAACTGATCACTTAGTTCATGATTTTAGGTTATCTAAAGCACGGGAGTGTTTGTTTAGATGCCGGAAATATCCTAGATGGGCAAAACATCCTTCGGGAGTTGATGTTAAGGCGTTTTTGTGAACTTATCAAATCGGACTAAAAAAACATGCTTAAAACCTTTGAATTCAACGGGAGTTAATCTTCATAGTTTTAAGCGTAGGGATTAATACTCCGGAAAGAGGTTAATCTATTGTTAGGTTTGAGTTCTAGATGATTCTTAATGCAATTCCTTATTTAAGTTGCATTAACCGTTGTTCGTGATTTCCCGCAATGTCACCCGAGGCTTAACGCTTTCTTTATTTGAATTTACACCGTTTTAGTTGTCGTTCTTAGTTTCGAAACCATAAAACCAACAAAAATCTGTCATTCGTTTTAACTTTAATTTCATCGTGAATTCTCATAGTTGTAAGGATTGGTCCATCTGCATTCGATCCCTACGTTACTACTTGTATTGTATCGCCGTGCACGTGCATTAGTTACATCTGAGCTCATCAACAATCTTACCGATAAAAATATTGTTTTCAGAAAACTGAAAGCAAAATCTGATAATCAGGTTCGAGTTCTCTATCGATTATCTGAATTCTCCCCTTTCTTTTCCAATTTGTTTGGCTATCGCGAATGTGTAAGTTTGTCCTGATTTTCGTTTTGCTCTCTCTTTGAATTTTAGGTCTGCTTCGATTGTAGCGCGAAGAACCCGACCTGGCCTTCGGTTACATACGGGATTTTTCTCTGCATCGATTGGTCATCTGCTCATCGAAATCTCGGTGTTCATATCAGCTTCGTGAGGTAAACAAAATTGATTCCTTGGCATTATTGGCATTATTTTCTTCTTCTTTTTTTGTTGGGTATCATGCAGCCAAAGGAAATTCTCTATGAGCAGACACCTGAAGAATCTGCGGCGCTTATACCTGTAGCATCTTCAACTAATGACAGCGGAATCGAATCGTCAGCTGAGTTTGAGTACAATGACGACGTGCAATCTGGAGGACAAAGCGGTGGTGGTACACCACCAAAGTCATCAAGCTTCTCTGAAGGTTTCGGTATGGACCGTCCTTTCTCCAAGAAATCAACATCCAGCTCGTTGAAAGTTCGAGTAAGCCTGTGTCTTTTGGTGATTAGTATCCAGTTACAATATAATCTTCTAACAAAAAAATTATTACTAGGTTGAAGAATCATATGAAGCAAGAAAAAAGTTCTCAAACGCAAAGTCCATATCCTCTGCTCAGTTTTTCGGGGATCAGAACGAATCTGCTAATCTTGAATCAAAGGCTACCCTTGTGAAATTGTCGGTAAGTATATTAATTTGCCACCATCATCATATCAAACACTTGGTGCGATATTTCTTTGGTGTATGTTTGACTTTGATATGGTTCACTCACAGTGGGATAAAGAGTTATCGTCGGAAGTGAACATAGCGGGAAAAATGATGGAGAAGCTTGGAACTTTAGCTTGCGGCATCTTCACTCATGATTCTGGCAAACAAGTTGAAGATATTCATGACCTCCGTAGGGAACTAAAATGCTTAATACAGACATTACATGCCCCAGATGCTGATTTCATCCCTTCTTCCACCCGTCGGATGTGGGCCAGTGACTTGTGTGGACGTGTAAGTTGCACCACACTCGAACCTCTCGGGCAATGTTGGTAATATGGATCACTAATATAAACATTAAAAAAAATAGATAGCATAACTCAAATAGTCAATAGGTAATAGAAAAAAATGAACTAAGATTCTTTTGTTTTTCTACGTCGTATATATTATGCAGTACATATCAAATTTTGTAACATTGCTCTCGGGTCTTCAGTTGTTCTGATAAACATAGTATTTGGTTGGCTGATTCTAACAGGTGGTAGAAGTTCATTGCAGACTCGGCAACGACTATACAAGCGAATATGCACTCACAGTTCAATCTACCCTAGCGGATATCCGGGGCATGTTGCGGGAAGTATATGGCTTTTCCGCAGTAGATCTTGATTATAACATTCAATGTTGAGAAGTATATGTGCTTTTTAGATATTTTAGCGAACGAAGTATGTCTATAAAGAAGTAAGAAAGAAAGAAGTACGGCTAAGAGCATGTGCTTTTTACTTCTTTCTTTTAAAAAACTATAAATAAAATTTTGCTCTCTTTGCATAAATGCCTTTGTGTGTTTATTACATCATTTGCCACAAACGTCTATAATCTTAAAAGTGCTTTTACATATTGTGAATAGTAAACCTAGTTTAACTAAGCCTGTACGTCACTGTTTTTACTAGTAACCTTTGAAACCTGTGTGTCACCATTTGACACTAAAAATTGGCAAAATCTCTCATGTTGAGATGTGACATCTTCTCTGGGTGGGGATTTGATGTTTGTGCTTTCCCTCGTAAGTGGTGATCACTGACTTTGCGTCTTGGAATGCTCTCTCCACTTGCTTCCTTACACAACATCCTGTAAATGTGCACTAGTAATAGCTCCTGCGCAGCATCACACATTCAACTTATAGCTTAGGTCAAGCCTCCTTGTAGTTCAGCAATTTGAGAAGAAATCAAGAAACAGACCTTGGATTGGGATTTCCCTTGACCACTTTCTGACCATACTTTCTCCATCTGTACCCATCGTCAAGTATGTCTATATCACTTGTTGTCTGAACCACCACTCTCGGCTCCTTCACATTCTCTTCTCTTTTCCTGCATAAACCCATTCACAACAATCCAAATCACATCTCATTGTTTACCTTTTTTTTCTTCTTCTTTTTCAAATGCTTAGATTATGACTCTGCCTTACCATCTCTTGGCGTCTCCTTCATCTTCACCGAACTCTTGACCGTCTCCATGACTGCTACTCTGATGAGATTCGACGTCACGTGCTGCTGCAGTGGGAGCCGATCTATTCGTGGATTGGGGCTTGGGATGATTGTGGCTTCCCTTGTAGGCAATCTCAGTGATCTGTCCCTTGACAAGAGATGTCTCCACTTTCTTCTTTGTGAGGCAATTTGAGCAAGTGCATTTGAAGTAACTCCTCGGTTTTCGCTTGTCGACTTGCTTCTGCCCGTATTTACGCCAATTGTAGCCGTCGTCAGAGGTTTTGTTACCTGTATGCGATGACCGGGATTCACATTTGGGTACATCCAGTTGGGTTAGAGGCTGAGCTACCATCTGAAAATGAGATAATTAGAACCACAAGAGATAAAGCAGAAGCTAACAATGCAAAGTTGGTCGTACAGATGATAGAGGCAAGGGAGGAGATGTGTAAAATCAAAGTGCTCCTTCCCATCTTCAGCTTTGACTTCATTCCGGCCGATGAGAAAACCGTTGTTCTTCCAGTTCAGAGATTTCGCCGGAAACGTGCCTGTCGTTGGAGATGGCAAAATCTGTGCTTTCAGGATAAAAATTCAGAATAGATTTAGATATTTTGTAAGGATTCCGACAGAACACAATCTTAAGGATTAAGAATAATGCACAGAGAGAAGAAGAGAAATGAACAAGTCAGGAACCTTGAGTTCTTTCAAAATCCCAAGACAATGACAAACGGTTCTTGAAGTCAAATGAAAACAATCATAGTTTCAACTGAAAAGAGAGAAGGACATACGTTAGAGGAGGTGAAGAGAAGGGGAGAGTCGAGAAGGTCGTTGGGAGTAAGACCAGGAGGCATAGAGAAGTAAGGTGAGGGAGAGAGAGGGAGCGGCGACGGAGTTGCTGATTTGAATTTCGGAACAGATCTTTGACGGTCGAAAGAGCCCATCAATGGTTACGTATTGGATACTCTTCTTCTTCTTCTTCTTCCTTTCTTTAATTATGGATTGCAGAGGAGGAAGTGTCCAAGAAAGTAAGGGAAAGATCTTGTGTCCTTAAACAAGAGGAAAAAGAAGACAATTATAAAGGATTATTATACCTGTGACTAAGTGTGAAGCGTGTTTAGTTAAAACACTCAAATGTTGACTTTTCTAAGGCGGCTGACATCTTTGTTCTGTAGCTCCACAGAGCATCCTCCCTAGTCACTGAATGTCAAAACAAATAATAAATTTGGACAAACACAAGAATGCAAAGCAAAGGAGTGGTTGACAATAACTGGATCCCTTCTTCACACCTGAAAAAGGATTTGTTTTTTTTTTATGTAATGAAGCTTGACTTTGCCGATTCCATGAGAAACCAGTAGTGCCGTCCGACCCATTAGTCTGTATAAATCTACAACCAAAAGTGTACAAATCAATCTCACTTTCAGAGTTTGAATGTACAAAAAACTAGTTTAATACAAAGTTTTATTGTCTGTAACATGTAACTCCTCCAAACGCATACAAGGCTGTCTGGTTACCTTATTGTTTCGTTGACTTTGCAACATCGTTTTATCTCTGATTCAAAGAGTAAATTACTAAAATTGTCCATACAAACATTACAAAACGCTCTACTGGAATTTTCAGCTGTTTTTTTTTTTAATCGGGGTTTGCAAACCAACAACATGAAATAGGAAAAAGCTTCAAAACTGAGGCAAGAAGCGAGTCTATGACACAAAGAGGAAAAAGAAACGGCCTTTGGTGATTAAGTTTTTTAAGCAGCTTGTTGTGCAGAAAGCCTCTTCCTGGCTTCCTCAATGATGGTCAGCTTAATACCTTTGCCCTTTGGAAGAGACACCCATGGCTTTGTTCCTTTGCCGATTGTGAACACATTGCCCAACCTTGTGGCAAACTCATGTCCTGTCGAGTCTTGGATGTGTATCGTCTCAAAGCTTCCCTTATGCTTTTCACGGTTCTTAATCACACCCACACGCCCTCTGTTCCTGCCTCCTGTCACCATCACAACGTTACCAACGTCAAACTTGATGAACTCCACAATCTTGTTCTCCTCAAGGTCCAGCTTGATGGTGTCGTTTGGTTTGATGAGCGGGTCAGGGTAACGGATAGTGCGACCATCATAAGTATTCAGGTAAGGAATTCCCTTCTGCCCAAACTGGATAGACCTAACCTTGCAAAGCTTGAACTGCACAATGCAACAAATCACACATTATTTTTCTGATTCCAATCATTGCACATAGCCAAAGATATAAGAAGAAAATGCAGCAAACCTTTGCTTCCTCATCCTTGATGGAGTGGAGACGGAAACGTCCCTTGGTGTCATACAGAAGACGGAAGTTCTCATTTGTCTTGGGAATCGAAACAACATCTATTCAAATCAAAATGTAACTTAGGCAGTGATCAAATACATACAACCAAATAGTATAACCGGAAAAGTAAAAACGTACCCATGAAGCCAGCAGGGTATGTCTTGTCAGTCCTCACTTTTCCATCAACTTGGATGTGCCTCTGCATCAGGATAGAGATCACTTCACGGTATGTCAAAGCATACTTCAACCTGTTCCTGATGATCAGGACAAGAGGAAGACACTCCCTCGACTTGTGAGGGCCAGAAGATGGCTTGGGGGCCTGCAGGAGACAGCATAATGAACAATGTTAACAAATCCATGTTACAGGCAAATGTAATGAATGGTCTTGAAACACAAGTTTGAGACAAGAAAACGTACGAAGGCACCGCCAAGTTTGTCAAGCATCCAATGTTTGGGGGCATTGAGCCTCTTTAGATGCTTTTTCAATCCTCTTGCCTGCAGAATTACATTAAAACATAAAAGGTCAAAACAAACACACGCCAAAAAGCCACACGAGTCGATCAATACAAAATTATCACATTTGATAGAGCCTCGTCAAAAGAACATTCCCCAAAAGCTCGATTTTCAAAGACAACAGAACATTGCAGTCTGATTTCGATCTTGAAACATAACAGTGGCCACGCTTCTGTAATCGAAACCCGAAAAAATAGAGCATACGGGCAAACTAGAGTGACGATTTGTCCTAGGACACTAACAAAATGCCCATAATTTGAATATCCATGCCTATGTATAAATGAGCAACCACTGAACGCACGAGAAACAGAATAAGCACAAACTGAGAGCAGAGTAAGAGAAATTTGGACGAACCATGTTTGTAGGTGTTCCGGAGCTGACGACTTCTGATTCTTCTGCGGCGGCACTTCACGGTTCCCTCTACGCTTATATATCTAAAGGAAAAACTAAAACCCTAGAGTTATTCACGTATATATAAGTATTGGGCTTATTTAGTTAGCACAGGCCCATTTATATCCTGAATTTAACCAAGGGCCTGATGAATTTATTTGTCAGAATTTATCAAGTAAAGAGGGTGTCTTTGAGTTTAGGAAGGATACATCGCGCTTAGAAACGAATTTAAGCCTTTTAGGAGTTACACGTGAGTTAAGCTCGGGTCTTGGGAACACGATTTGTTGCTGAGGTGGCGCTAAATTATTGGTCAGTGAAAATATTACTTTTGCAAATGCAAGGCTTGACAAGCAGCAAACAAGAGAATGATTACACAAGGCATGAGGTCTCAATTCATATTTAAAATAAACATTGTGAATTACAATTATTGTAATATCATAGTATATTAAAAGCTTAGGGGATTCATGTGTTCCTTCAAATTGTCCATTGCAGGTTTGGGCAGCGTGACGAGCACCCTAACGCCACCATGCATCCTCGGCAAGAAAATACAAAGATCCGGCAGATATTTGGGCACTAAGGGTATGATATTCACCGATCCTCCATACCCGAAATCAACTTCGTCTAGCAACCCAAGTTGCCTCCAATCAGTGAGCAACATGAACGCTCCGTTCCCTCCTTGACACGTTGCCTTCATCTTCAGACTTTTCTCTGTCTCTTTTAGCTGCTCCCACACGTACCTCTTATCCAACGCCGCTCTCTTAGCCTCTTTGATTAGCTTCACAACGCGAGAAAACGGTGAGTTGCTCAACTCTCCTGCCTTCATCGCTACGTTGGCTTTGACGAATGCGTTTCCGTAGTAGCCTTCCCGTAACGGTGGCTCTACAATGCGGCGTATACCAACGGCCATTCCAAAAAGCGTGGTTCCATCTGGACTCAGATTCAAGGCCCTGCACCTTGCTCTCCAAACATGGGCCGCAAGAATCTCCAGAGTCGTGACCTCCTCCGCAATCTTCTTCCTGAGCTGAGTGATGTCTTGGGGTGTGAAGTTGAGGATCTCACAGACCATGTTGTGGGTTGGTGTGTAGGGAGAAGTTGCCACAGAAGAGCAAGCCTCCCTGAAATCAACCAGCTTCTGAGCTTGTCCATCCTCCACTTGTTCTACATTATACAAATGTTTCGAAATCTCACTCTGAAATGTATGTTTTAAAGAAGTAAAGAAACATATAAAGATATATACAAATCTAATAATTGTCAATTGATTTTGAATTAGAAGCTCACAAAATGATCTTTTGATGCGTGTGGATCTAGAAGCAAAGATATCTGGATACTATTAGGTAATATAAATACCGTTAAAGTTAAAGTTGTTAGGGGTAAGGTAGTGTCGGTCCCAAACGGGGATGACGCTGGGCTGTGTCTTTCCTGCGGCGAACTCAGTTAAAGCTTTGAAAAACTGAGACGCCCCAAAACCATCACAGAGGGAATGAGAGATAGCCGTTCCAATAGTGATCCCTCCACATGCAAACAGAGTGATCTGGACAGCCAGAGCGCTGTAACCACCAGAGGTCACAGCTTCGTCACAAGGTACGAGTTGGTTTAAGGCTGCGTCAATGTCCTCCAAATAGTTGAGGGAAGAGAGAGTGCAGTCTGTGGTCGCTTTTACAAAGGGGACTCCCTCTGCGGGATTGCACCTCAGCTCTAGCCTATGGTCGTGTGATCGCCGGTGAAGTTTTCCGGCGAGAGGATAGTAATAAACAAGAGCATGAGAGAGAGCTTGCTGTAGAAGAGAAGCTGGGTCGTCATGGACGTCTTTGGGGGATGGTGGGGCGTAGACATATATGGTTTTGGCGAGGGTTTCGATGTAAGGATCGTTGTCGAGTGTCGAGAGAGAAAGAGAGACTTCAGGTGTTGCCTTTGAGGGTTTCACTACAACCACTTGTGATTGCTTCACCACCAAGGGAATCGATGAACTCATGCCCTGGCTTCCCATCTATGGCTCGGTATCACATGCGTATTTGTGTCTGTGTTTATATATACAACTTCTAAACGAATATAGTTGACGTTTTATATGAAAAAGGGGAGTAGAGATGTGAAGTTGGTAAGATATGACTTTGAAGATTGGAAAACGGAAACTGCAAAGTCAAGTTTTATCTTATCTTTACATACATTACAGATGCGTTTATCCCAATCCCTTTCAACACTTTTGTATTTTAAAAAATGTATTGGAACTAAAGAATTCATCCTTGAATTATTGGATGAGCTATATTTACAAAAGGAGGAACGTGGAAGTCAAATGCATTGATGGGTGCATTGAAGAGATTTAAGTGCTGTAAGTGTCGCAAGAAGATTTGTGAGGCACATGAGAATGAGCAAAACGCGTTTTTGTTTGTGGTGGTGGTGGTGGTGGTAACAGCCTAGTCCTCGCATATTCATCACTCTCATCATTTCTCTCTTCTATATGTTTCTTAATGGATTTAATTATTTAAATAAATTTGTAGTATTATCTTATAGAATGGGTTTCTGTTTTGGAGAATATCGACATCGTTTTTTTTTTTTTTTTTTTTGAAACCGCAAATTCAAGACGAGATTGACTAATTGGCTTGTTGGAGCAGTCATGAGAAGCCACGTACGTACGATCATCAGTGATCAGTCAGTGGTTTAGACACGGAAATTCAATGATGTAAAGTAGCGTAATCATGTCCGCTTTACATAATTAACTTCACTCTTCTACGTGTCATGTGAAACAGCTCTTCTTCTCCATATGCAGTTAAAAGTGTTTTGAAGTAATCTTTTTTATTTTATTTTTTTTGTTGGTCAAACAAAAAAAAGTAATCTTATTGGTTATCTGTATCTTTTTGAATTTCGACTTACCCTAACCACTGCAAAGCATGCCAACATATGTGGATATCATATATCGTATATGTGGCCAGAAATTCCAAGATTACATGCAATTATATATTTACACTACTAAAGATAAGTTACCTATGTGACAATATTCTGCATACGATTTTGTTGTTGTTGCATAACTCCAAAAAATTCATCAAATGCGCATATACGATTTAGAGCTTCTTCTAAAAAATCAAGATTTCATATGTAATGATGTTGACCAAACGTATTTTCATTTTGTAAAAAGGCAATGAAAAAAATAGGGATCAAAATAGTTAATAAAAAACATTTGCGTAGCATTTAATTGATAAGTTTAGCATAACATTTAATATAAAAAATACGAGCTCACAAATTTTGCAATTAGTTGGGAGCCTTTTTAAAAAAAAAAATTAACTGAGTAGCATTTAAAACTAAAACCATCGATGATCGAGAAAGAAAAAAAAAGAGAGAGAAAATCAACGATCAAAGGCGCATAATAGGGCATTCGGTGGACGAGCCCACAGAGAAACACATGCCCTCTGTCTATTCACTTCCACGCACGCAACTATTTAAAAATCTATGTTACATTTTTTTGTCTTTTTTTGTCTTTTATTAGATAAACAAGACCCCAAAAAAGCAAAAAAGTATAAATTAAAAAATCAAAGACAGAGGAGCAGAGCTGATGCGCTAGTAAAAGCAAAGATCCCTACTTTATTGATCGAATCGGCTTCATTAGAGGTATTTGCTTCTTCTTCTTCTTCTTCCTTTCTATTGGGTATATTTCGAATCGGATTTTCTGGGTTTTGCTTCTCAGTTTCTTGTTAACTTACCATCGGTGATCGAAATCGGTTATCCAATTGTTTCTAGCTCTCTGGGTATATATGCAATTGAAGTTTTGTAGATTAGGATGGAGAACAAACCAAGTGTATTAACTGATAGATACGAGGTTGGGAGGTTATTGGGTCAAGGTACTTTTGCCAAGGTTTATTATGGAAGAAGTGTTCATGCTAATGAGAGTGTAGCTATCAAGATGATTGACAAGGACAAGGTTATGAGGGTTGGTCTTAGCGAGCAGATCAAGAGAGAGATCTCTGTCATGAGGATTGCTAAACACCCTAATGTCGTTGAGCTGTATGAGGTTATGGCAACAAAGTCAAGGATTTACTTTGTTATAGAGTATTGTAAAGGTGGAGAGCTTTTCAATAAAGTTGCAAAAGGGAAACTGAGAGAGGATGTTGCTTGGAAGTACTTTTACCAGCTTATCAATGCGGTTGATTTCTGCCATAGCCGGGGAGTGTATCATCGCGACATTAAGCCAGAGAACCTGTTGCTGGATGACAATGAGAATCTCAAGATATCTGATTTTGGGTTAAGCGCTCTCGCGGACTGCAAGCGCCTAGACGGTCTTCTCCACACCACTTGTGGGACACCTGCCTATGTTGCCCCTGAAGTTATTAACCGGAAAGGATATGATGGCACAAAAGCAGACATTTGGTCTTGCGGGGTTGTCTTGTTTGTGCTATTGGCTGGTTATCTTCCCTTTCACGACTCCAATCTAATGGAGTTGTATAGGAAGATAGGGAAAGCGGATTTTAAGTGCCCGAGTTGGTTTGCCCCTGAAGCAAAGAGATTATTGTGTAAGATGTTGGACCCTAACCATGAGACTAGAATCACCATCTCAAGAATCAAAGAGAGTTCTTGGTTCAGAAAAGGTTTACAGTTGAAGCAAAAAAAGATGGGGAAACAAGTCAGAGAGGCTAATCCCATGGAAGCTGGAGGTTCAGGTCCAGGTGAAAACGGAGAAAACCACGAGCCACCGCAGCTTGCAAACCTCAACGCTTTTGATATTATCGCCTTGTCTGCGGGGTTTGATCTGGCAGGACTTTTTGGGGATGTCTATGACAAGCGAGAATCTAGGTTCGCATCTCTAAAACCTGCTTTAGAGATCATTTCTAAGTTAGAGGAGGTCGCCAAAGGCCTGAAGCTGAAGATAAGAAAGCAAGACGCAGGCTTGTTCAAACTGGAAGGATCAAAGGAAGGAAGAAAAGGGATTTTGTCGATGGATGCAGAAATTTTTCAAGTGACGCAGACGTTTCACTTGGTTGAAGTGAAGAAATGTAATGGGGATACCATGGAGTATCAGAAGTTAGTGGAGGAGGATCTTAGGCCTGCTCTGGCAGATATTGTCTGGGTTTGGCAAGGCGAGAAGGAGAAAGACGAGCAGTTACCGCATGGTTTTCAGGATGAACAAGAACTAGAACAACAGCGTGAACCATTGTAACAGGAACATGAAGAAGAGGATTTCTCAAGCGGCTTCAACTGAAACAAGAGCATCAAGAACACAATCCCTATAACAAAAGCAGAGGAAAAAACGGCACAATGCACAACTTGATTCTTTACATAGCCTGCAAAAATTGTAGATAGTTGATTTTTGTAACAAACTACGAGCCCTTTCAGCTTTTGTTACTTGAGCAACCTATATAAATTTTGTAAGGTTATGCAGTACAATAGCAGGAGGCAGAGAATGTGTGTGATGGATAAGCAAATCCATCTAAAGTGAATAAAACAAGCAAATCTTATATAGTCATTAGGTGGACGAGCCCACAGGGAAACATTTGACATTTGTCTATTTAAAAGTCCATGTAGATTTTTTGAATTTTTCTTTTTCTTCTCAGATAGGACTCCAAAAGCAAAATTACAAATTGATGAAAACAGAGCTGATGCACTTAGTCAAAGCAGAGATCTGCACGTCCTCTTATGTATCGGATTCATCGCTCATTCCTCAGAGGTGATTGATCCTTCTTCCTTTCTATTGCTATATTTTCGAATTGGATTCTCTGGTTTTGCTTCTCAAATTTCTTGTTAACTTGCCATCGCTGCTGGTATTTTTGGAAAGAGAGAGATCGAAATTGGTTTGTGTTGTTGGTCTAAGGTGTTTTGAGTCCTTATCCAATTGAAGTCTGTAGATTAGGATGGAAAACAAACCAAGTATATTAACCGATAGATATGAGGTTGGGAGATTATTGGGTCAAGGTAAATTCGCCAAGGTTTATTATGGAAGAAGTGTTCATACAAACGAGAGTGTGGCTATCAAGATGATTGACAAGGACAAAGTTATAAGGGTTGGGCTTAGTGATCAGATCAAGAGAGAGATCTCTGTCATGAGGATTGCTAAACACCCTAATGTTGTTGAGCTCTACGAGGTTATGGCAACAAAATCGAGGATTTACCTTGTTTTAGAGTACTGTAAAGGTGGAGAGCTCTTCAAAAAGATTGCAAAAGGTAAACTGAGAGAGGATGTTGCTTGGAAGTACTTTTACCAGCTTATCAATGCGGTTGATTTTTGCCATGGTCGGGGAGTGTATCATCGCGACATCAAGCCAGAGAATCTGTTGCTGGATGACAACGATAATCTCAAGGTTTCTGATTTTGGTTTAAGCGCACTTGCGGACTGCAAGCGCCAAGACGGTCTACTCCACACCGCTTGTGGTACACATGCTTATGTTTGCCCTGAAATTATCAACCGTAAAGGATATGATGGCACAAAATCAGACATTTGGTCTTGCGGGGTTGTCTTGTTTGTCCTGTTGGCTGGTTATCTGCCTTTCTATGACTCCAATCTAAGGGAGATGTACATGAAGATAGGCAAAGCACAGTTTAAGTGCCCGAGCGGGTTTCCCCTTGAAGCAAAGAGACTATTGTATAAGATGTTGGACCCTAACCATGAGACTAGAATCACCATCTCAAGAATCAAGGAGAGTTCTTGGTTCAGGAAAGGTTTACACTTGAAGCACAAAAAGATGGAGAAACAAGTCAGAGAGGCTAATCCCATGGAAGCTGGAGGTTCAGGTGAAAACCACGAGCCACCCCAGCTTGCAAGCTTGAACGCTTTTGATATTATCGCCTTGTCTTCGGGGTTTGATCTGGCAGGACTTTTTGGAGAAGTATACAACAAGCATGAATCTAGATTCACATCTCGAAAACCTGCTTCAGAGATCATTTCGAAGCTAGAGGAGGTCGCCAAAAGCCTGAAGTTGAAGATACGAAAGAAAGACGCAGGCTTGTTTAAACTGGAACGATCAAAGGAGGGAAGAAAAGGGATTGTATCGATGGATGCAGAAATATTCCAAGTGACGGAGACGTTTCACCTGGTAGAAGTGAAGAAATGTAATGGGGATACTATGGAGTATCAGAAGCTAGTGGAGGAGGATCTTAGGCCTGCTCTGGCAGACATTATCTGGGTTTGGCAAGGCGAGAAGGAGAAAGACGAGCAGTTACTGCGTGGTTAAGATGAACAAGAACAACATGAACCATTGTAGCGAGTTCAACTGCAATGGCAGCAGGAAGAAAAAGAAGGAGAAACTCTCTAGTGGCTTCAGCTGAAACAGAAGCAGCAAGAACAATCCATGTACGCAGTGACAAACGAAAGCAGAGGGGAAAAAACGGCACAATTGCATTACTTGATTCTTTACATAGCATGTCAAAAGTTGAATGAATGTTGTAAAAAAACTAGGAGCCCTTTTACCTTGTGTTGTTTCATGTACATTTATTTCTTAAGGTTTGGTCGATACAATAGCAGGAAACAGAGATTGTGGTGAATAAATCCTGGTAAAGTGAATTGAACAAGTAAAGTCTCTATAGTCATAGTTAGTAACATCTGGTTACATACACAAACGCATGTTTCAGGGGTATTTTCGTCTTATTTTTTCTAAGTTTGCAAGGAAAAAAAGAGGCAAATTGAAAATAATAATCAATTTCCACAGAGGTGTAAAAAACAAAAAAAATCCTCAAAAATAGTAATTTCGTATTTATTTATCGTTTTGACGCATTCCTTTTTTTTTTTTTTGACGCATTCTTATTAGAGAAAAAATATAGTATATATAATAATAATTTGAGAAGGAAATCGCCGTTGGATCTGGTTTTGTGGGCATCCACGAACTATACCCAAAAATTTCCCCTTTAAAAATAAAATAAAAAAGGAATTCTGTACACTGATGATTTGCCTTGAATTTCGATCTCAAGGAATTGGTTTCGTTTCTGCGTGAATTGCCAAAAAAAATTCCTCCACTGCGATCCAAAATCATGAGGAAGAAGCTCGATACTCGTTTCCCTGCTGTAAGTTTTTTTTTTTTCTCGTTCCATCTCTTCCGGCTTGATTGATTGATTGGTTGTTCCAAAGTTTAATCATTTATTTTCTAGGATATTAAAATCAAACTTCCGCTGGGTAAAGTTCGTATTTTGATGGCGAATTGTAGACTTATGAGTCTCCATGTCCTGTTATTTGACCCATTAGTCTGTATCGAATTCGAATGATTGGGTTTCTCTTGGTGCCTGTTGCGTTATTGGTTCATGTGTCTATATAAATGATTGTATTGGTGTTATCCGAAATTTCAGGCTCGCATCAAAAAAATAATGCAAGCTGACGAGGATGTTGGCAAAATAGCCTTGGCGGTGCCTGTCTTAGTTTGTGAGTCACTTAGCTCTTATTACCTGCAATTTGGAGCTGTTTTTAATCTTTTTTCTCACTCAGAGTCTCCATGTACTAATTACAGCAAAAGCTTTAGAATTATTCTTACAAGATCTTTGTGATCATACATACGAAATTACCCTTCAAAGAGGAGCCAAGACCGTGAGCTCGTTACACCTGTAAGTCCATGTCAAAAACATCTTTTATAGCTTCTCACTGCACGCTGCTCATTGTTACTTCCCAATGACATGAACGTGTTATCTTTTAACGCATCTTAATTTTTCAGATGCTGTAGCTATCAATATTTTATGCTTTGTGACTATTTATTTGGCTTGTAACCATTGCTTATGTAACACAACTTTATACCGTAACACTTATCTCCAGCTTTCCTTATGTTTAGCACTTGCTTTTCATAATACTGCATCCAGATTCACCGATTTGTCTGTTTTCTACAGGAAAAATTGTGTTGAAAGATACAACGTGTTTGATTTTCTGAGGGAAGTTGTCAGCAAGGTGCCTGACTATGGCCATGGGCATGGTCACGGTCATGGCCAGTCTGATGTAACCATGGAAGATCGCAGTATCTCCAAGAGAAGGTTGGATTTATATGTTAATATTTTTTGGCTCCATATTCTAGGTTTATGTTTCTTGACTCCGTGTCAAGCTAATTTGCCGGTCTGATTGGCCAGGAAGCCTACGGGTGATGAAGTTAATGACAGCGATGAGGAACTAAAAAAAACCAAAGTGGTGAGCGTTTTCTGCTCGCTATTGTCTCTCCTCTTAGGATACTATCAGGTTTGTGAATGTGTCTTGATGTTAAGCTTTCGTATTGTGTGATCACTGCAGCAGGAGATGGGGCAAGCAGGACCCAGTGGAAGGGGTAGAGGCAGAGGGCGTGGAAGGGGACGTGGACGAAGTGCAAGAACAGCGGAAAGAGAGCTTCTTCATCGCGAGATGGAAATAGAGCCAACCATATTGTTAGCGCCACCACTTACTCAAGATGGTAACACGATGCCTGCACCACCAGAACAACTGCCACCGCAAGACATCGAGAAGAAGGATGTAGATGACATGTCTAACCACCCAAAGCAAGAGCTGAAAAGTCCAAAAGAAGGTAACGACACAAACTCAGGGTTGGGTCGGGATTTTGATCTGAACACACAATCGCTCGACATTGAATTAAAGTCGCCAGTAGGAACAGCGTCGAGAGAAATGAAACCAGAGGAATATCCGGGTTGGTCCATCTCGGATAACGGCAATATTGATCCAATGCAGCTTGCAAGTATGGGTAAGAGGTTAGACGAAGACGACGAAGATTATGACGAGGAGGAAGGTTGATGCTCAGACCGCAGGCTCGTTATTGGTATTGATGTTGGGTTAGTAGGAAACATGATGTAGGATTAAATAGAGTAGCAGCATTAACAGTCTGTTTATGTAGAAAATGTATCATTTGGCTATTGCTCTTCTTTTCCTGCATTTGTTGTATGGAGAAAATATTGTAGTAGGCCCCCCTCTTAAAGTTTAATTATTATTTCCAAAAGCTGAAAACTTCATTACTTTTCCTAATAACACTCATTTAAACTAATGCGGTATAATCGTGTATATGCGGTCTACTAAGATTATGAAATATTGCATTCGACACTCTCTTAGTATGGGACTCAACACTGAGCATCTGCTTTTTGCAGCCTTAGAATTGCTTAATAGATTCAGAGCTTTATCTGTCAAGTGTTTGATGTAATTCCTATGCAAAAGTTGGAGTGTTAATTCAAAAAAAAACGTCAATGGTTACTAGGACCGTTTGGTTGTGAGCTAATATTAAGAGCGTGTTCAGTTCTATAATAAGCTTTGTTTAAAGTAGTGAAGAGTTATAGAAAACAAGTTGATTTGGGCGAAAAGTGGCAAAAAAAAACATAATAAACCAGAGAAGAAACGATACAACCAATCTCTAGGGCTTTGACTTTACATACTACAAGAAAGCATACCAGACAAAGCTACACTATTTCTCTTATATATTCATTGATGTAGATTTCTTAACATATTTTTTGTAAGATGATAAGTTTTGCCGATCAATCTTGAACCCGATTTCGTAATTGGATTACAAATATTCATATTTGATTATCTGGACTATGGTACATATCAAATCTCAATGATTTCTATCTCAAGTTTAATTTATCATGAATATATTAATTATTCATTATTATTTTTGTTAACGTTAATCAAAACTAATGCGGTTTTTTTGTTAACTCATCACTAGACACATAACATTTGAAGGACTCGAGATTCACTTAGTTACTAATTCATATTTGTTTTTTTCATTTATATTAAATCTCTTATACTTATCCATGTGAAATTTCTAAAAGTTAGATTCGAGTTCACCAAAATTACAAGTTCCGAGCCCATCGTTACTCTCCTCCAATTTTCCTGAATAACTCATCATATCACTCCAAATCTGCGACGACAAGAAACCGATTCTACTCTTCTCCTGACTCACTCTAAATTGACACATCGTATCTCATTTTTTTATTGGAGATTTAACTATAGCCGTTTGTTAGACGAAAGAGTTATTTACTTTTGTGAAGGGGTAACTTAGCTTTTGAAGGATTTTATAGTATCAAATGGTCCAAGTTTTAAGATTAAGATTTTCATGTCACATTAATGCCTTCTATGTCATTTGTTTGCTTACCTCATAGTCACTACAACGATGCCTTATATGCTCCTCGTAAACCCACTCGTTACCTGCCACGTCTCCCCTGCCCTATCATTTCTTTCCCCCATCTTCCAATAACAACTTAATTATGTTTCTTCTCGAATCATGCAAAATTGCACTATTATAGGGTGTTTTTCTTGTCGGCAAACTTTAATAACTAGAGAAAATTACAAAGTGTTCCATGATACAACATAACTTAAAGATTGTTGCCTAGCTAACTTAGCTAACCCGTCAACATTAATTAGTGGCACTTCTTTGCACATACATATATTACATATATATAAGTGAAATTACAAGGATGAGCAGATAAGAAGATGATGTTTTAACATAAGTTGCATTGCTTAAGTTGCACCAAACCTTTTCCATTTCAAAAGTGTGTTTCCGATTATTGGCTTGAAGTCTTGAACGTTGAGTTGTGGGTCGAAATTCAATTATATTCGAATTGTTGTAGATTTTTGTCAAATGGAATCATATATATATTCAGTGTTATGAATAATTAATATGGATGTCCATTATAAAGTTCATATTTTAAAATGTTCTAAATTTACTTACACCTTAAGTTATATGTGTTCCACAAATCTTTGTACTTCTATATATACTTTCATTACTCATAGAATAAGACAACAAAAATTTTTTTTTTTCTCTTTTCACAACACGTTATCAGCACGAAATCCTAACTACTGAAACCCTAGCCGTCTGAACTCAAAAAGATCTACCCGCCAAAATCTCCGATCTCTCCGTCTTCGTTTCCCGATCGAGTACCTCACGTTTCATAATCGATCGGCTCATGCTTTATAATAATTCGGCTAAGATTTATTGTTGACGGAGATTTTTGTTTTATTACTGTGTCGTACATGTTGTTTTTGCTTTGTCAAAATCGTAATGCTTCGTATTATTTTTATCATGCTTGTGATCGACACATCACCCATCTTAGTGCTTCATATTATTGCTTGAATTCACATAATAGGCTTATGCATGATTATATGGAATATGACAATCCAATTATATCATTATATAAGTTCATTTTGCTTGTTGGATATCATATTGATCGAATACTCTTTTAAATATAAATCTGAGCAATCGTTTGGATATCATATTGATCGAACATAATCGTATCACATGCTTTTTGCTTTATTGATTCATGTTATTTGTGGATTTACAATCTGATTATGCATACTTTGTTGTTTAATGCTCTATTACTTTGGTATTTATTGGTTTAGAAATAATTGGTTTAAATTGGTTTGGTTATCATGGTTTTGCTTAGTCATGGTCTTGCTTCATCATGTCATGACACTCGTTTTAACTGGTTTAATATGTTATTGATGAACCGACACCAGACATACATGTTTTATGATCTATAATTACATATAAAATGTTGATTGAGCCCATAATTTTGTAGTTGCATGTAGCGATTATGTGTTAGGGGACAAAATAAATAGAGTTTTTGATTTCTGATTGAATCGGTGGTTTATTATAAATTGACTCAAACCGAATACCTTATTTATTGTTTTATTGTTTTTATTGTGTTATCGAATCATACACGCGTTTGGTCATGTTTATTGACTTGTTCGATTAATTTATAATTTATGAAGAGAAAACTCTGTTATGAAAGAATCGATGTTCTATAGTATCATGTTAGGGGAATTTGGTCATGTTTATTGTGTTAGCTTTTTGATATTGTGACTTCTATTTAGGTTGTAAGATAAGGTTATTAGAATTAATATAAAATTGATAAAGAAAAACGATAGAATTATTATAATTTTTTTACATACATGCATGCTTTTAATCCGAATTTTACACATACATGACTAAAAGCCGAATTTGACATACAATATTTGCATACTGGATTTATTATGATATCTCACAAATTTTACATAGACATGATTTTCTCGTTGATTGAGTTATTCTACGTGACTACTATTTTTGCCTATTGAATATGTATATTGTTTATATTTTTATGATTATATTTCATTACCAGCATCTCGATAGATGATTTTAAAATCAAGTATTTGACCGTAAAAGATCCGTAAGCACAATCTAAAAGAAAGATATGATCATTGAAATGTGATATTGATTAAAGCTCTTGGTTAATATAAAATTACAAAACTTGGAGTTAATTTGTAATCGGTTGCAGAGTAAAATAATGAGTTATAGATGACAAAATCATGAGTCACGTCCAATGAGCTTTGGTCCATTCCTTGAAGTGAATGTGTGACATCATATACTAGACCACACCAATAACTCTGGCCGAGGAAGTGGCTATAGAAGTGGTCATAGACGTAAACGTGGATATGGATATGGATATGGTCAAGGTCAAAGTCGAGGCCAAATAGTTTCTTTCAAGAACTCATATTCTTACCAGAAGTGAGAAAATAAAGATGGTAACATACAAAAGATATTTCTCTCATGTGACGATAAAATAAGCTAGTGTGAGTACAAGATGAGGTAGTATAAAGATTATTGAATGCTCCGGAAGAGAGATAAATTTGCGTATGGAAACGCAATTTGAAATCATTGATGCGTTATACTTTTTCAAGTCTCAAAAGTTAAAATAATCTAAGATATAATACATGACCCAAGATGGGTATGGTGTTGATTCTAGAATGTGATTCAATTCGAGATGGATGGACCTGAAGTGTCATCATCTCGAGGGGGAGAATTGAAGAATCCTACAATCCATCGTAAGTGAAATATCCAGAAGATTTTACACTCAAAATAGATTTGATGAATCATTTATAAAAAAAATCCATGAGATTTCAAGATTAATCACGTTGAGACAATGAGTGAAGGAAATGTTGAATATCTTCACATGATGAGTATTACCTAAGGTAATAAAAGTATTTTGGAGAAACTACCTACATTCTCTACTATACTACACAATAAATTAGTGTAATGGAGATAAGTAAAATAGTAAACACGAAGTTTACTAAAAACCTCACTGTTTTGGCATGACCGGTTAGGCCATTCCGGTTCAATAGTAAGGCGAAAAGAATCAGAAAATTATGTGGACACTCATTAAAGAACAAGAAGATTCTTATGTGTTGTCTATAAAGCAAGTTGATAATACGGCTTTCACTATCCAATAAATTTGGAATATATTAGTTTTCTGATACGTATACAATGAGATATTTTGGACTGATCATCCACTATGTATCTTTGCGAAAGTATTTGGTTAATTGATTAGAGTGAAACCGCATTGATTCGCATTATGCCAATGAGTAATTTTGAGTTCTCCCCACGATTGGTTTTTGGTCAGGAACCAGATATTTCCCATCTAAAAGATTTTGGATGTAATGTTGCTCCACCACATTGACCTAAGATGGGACCTAGGTAAGGAATATATGTTGGATATGAATCTCCCTTGATGAGTAAATATATTGAGCCATCAACAAGGGATAAAATTCAATTTACAGACTGTTATTTCAGTGAGTCAGTCTTTCCAACAATTAAGGGGGGAGAAGAAAATAAACAGCTGGAAAA
>PKMM01004794.1:87119-101135 GCA_002933915.1 Eutrema heterophyllum | reverse complement strand
TACTACACAATAAATTAGTGTAATGGAGATAAGTAAAATAGTAAACACGAAGTTTACTAAAAACCTCACTGTTTTGGCATGACCGGTTAGGCCATTCCGGTTCAATAGTAAGGCGAAAAAGAATCAAAAAATTATGTGGACACTCATTAAAGAACAAGAAGATTCTTATGTGTTGTCTATAAAGCAAGTTGATAATACGGCTTTCACTATCCAATAAATTTGGAATATATTAGTTTTCTGGTACGTATACAATGAGATATTTTGGACTGATCATCCACTATGTATCTTTGCGAAAGTATTTGGTTAATTGATTAGAGTGAAACCGCATTGATTCGCATTATGCCAATGAGTAATTTTGAGTTCTCCCCACGATTAGTTTTTGGTCAGGAACCATATATTTCTCATCTAAAAGATTTTGGATGTAATGTTGCTCCACCACATTGACCTAAGATGGGACCTAGGTAAGGAATATATGTTGGATATGAATCTCCCTTGATGAGTAAATATATTGAGCCATCAACAAGGGATAAAATTCAATTTACAGACTGTTATTTCAGTGAGTCAGTCTTTCCAACAATTAAGGGGGGAGAAGAAAATAAACAGCTGGAAAAGAAAACTAGTGAAAGAAATGATCTTGATCCTCATAAAGAATGTGCACTAGAAGTTTAAAAGATAATTTATTTGTTGAGCTAGCAAATTTGATGCCATAAACATTTACTGGCCCTGATTGAGTGACAAAATCACATATACCAGATGTGCTCCAATTAATATTGATGTCCCGGGGGACAATATCAACTGCTATTGAGTCTAGAGATCGCATGAAGCGTGATAGACCTATTGGTTCCAAAGATAAGAATCCTCGAAAAGAAAATGAGCATATTATAAAATGGCAATACCGAGGAATCAAAGAATTATGGAGGATCTCCATAAGAGACATTAGACATGACTAAGAAAGAAATCCAGGTACCTTGTAATGATAATGATAAGAGATTTCAACTAGTTGTGTCATGTCTGAAACAAAATGGAACCAAGAGCAAATCGACGTCGATAATATTTTACATGTAGTGAAGCAGTTGATGAGAATTGACAATTGAGGATCATAAACGCGGTATAAGAAGATGTATTGAAAAACGTACGCAAAGTGATTGGCCAATCATGGAAAAAACCGTAGAGGCAAAGTTATAATCTCTTGCAGAGAAGTATTTGGACCAGTAGTCTGTACACTTGAAAGTGTAAAACTAGTAAGACATCAGTGGATCTTTATGCGAAAGATGAATGAAGGTGATATATGAAGAGATATACTTTCTTGTGGTGGATGCAACTATTTTTAGATCCCTTATCAGTCTCACAATAAGAGAAAGACTTGATTTAATCCCAGAAGGATTTAAACTGGCAGAAGCAACCTAGAAAAATTTAAATAGCTAAAAGCAGCAAATTATAGTTCCCGAGAACACTAGATATTTGATTGAATTAAAGAAAATAAGTTTCATGGGGTATACTCTTAAAGTGAGTATTATGAGGTTAACCCATATACCCATGTGTATTTATCAAAAGATTATGGATCAATGGGATCCTTGATTTGAACATAATCGAAACTCTTAAAGAGTTATTGGAAGTCGAAATTTGGAAGAAACGATTTTGGAAAGACAACATAGTCTTCAGGTTTTCCGAATTGTAAATCTAAGAAAAGAGATGTTATCTCAAAAGATCCTTGCATGATGTTATACAAAAATGCTCATATATTTGGTCATGAAGTATCATACTTAAAATGATATTTGAGCAAGTTGTTGATCTCTTTTATGATTGAAAGAAGTGTTTTCGTATGATAAGAAAGAAATCCAAAATCAGTAAGGAAGAACATGAATAACTTGTATGTACAAGTACGTACAATAAAAATGTTTGGAAGAAAATGTGTAAAAGAAAATTTGGCATGAAGTCCAAATAGACGAAGAAAATATATTTTATATGAAAGGGATGTTATGGACCAGAAGTCCAATAACCTGAGAAATTATGATAATCATACAAGTTTATTAACCAATGTTATGCTTATATCGATTCCCGAAAGATGGTACATATGATTGGGATGCATCTCCTGAAGAAGATGCTTCAAGGGGAGAAATATGATAATGTGCGTGGTTGTACTCTTTTTCCTTATCATGGTTTTTATCCCACTGAGTTTTTCCATGACAAGGTTTTAACGAGGCAACAAAGAACACGCAAATGATAGACACCTAATGGGAATGTAACTATGAAAGTCTATCACAATTCCAAAGATTATTGAGATCATCAGAAGCAAAGAGAATGATCAAGATGGATCATCTGCGACACCCATTAATTGCAGAAGAATGGTGATATACTTCTACTACAAATTCGTTTAAGTAAAGATTTGGCGGACTTATTTACCAAGATGTCTCCAATTGCTACTTTCAAGAAGCTAGTTAAACATATTGGATCGCATCGTCTCAAAAATTTCAAGTGATGTACTCATGAAGGGGAGTAATAGCGCGCTGCACTCTTTTTCCCTTAACTATAGTTTTTCCCATTGGATTTTCCTAGTAAGGTTTTTAATGAGGCAGCATCTTATGCGCATTAGGAATATTTTTGTATAATGGTCATCCAAAGGGGAGTGTTATGAATAATTAATATAGATGCCCATTATAAGGCTCATATTCTAGAAGGTTCTAGATTTACTTCAACCATAAGTTATATGTGTTCCCCGAATCTTTGTATTCCTATATATACTTTTATTACTCATAGAATAAGACAACAAGAATTTCCCCTTTTCTCTTTTCACAACATTCAGAAGATTATAAGGAATAAAGAAATTTATTACTTACTACGTTTCGAATTAAGTGTCCAAATAGATTTTGTTACACTTACACATATTAAGTCAAGAATTAAAAATATATTAATACTAGTTGGTGATCCGCGGTTCGCGCGGAATTTTGTATTATTATTCACTAACGTGGTTATAAGAAAACTCAACATTGACAAAACTATCACCGTTAAATCACATTCACATAAAATGACAATAGAGCTAATCATCTAATGCTCCACGGCTAAAGACGATCTGATCCAACTATCCAGCAACTCGGTTTACGAATATGGATCAATTAATTCTTATAAAATGCCATACACTAATTAAAAAAACAACTCATACATGTATGAGTTAGATGTCCATTCATTTAACATTATATGCTTCTCGCTTCTCGTTTCTCCAGCTAGTTATGTGGTCGTCTATTTGATTTGAGTGTTAGATAATATTTGAGAAGATTTTCTCTTTTTGTTGTCTTTAAGATTATCTTTAACATGTTATTTTTCCAAGATAGCGCAATTTACCTCTCGTAACAACCATTTTCACATACCCATAAAAAGCTCGTGGTCATTATCCTAGCTTTCGAAAGCTCTCGTAAGCATTTGCCCTTATTCATTATGCTGGCATGCATGAATGTTTATTTTCGAGCATCGATATTTGTAGTTTTGTTTGCCTCTTCAAATTTGATTCACTCATCCATAAGTTTGTTGAAATCATGCAAACTTAAATTTTTCTAACGAGCATATCCCATTTAGAATTAACCGTCTCATAGATCCTAGAGTTTTATTCCGAACAACAATTATTAGTCATTTTGTTTTATTTATATTTGATTAATATTCAATTTTATTATTTTTAGTAATTTTAGTAATTTTTTTTTCAAANAAAAAAAAAACCTCAGGTAAATTAGATGATCAAGTGTGATATTCAGCTATGATTTTAGATTTATCTTTACAATAAATAGAAAATTAAATATATGTATATATTAATTTTTAGTAGAATATACATAATAAATATATTAGACATCACAAATGGATCTTAAATGAGCTCTAATGAATGTAGATTATAAAATTTAAAGATGAGTTGATGTGTCACAAATTTAGACTATGAAAAAATTATGTGACAACCTAAGAAAAGAGCACATTCTACTTCATATATATAGATATCATTTATCGTTTTCAAAATAAGATTTTGCGGTCTTTCTCTCCGTAGCGTAGTCTCCTTGTTTAGAATAGAAAAATCAAAATTTAAAATTACAAGAGAAGGTAGGGTAGCAAAAATTGATCACATATGGATCGAGATTGACAGATTTGTTTCACAATGCATGTCATAATTAATTTGTCTACTGGAAGTGTCATAGTAGCAAAATTGGTTATTTGTGATTTTTAAAGGGAATCGAAAAAAGGGGGATTCGACCTGTATATATATTTGAGCTCCATATATTGGTACGTGGGATAGTGTTGTCATCCAAGAAACATTAAACAAATGCAAAACTATTTCGTAACTACATTGCATCTTACTATAAATACATAAGACCACTTCAACATTTATTTACTCACAAGTCGCAACACACAAATTAAAACATAAATAATGTCGATGGAGAAGCTTAGTTGCGGTGAAAGCTTTCTCAAAAGCTATAAACCCTACTTCGCCATGATATCTCTCCAGTTTGGCTACGCCGGCATGAACATAATTACCAAAATATCCCTCAACACCGGTATGAGCCACTACGTCCTTGTCGTCTACCGCCATGCAATCGCCACCGCCGTTATTGCCCCCTTCGCTTTCTTCTTCGAAAGGTTTATATCCATTTCTTTTCATTACATGCATTTCTTGAATTTGCCGATGGTTTTTTATTCCAGATTTTGGTTTCTTTTTTACAGGAAAGCTCAGCCGAAAATAACATTCACCATTTTCATGCAACTATTTGTTCTCGGCCTTCTAGGGTAGTTATTCAATCACTATCTCTATATAACTATGGTTCTGTTCGACGTTTGTCTTTGCAAAAGAAAATAGATTTTAACATATATATATATCCTTTGTTTTTTTCTTATAAACAAATTTACAGGCCAGTGATTGATCAAAACTTCTACTACGCGGGGCTGAAATATACGTCGCCAACGTTCTCGTGCGCCATGAGTAACATGCTTCCAGCCATGACCTTTATCTTGGCCGTAGTATTCCGGTACGTTAACTAATAAGTGCACACATATAGGTATTATTAAGTCAGTTTTGAATGGTACGTATATTATATCATTTATAAGAATAATTAATTCTGATTATACATAGGATGGAGATGTTGGACGTAAAGAAACTCTGGTGCCAGGCGAAAATAGCCGGAACGGTGGTGACGGTGGCCGGAGCCATGTTAATGACAATTTACAAGGGACCCATCGTTGAGCTGTTTTGGACCAAATATATGCATCTCCAACATGCTAATGACACGACGTCGTCTAACAAATCATCAAGTGATAGTAAGGATTTTCTCAAAGGCTCCATCCTCCTCATCTTTGCTACACTCGCATGGGCCTCCCTCTTCATTCTACAGGTACACAATTGAGATTCTTCTTTTCTTTTATACATCTTCGGAGCCGAGTGACGATAACATATTTTTTGTTTTCTGTCTTCTTTTTTTTTGTCTTTAAGTTAAAAACGAAAATTTCACTTTTACAATTTTTGTTTTTGTTAAAAGGTGTGCTTTTACAACTATTCGCTCATTGTTTTTTGGTTTGATCATGGTTTATGTATGTGATTAGGCAAAAATACTTAAGACGTACTCGAAGCATCAACTTTCTCTAACAACACTCATTTGCTTCATCGGAACACTACAAGCAGTTGCTGTGACATTTGTCATGGAACACAACCCCTCTGCTTGGAGAATTGGCTGGGACATGAACCTCCTTGCCGCCGCTTACTCTGTAATATTAACCTCTCTCATCTTTCATATATATACACATGCATAGAATATATAGATTAAATGTAACGCGTACGTTCTAACTGTGAAAATAAGTCATGGACCACCACTTGGTTTAATTATCATTTGGTTTTTGAGATAAAAATTCTATGGACTTTTTTATGTAACAAGATGGTTGATTATACGGATTCTTATGTGTATGTTTGGAATAATAATAATAATAATAATAGGGGATTGTGGCATCAAGTATCTCATACTATGTGCAAGGGGTAGTGATGAAGAAAAGAGGACCTGTGTTTGCTACTGCGTTTAGTCCTTTAATGATGGTTATTGTTGCAATCATGGGTTCTTTTGTCTTGGCAGAAAAGATATTCCTTGGAGGGTAAATTTTCACTTTTACCTTTTTTCTTTTTCCCATCATGCTCAATTTAACTTATTAGGATTGGAATTATTATCCGGTATCCGATCCGAACCGATCCGAAAATTTGGATATTTGAGAGGGTCGGATAAGAATCCAGATAGTTGAATTATGAGGCATGGATATCCGGATCCG
This sequence comes from Eutrema heterophyllum, assembly GCA_002933915.1. Lineage (NCBI taxonomy): Eukaryota > Viridiplantae > Streptophyta > Magnoliopsida > Brassicales > Brassicaceae > Eutrema > Eutrema heterophyllum. The sequence continues at coordinate 94,856 of PKMM01004794.1, read as the reverse complement.
TATCCGAATCCGTTAAATATATTAAAAACAAAATTTATTAATATTTTTAAAAATATAATGAGATTTATATATATAAAANATTATCATTATTTTTATTTTTTAATTATTTTTTTATTGATCTCTGCCGGATAACCGAAAATCTAGGCAGATATCCGAGTCCGAATATCCGAGAACCCCGAATAAAGATAAGGATATCCAAAAAACTCTGGATATCCTTTCCCAGCCCTAACTCATATATATGAAAGCTGGCTTATCAATTTACTTTTGCTACAGGGTGATTGGAGCGGTACTGATTGTAATTGGACTGTATGCGGTTTTATGGGGAAAGCAAAAGGAGAACCAAGTGACTAATTGTGAGATTTCAGAACGCACAAAGAATATTGACTCGAGTAGTAAAGTAACCGAGGATGTGGAAGCTAATAATGGAACTGAAATGAAAAATTCGGAAGTTGTTATGCTGTCGACGATTGTGATCAGCGTTCCAATATCGGAAATCCCTTTGAAGAAAACTATCCAAGAACCATGAATATTGTACGAGGAGAATTATAAAAGACGGCTAGTTCTGGTCGGATGAGTATTTTTGTCTTTTTTCACTTTTAATTTTTACCTAATATGATAATGAAAAGACGTGTAAGATGCAAAACAGCTCCAAATTGTGCCTTTTTTTTAATACGAATGTTTTTTACCCTTATTGAGGATTTCACGGAATATCAATAGCTTTATTGCTCTTTTTTACTAGCATGGTAGCTAGAAACAATAATGCATTATTATTTGGACCGTTTTGTCCCTTGGGATACATCCGATAAAAATAATTAAAAAATTCGACCGGTTGATTATTATTTAAAACGTTATACGAAAACTATATTCCCTAAATTAAAGTGGAGATCCCAAAATCAAAGCACAGAAATCTGTACAAAAAATCTAACAAAGACGTGATTTGGTGGTAATACCGAATCTCTCTTCAATAAAAGATCGAAACCTAAACCACGTGATCGGGATATCAAAGAGTCAACTAGCACGTGAGAGATTGTAAGAGAGGAGTTTCTCAAGGAGTTTCGGACAGAGCAAAGAAAAACAAATATGACAGAGAGAATTTAATTTAGTCGCAAACTCATATGCGCTCAAATTTTTAATTTAGATATACGATTAGGAAAATTACGATTTATTTAGCATTCATTCCTAAAATGTAACAAAAATTTAACCAAAAAAAAAACAATCTCTAATTTCAAACTCCAAGCACAAGAGAGTCAGATAATTTGGTGATTATGATTTGAAAAAAAAGGTCATTAACCTTCACCTGATTTGAAAGGCGAGTGGTACGAAATCGGACAAAGGTGTGGCTAGCCTAGAGGGAGCCGGTGAGTTCCTACAAAGAGGACAGGTGGCACTTGTCCGGAGCCACTTATCAACACAATCAGCGTGAAAGCAGTGGTTACATTCCGGTATACACCGAACCGGATCCTTAGCTTCGTAATCACAAAGGCATATCGAACATGGGCCGTTGTTGGGCCTCGGTAGTCTCCGGCTATCTCCAAGCACTATCCTTGGATATGACTCTATAACCGGCCGGTCCAGCCCGAGCTTTACCTCGGCCGCCGGCGAGTCAACAACTCCGTCACTCGTAGCTTCGTCTCTTCCTTCATATTTTGACCTTATGCAGATGTATGAGGCAAGCATTATAGTGGAGATGAGAACCAGGATGCTCACGGCGATGGCGATGCCGTAGCCGAGCCCAACCCCAGTGGCCGGAGGATTTGTCGGAGGCATTATATGGAGGGAGAGAGGGTCGGAGAGAGAGAGGGAAAGAGAGTGAAACTAAAATGTGGAAGAAGAAGAAGAGAATTTGTAGGAGAAGGAGACAAGTTTGGCGTAGTCCGCGGGTAAACAATTAAATGTTGCTGCAGAACAATTTCTCACACATAAATATTTTAAATGGGGTTATGAAGTTATGTAATTGTCCACCTAGAATTTTTCATCTTCTTATATTATTATGGATCGTTGACTCCGGATATTCAGTGATTCTTTAAGCGGTTTTATATTTTAGCTCGGAAACCGACAAACAAAAAAATTCCTTGAAGTAATGTTAAGTCTCAAATTTAGCCGTTCTTGAATATCACTGACCGGTTTGATTTTCTTCTCATGCTTTTGAATTAATGATGATTTTTTTTATTTTAATTTGTTAGTCTTTTGGTATTCAGTTTTGACAGATTTATCACTCATTTGACTATTACATCAGTGTACATCACATCAGAGAGTTTTCAAATTTGATTAATTTTTTAACTGTAAATTTCATAGAATGAAGAAATGATGATTATATATGACCTTTTAGAAAAAGAAAAAGAAATTCTTTCATTTTATTGGATGTTTTAAGTTTCTATGAAAATTTAGAATTTTAACCATTTGTTTTATGTGATTTTTTTATGATTGATTAAATTATTTTTATTTAAAAATTAAGTGACGTTTGTTGTAAAGAAAAAATAAAATTTCTACTGTTTGCGTTTTTAGTTTAAACATCTTATATTTCAAAACAGAGAAATATTATATACATGGATCTGCATATATGTTTTGATGTGTAAAAACCTTTTTTTATGGAAGATAATGATTCAAGTGAACTGTGTTGAAAACGAGAACCGTACCAAACTCCCGGCCAGTTTTCCAATGAATAAATCGAGGTTGGGCCACATGTGATCAGCCCAATCTTTGTATATAAACCCATTTGTTGAATAATGAAATACCTTTTCTATTTGGGAAAATTCCGTAAAAATACTCCAATTTTATTTCGATAAGTTTTTTAACATCCGAATTATTTATGTATTAATAAAATACCTAAACTATTTTTTTTGCCTATTTTAAATCTTCAATTGTGAACTGTGTGCTCATTTTACAACCCCTCGTTAACGGATGTATACGAACCAAAATCCACGTTGTTGGCCGATGTGGAGAAGCTTAGCAACGTCCTCTGCTGTGGGTGACCTGAGATACCACTCCGAGAAAATTGTAACAATTGCTCGACAAAAACGTTTCATGCATTCGATTGTCGTAAACTCTCCTATTTTGATGTATTCGTCTGTGGCATCGGCATGCATGCTATACGCCAAGATCCGAATAGCGGCTGTTACTTTTTGCAAGGTCGATAAGCACAATCTTCTTGAAGCATCATGTCGTTGAATGAAGTAGTTGTCATGTTGTTTAACATCATCAACAATGTGAAGCAAAAGCCTTTTTGACATTCGGAAGTGACGATGGAACTCTCTTTCACCATACACCGGATTGTTAGAGAAGTAATCATTGAACAAATTACGATGAGCATTTTCTCTGTCACGGTGTATAACCGCGTGACCAGGAATAAAGCCTCGAAAACTTACGTGATTGTTTTCTTGAGTGATTTGGTGAATAAGACGGTTGTTGTTGAGAAACAATTTGACAACAATATTTTATTCTCTATCCATTGCTTCAATGTCATCCATAAAAAAATCATCAAACTCATTTGATGAGTTTGAAGAAGAAGAATTTTGAGAAAAAGATGGACCTCCAATATTAAAATTCATTTTTTTGTTGGTAAGAGAATAAGTTGTGATGATTGTCTAACGTCTATATGTGTGTTTTTATAGATAAAATGTTACTATTGAATAAGATAAGAAAATCATGTTAATTCAATCTACGTCTTTCATTAGATCTCACTTGTTATCCACCGTTAGATTGAAACCATACCTTATCATTATCCTATCCAAGATATCCATCATCTTAGATAAGGAAATCTGTGAAACTGATTTGAGTCCATGTATTTGTATTCTTATCCATCCCTTCTTGTGTATAAATAATAGACTATGCCTAATGAAAAACTCACACTTCAAACATTACCTTCCTTTCTAGACAAAAACATATGGAAAAAAATAGAGGCTCATCATTTAGTCAACAAGAAGATGAGTTGTTATGTCGAGTGTATTTAGAAATTTCTCAAGATCCAATAGTTATCAATAACCAAGCTTTACGGAAATTATGGGGAAAGATAGAAAAAAGTTACAATGAAAAAAAATTGAGAGTTGGGAGATTAGAAGTAGTAGATCTTTACAAGGTAGGATGAGTGTTATTCTCTATGCTGTTAGGAATTTGAAGAGTTGCGTGCACCAAGTGGAAAATATGCATCTAAGTGGAGCATCCGAACAAGACATAGTAAGTAAATATCCAACAAGTGTGTGTTATTTATCTATGATATTTGAATATTTACTTAACATTATTTTATGTACAAATTCATTGCAGATGGACAAAGCAAAACCCTTATTGGTACAAGATCCAAAACTTAAAAAGGGTTTTAAATTTGATCATGTGTGGGTCTTGATGAAGGATATTCCAAAGTTAACCGACAATGTCCACATTAGTATTCCAGACACTCCTACTGCTGGAAGCGAGACTGTCGGATCTCCAACATCACAGTCTCCTGGATTGTCTTCATTTTCAATCAACTTAAGCAGTGAAGATGGTGGATCAAATTCATCACAACGTCCCATTGGATCGAAGAAAGCAAAACTGAAGAGAAAAATGGACGAAGGTAATAATTCATCCGCTGACTCTATGGTTTCATCAAATAAACAAATCCTTAATTTCTTAAAAGAAAGTGCATCAACTCGGAGTAAGAATTATGAGTTGCAGCAATTACGTCTCCAAAATCAGGCTAAAAAATTAGCCTTAAAAGAACGAGAACAAGATGATAAGATATTACTAACAAATTTAGACTTTCTCGATGATAATACACGTGAGTTTATGCAATCTAAGAAAGCGAGAATCATACAAAAAAGAACTCAAGAGCAGCAACAACAACCTTCATTTGCTCCGAATATTTATGGATAATATTTCGGTGATCTTGGAGGTTCAGGATCCGGTTTACCCGAATACTAGTATTTTGGTACCACTTGTAATATATGTAATATTTATGTGTTCAAGTAATTTGTCTTTAATTTGCTTTAATTTGTGTTAAGTTTGTTTAATGTATTTTTATTTTGTTTGAACTTTGTATTTTTAATGTATTTTCCTTTGTTTTTAATGTTATGTAATATTTCTCCTATTTTATTTTATTTTGTGTACTTAAGTTATTCTAAATTAAGTTTAGGACAATTATTTATGAAAAACATAATTATAGGGACCAAATAGAAAATAAAAAGTAGTTTTGAGGTTTTGAATAGTGAAACCTCAAATTTGAAGTTTTACTATTCAAAACCTCAAAATTTGAGGATTTGAGAGGTTGTTGGAATGCCAAAAACCTCAAAATTTGAAGATTTGAGGGTTTGTTGGAGATATCTTTATGACAACAAAAACTTTCGTGGCATAATAGTAATACATATATGGTAAGTGTATAAGAGATCCTGTGTTCGAATCTCGATTTTGCATTATTTGGTTTTAAGCGTATAAGAGGTAATAGCTAAAATTTTGCGGGTTAATTTAGATGCGAGGCTTTCACTTGCATTTTTTTTTTAGCCGAAGCTTATTTTTTGAAAAAAAATAAAGGTTACTGATTTTTTCTAGTAATCCCTTTAATTTAGGGACTCTTTTATTTATTTATTTTATATCAATTGAAACAAATACAGATATGTTTCTTATTATACAACTCTGCCCATCAATAACAAATACCCCACAAAAGGTAGTGGAAATCCCAAGAAAGTAACTTTTGCATTACCGGAAGAGTAAAGAAACAGAAGAATAAATACATTATTGGCCGACATAATTTTTTTACAAAGGAAACGAAAAAGAGAAATAATGGCGTGCTTAAAAAAAAAAAATAACCAAACCAGCATTCACCGGTCTGTTTCTTTGACGTTTGTATAAAACTCAATAAAATTAGGAGCATCGCGTCTCTGTTTTAGATGGTGAAACGTTGGTCGTGATTGAGATCCTATCAGAATCATTCTATTTTTTCTTGACAGCAAGAAGACGATCACTATTTGTGAAGGGATTGTTGAAAGCATAACCCATTTTTTTTATTTAAACGGAGATAATATCTTGGGTTTAATTGGGAGAATGTTCTCTCCGAAAATATGTTTTCAAACGATGATTAAAAAAAAAAATCACGAAGAGACAATTATTTACTATTTAATTTTTTTAATTATAATGGTATTATTAAATAATAATCAATCCATATATATTTTAAGAAAATATATTCGAGATTTTGTAATATTTTTCACTATGATTATTATATTTTATTTGAATATATGTTAAAACAAAAGTTTGAAAAATATTTTACTAATTTTATAAAGAGTTAGACACAAAAAATTAATTTTGTAAGAGTTTGTGGACTGATCACGAAAACCATAGTCATTAAGCAGTGCATATTAGAGTTATGTTTTCAAGATTATAGGTTTTTACGGGTTAGTCCGAATAATATTTTAGTTCATTGTAAAATGGATTAAGTAGACAAGTTAGTCTGAGTTGATAGTTCTATATATAATCATTGGTTAGATATATTCTAAAATTTATGTAAATTTATTTTTTCTTAAATTTTAAAACAATTTTTTTAAAAAAAATTATCTCGTCCTAGCGCGGATTTAATCCTAGTCGGGTATATTACAAATCAATATAACAAAGAACTCGTATTATGGGAAAAAAAGAAACAAAATTTATCAAAAAAAAGCATTCATTGTAAATGGGTTTTTTTTGGGTTTGAATTTTTTTACATTCAATTAAAAAAAACAAAAAACAAATTTTTCGATGTGAAAACAAATCATCTCTTCCAAGTTCCAACTAGAAACGAGGGCAATTTAACTGATTAGTGTTTAAGTTAATCCATATCGGTTTCGAACTCAAAACCTAGTTAGCGAAATAATCCTTGATTTTGTAGTATCATATAGTTATAAATATAGTTTAATATAGTTTGATTTTATGTTACTTGGTCATTTTGTAGCTCAGACCACTATATATACCCCTCTCATGCCAACACCAATTAATATCCCATTCCAACCAAAAACATATAATACAATGACCACTCTTGTTTTATTCCTCCAACTTCTTTTCATCATCCCATTAGCACTTGGGTTAAACCACCCAAACTGTGACCTCACCAACACTCAAGACCAAGGCTCTACCCTAAGAATCTTCCACATAGACAGCCCTTGCTCCCCCTTCAAATCATCATCCCCACTCTCATGGGAAGCGCGTGTTCTGAAGACGCTGGCCCAAGACCAGGCCCGTCTCCAGTACTTGACCAACCTCGTCGCCGGGAGATCTGTGGTTCCCATCGCCTCGGGGCGTCAAATGTTGCAGAGCACAACATACATTGTCAAGGCTCAGATCGGGACTCCGGCTCAGTCACTGCTCCTAGCCATGGACACGAGCAGTGACGTGGCTTGGTTACCTTGCTCCGGCTGCGTTGGCTGTCCTTCTACCACCGCCTTTTCTCCGGTCAAGTCCACCACTTTCAAGAACGTCAGCTGCAGCGCTCCTCAGTGTAAGCAGGTATAATTCTGTACTTACACACCTACAAATATAATAAATATGTTCCGTGGAATGTTTTTGATTAATTATATATTATTCTTCACACTCTTTTTTTATTTATTTAACACTTTCATAGATAGCTTCATTAATGAACCATAATCGATTATACTTGCCTCATGTATGGCACATACTATATTGTAGTCGTATTTTATTAATATTAGTAACCTGCGATTTGTTTTCATCTTAAAGATTTGAGGACGAGAATATTGTTGCCCAAAAAAAAAAAAAAAAAATATATATATATATATATATATA
>PKMM01004794.1:0-82432 GCA_002933915.1 Eutrema heterophyllum | reverse complement strand
ATATATATATATATATATATACTCTATGAGTTGGTGATTTAACCAAAAATCAAATCCTAGTCTTTTTGCTACAGCCCCGGGCGTCTGTAGAAATGGTCCGTATCAGAAAGATATGTCTGCATTTACATATGGAAATATGAGTGGGACTCCATTAACAAGTAGAATATCACCTAAGCTTAATTTCATACCCTTATAGAACAGATAGTAATATCGATCCTTCCATGCCAATTTTCTGAAGATCTTTCCAAAAGAGAGTGAAAACTGCGACTCTCGTGTCGTTTTATTAGGTTTTGAGTTGCAGAGCCAGAAACCTTGCCATTATCGTGGAACCTCTCGGTATTAGCAAACTTGAAGCCGATTCGAAGATGTTGAATCAATTCTCTGGTTTGGTTCTATTCTGGAGGTTTTTAGGGGCTTTGGCTAAATTAGGACTTGCAGCGCTAAGCTGGGGATATGAATCGAACCAAGAGACAAGATTGGGTTTGGGATTGAAGAGAAAGCTCGAATCGGAGATGATTCTTCCCCCAAAACCCCTAAAAACACGACTACAAGTGTTTTTCTTCTTCTAATTATCGATTATGTCTAAAGTATGGAAACGACGTCGTTTAATAATTTACTTGAAGGATGTGTTAATGATATGTTTAAAACCTTCCGTTGCTCGTTTAACAGAGTTAATGTGCAAATATTGATATGTTGGGTCTCCAGGGGTTAATGTGCAAATATTGATATGTTGGGTTTTAACTGTCGCAACATTTTTAGTTAGGTTTTAAACGTCAAACTGATGTGGGGTATTGGTCTTTGGATGATTGAATTTAAGAGAGCGTAAATGAATTTAAAATTAATTAATTTTAGAATAATTAAAAAATTTTGTTGCTCGGAATTGATTTTTTACATTTTTTTCGTTAAAATTCTATTAAATATCTATCAAATGACAATATCATAAATACTACACTAAAATTGGATAACACTAATATTTAATAGAATTAAGAAATCAATAATAACACATGAATTTTTAAAAAATCATGAAATACATCATTAAATAACAGTAGAATTTTATAAAAAAGTATAATTTCTTCTAATTCAATTAAATTAAATTCTTTAATCGAATACCTCCCCTTTAAATTATTTGGAGTTTTGTTTTTGTTTTTGTTGCAATTTGTCCTCATTCACGATGAATAAAATCGAATCTTTCAAGACTTTGAACCTTCTGGGTGGGTCAGAGTCTTCTCATTTTGTGTTCAAAATCAAAAACTCTTAGTCTTTAGAGCATCTCTGATTCTCTATGGGTGAGATATTATCTCAAATTTCTCATCGATATAATATTAATATTTTTAGTATAATTTAATTATGTTATTAAATTTTAAGTTATGAAAAAATTTGAACTATTTAGGGAAAAACATGTCATAAAAGTCTCTCATGGGATTCTCAAATGAAAATCAATTTTTATTATTTCTCTTCTTTTTAATAATTTTTTTTTTAATATGAAAAATCCATTAAGATATTCCCAATGAAAATGCTCTTAGAGCCTTAGGTCTGCTTCACGTTATAACTTATAACCAACATTTCACAATTTTTCAACGTAAGGAGATGCATATCTTCCTAAATACAAGGCGTGTCAAACACTCTACAAAAAAAAAAAAAAAAGCTCCAACTGATTATTTTTCGATTTTTCAAAACTTAGCTATTATCTTTATCTAAATTCATATTTATCCATAAGGTGACTTTATTGCATATCTTCGATGTGACTCATTTCTGAAGTGTTCAACTAACTACCAAGTGAGTATCGGGTAAGTGACGAGTCTCAGGTCTTCTAAAAGTTATGTGTCTTTAAACCTCCTTGTTCGATTTCTGTTCGGAAAAAAAAACATTTCACATATATATTTTCCGATTGAGAATGTATGGGTATCAGTCCACAACTCCTCGATTTTTTGTTTTTAAAGTATTCATCTAACAACCCACAAAAATGTCAGTTAAAAAAAAAAACCCACAAAAAAGTATTCAAATAACAAAATTAGTTTTGCTTTTGACCCATCAATCCTAACTCGATAAACACGAGGGAAAAAATCACGTCACGCATCTGTGTAGACAAGGCATAGAAGGGAAACTATGTCACGGATTTGGTTTAGAGTCGTAATCAAAGATATGTAGCCTTCTCCACTAAAAGTACAATCAATTGGTTGTCTATATTTGTCGACTTATGGAATACAAAAAGAATAGAATAAAGAAAGCAACGTAGGCTCCACTCACCTAATCCATCAACGCATCCTATACCGAGGTTGTGCGTTTAACGGCATGTCGATATATGTATAACTGTTCCATCTCCTACCTGTTTACTTATTGTCTTTTTAAAGGAATTCTCGCGTGTACAGTCAATTTTTTAAAACATATTAGAGCATCATTATCGGTGACCCCTACACACGGGGTCATCCGGAATTTTTTTTTTAAATTAATTTTTTAATGTCGCGACGAATCACGTCGCAACACGTCATCACAATTCGGGAAGACACGGCGCGCGCGGGTGTCTCCGCAGAGACACACAGACACCCGGTTCTCCACGTGTCGCTTCCTCATTTGTCCCAAAAAAAAAAAAAATTTAAAAAAATCGGATGACCCCGTGTGTAGGGATCACCGATAATGATGCTCTTAGGTGTTCTCACACTTTAAAAAAATATAAAAAAATTAATATTTTTTTGTACAGTAGACGCATTGATTTTCTAGTATTTTTTTATATAATAGGAAAATTAGGTGGCAGACCACTTTTTTAGAACCAAATTTGCACTATTAAAATATTCAAGAAGATAGGTAAGAAATTACCCAAAACCCCCTTGTCTACTTGAGACCACACGCAGTTGACTACTATAACATTGTATTTTTTATTTCTGACATTTGATTTATTGTACTATGTTTTTTCTCTTGTACAATTTGTTGCTCTTTTTTGCTTTTCAATTTATTCTATTTTACATTTACCACTCAAATTTCATTCTCTTTTGTTGAATCACTAAAATAATATAGACATGACCAAAATGGAACCGTAACCGTATTTCGGACCGTAACCGTACCGTTTTCAAACCGTAACCAGACCGTAACCGTATAAAACGGTTAAAAACCGTAACTGTTAACCGTAAATATATATTAGTTATGGTTAAAAAAATTATTAACCGTAACCGTTAATTAACTGTAACCGTATCAAAACCGTTGGTTAACCGCAAGGTTAAAACCTTAAAATTTTAACCGTAACCGTTTTAAAATAAAATTATATATACTAATAATTATAGTTCTGTAAATTAAAATGACATAGAAAAATGATGTATAATACATTTACCAATAGCCAAAAGTGCAAATCTAAATAAATAAATAGGGAAAATCGCATAAAAAAACCTTCTAAGTGGCAGCTACTAACATTTTAAACCTTCAAAGTTTTATAGTAACACTATAAACTCTCAACCCATATCTTTTAAAATAAAAAAATCCTCAACGTGGCAACTTTGTTCGCGCCGCCAAAAATGTGACTGGAACTGTTCACTTTCCGGTAAAAAGATGGTGACGTGTCATTATTAGTATTTTTTTTTGATTTTTTTTTTTTGTCAACAGCCAAATACCTATAACGGTTCAGAAATTCAAACCGGAGGTACCGAGTTTACAAAAGTAATATCCACTAGGTAGACACGAGCACTATTTTTATCTCTTTTTTCTTTTTTCATGGGTCGATCACGGAGGTTAAAGACGAGTGAGAGAACCCGAAGAATCGGTACGGAATCGAAAATACCCGAACCAAACCCGATCCAAAATTTTAAAATACCCGATCGGATCTTTAATTTCTATACCTGAAGAACCGAACCCGAACCGGTACCGAACCGAGAACCGAATGGATACCCGAATAACTATTCATACTGGGACACTATTCATCCCAAGACTACTATTCACTTAGAGTCTTCTCCTTTATCTTAGACGAAGTTGGTTCTTCTCTGTGGTTACTATTCATCCACGGACTCCGTAATCCCGGGATTACTATTCATCTTTCCTTTCTTTTATCTTTTTCCATTTTATTTTTTTTCCTTTCTAGACACAATCACCACTACTATTCATCATGAGACTACTATTCATCCCGGGATTACTATGAATAGTAACCACGGAGAAGAACCAACCTCGTCTACGATAAAAGAGAAGACTCGGAGTGAATAGTAGTCTCGGGATGAATAGATCCCAGTATGAATTGTTATTCGGGTATCCATTCGGTTCTAGGTTCGGTACCAGTTTGGGTTTGGTTCTTCGGGTATAGAAATTAAGGATCCGATCAGGTATTTTAAAATTTTGGATCGGGTTCGGTTCGGGTATTTTCGATTCGGTACCGATTCTTCGGGTTCTCTCACTCGCCTTCAACCTCCGTGATCGACCCATGAAAAAAGAAAAAAGAGATAAAAATAGTGCTCGTGTCTACCTAGTGGATATTACTTTTGTAAACTCGGTATCTCTGGTTTGGATTTTTGAACTGTTCTAGGTATTTGGTTGTTGACAAAAAAAAAAAATAATAATAAAATAAAATAATGACACGTCACCATCCTTTTACCGTAAAGTGAACAGTTCAAGTCACATTTTTGGCGGCGCGAACAAAGTTACCACGTTGAGGGTTTTTTATGTTAAAAGATATGGGTTGAGGGTTTATAGTGTTACTATAAAACTTTGAAGGTTTAAAATGTTAGTAGCTGCCACTTATAAAGTTTTTTATGCGATTTTCCCTAAATAAATATATTAATTAAAACTTAAACGTGCTAAACTAATTAAAGTTTTTCTAACAAATATGAAGAATATTTTAACAAAATGAAATAAATAAAATGAAAGAACAAAAAAACAAATCGTGGAGTCGTGGGAAAAATGGAATGAAACTTGCATGTGGACCCAAAAAAAAAATTGCAACTAAGTCAACAGTCTAACTTAGTGAGATATATTTTAAATTCAAAAAAATTAAGAAAATTAAGCTAAAAATTGAATATAAGCTCAGCTGACTGCGTTGACTTTCAACCAACAAGCGAGATAATGACATTTGATTTGTTCTTCCTACTTTAATGTTGAACGTTCGAAAACATCGTTTCAGAAAAAAAAAAAAAAAATTTAGTAGCCGTTTATTTTAAAAATTATTTTAGAAATTTTCAAAGAGTTTTATGATTTTGATTCCACTCTTTTAGTAACCAAGTCATCTATAAATAGTGCTTCATACATGTATGTAAATTTATCTTACAACCAACATCACTATTATTCATTCATATTTGAACGATTCTTTCTTTTTGGTTTGATAATGTCTTCTAGTTCATTTTTTTCAAATCTCGGCACCGAAAGAGAAGATGTTGATATACCAACTATCAATACGCAAGAAAGTGAAACTCAAGAACAAGCTAGCAGAAACTTGGAAAAACAGCGTTTAAATGCTTCCGATATTTTTAAGGTACACTTTCGAAAAGAAAAAATCAATGGGGAAATGAAAGCATGTTGTAATTATTGCAATAAAAGTTTTTTTTGGAAATCGGGTTCGGGATATGGTTCATATAAGTATCATTTACAAAAGATTCATCCTGAAAAATTTGGTGGAGAAAATAATCAAACTCATAATGCTATTTCTTCTAATCTTTCGTCTTTTCGTTATACGGATAAAAAAAATCGAGAATAATTAGCTAAATTTGTTGCGGTTGACCATCTTCCTTTTAGTTTTGGAGAAAAATTGGGTTTTACTCATTATTGCAAAAAAGCTTTAAATCCTCAAGCTAAGAGAGTTCCTCGAACTACTCTTACTCGTACTCTAAAATCACTTTATCGAAAAACAAAAAAAGATTTGCAAAAGTTGTTTTATAATTTTGATAATAAAGTTTCAATATGCTGTGATATTTGGAGTGATCATTGGTAGATTCATCATTATATGGGCATTACATGTCATTGGATTGATAGTAATTGGATTATTCAAAAAAAAAAGATTGTTTTTCGAGTTTTTGATGAAAGACATACATCTGATAATATTTTTAAACTAATAAAAATAATTTTGGAAGAATATAATTTAACAACTAAAATGTTTTCTATTTCGTTTGACAATGCATCTGCTAATACGGCTTCTGTTTTTGAATTAATAAATAATTGTAGTCCTATTTTAGGTGGAAAATATTTTCATGTTCGATGTATTTGTCATATTTTAAATTTATGTGTCCAAGATGGTTTATTAGTTTCTCAAAATAATATTATTTCACCAATAAAAAATGCTTTGAATTATTTATGGGGGTATCCACAATTAATGAAACAATGGTTTCAATTTTGTAAAATGCATAATGTAACTCCCAAAAGGTTTTCTCGAGATGTTTCTACTAGTTGGAATTCAACTTATGATATGCTTGTTGATTCAATTGGTTATAAAGATTTATTGTGTAGTTTTATTCAACAAAATTGTAGTTCTTTAACTTTGTGGTCTACTCATTGGGATGATTGTACTGCACTTTTAAAGCTATTAAAATGTTTTAATGATGCGACATATTTATTATCTGGTGTTTATTATCCTACTAGTTATTCACTTTTGTATGAATGTGTTAATATTGCTGATGTGATGCATGAACATGAAAATAATATTGTTTTGTCATCATGTATTAAAAGTATGAGAGAAAAATGGCTAAAATATTATGAAAAAATTCCACATCTTAATTTGCTTGCATCTATTTTTGATCCTTGAACTAAGTTGGATGGTTTACATGATTATCTTTCAACATATTATGATTTATTACATTCGTCTGAGAGCATTAATATTTCAACTATTGTTTCAAATGCAAAAAAAGATATAGAAAATATATATGATGAATATTATCTAGTGTATAAGCATATGTCACCACAAGTAGAGGAATCATCTCTACAAAATAATATGTCATCAACGTCTACATTAAGTCTTGCGGAGAGGATGCGGCGACAAAAAAGACAACGGCCATCACAAGGTAATAATTCTGAACTTGAAAAATATTTATCTACTAATTTTGAATTTAGTGATGAAGATGCATGTAATAACTTTCAAATCATTCAATGGTGGAAGTATCATCAATCTCATTATCTGATTCTGGCTATGATTGCAAAGGACGTTCTTTCTTCACCAGTTTCTACAGTTTCCGTCGAACGTGCTTTTAGCATGGGAGGTCAAATTCTATATGAAACTCGATCAAGAATGAGTCCAGATTCTCTCGAAGCTCAAGCGTGTCTTGACGATTGGACTAGAGCCGAATATAGACAACAAGAATACATTCGAGACAATGAAGAAGAGCTAGAAGATATTGATAGTGATGTATCAACAACGAGATCTGAAGATAGTGACTAATATAGTTTTTAAAAAATACTAAACTATTGTAATAGTTTACTCCTTTGGGTTGAGATTAAATGTATTTTGGAATATTTTGAAACAAATTAATAAAAACTTTAATTAATCTATTTTACCCTTATTAATAAAAAAATATAAAATATTTAGTTCTAGTTATTTGTTTTCATTTTTTTTTCTATGATTTCGTGAATCTCTTAATATTTATTTCATGTAATTTTTTTTTAATGGTTAAACATATATATTGAATTATCGACTATAAATTTTTTTTGGAGACAAACAAAAAACGTAGAGGCAAAACAAAATTTCAAATTTAAAGTTCACATAGCAAAACTAATAGAGTTAAATCTCATAATAGAGCCATAAACAAAAAAAAGCAAACGTGTTTTAGGATGATATAACATAGTGAATTAGTTATGATCATCAAAATAGATAATAATTATTTTTACTATTCTAGTTTATAAAAATATATAATTATTTAATTATAAATTGTGATATTAACCGTTAATTATCATCAAGTAACCGTAACTGTGTCTAATCGTAACCGTATTAACCAGAACCGTATTTAACCGTAACCGTTTTAACCGTATATTAAATGGTTAAGGTTAAGGTTAAAAAAAATCTAACCGTAACCGGTGGTTATAAAACCTTAACCGCATTAACCGTAACCGTGGTCATGCCTAAAATAATACATCGGTAGTTGACTATCTTTGAATCACTAAAATAATACAGCGGTAGTGAACTAAAATAATACAACGTTTGACTATTTTATGAATTATGTTATCATAGGTGTTAAAAACCCATCTAGTGTTGGTAATAATCTAAATCTGTATTTATTACTCGACTATTTAATTCATGTACCATACTAAATAAGTAGTTAACTACTTTGTGCAATAGTTTATGTACATGTCTGTGAATGTAGTTATTTGTTTCAATGGTGTTTACTAAATGAGTAGTTAACTACTTTGTGCGATAGTTCATGTACATGTGTGTGAATGTAGTTGACTATTTGTTTCAGTAGTGTTTACTAAATGAGTAGTTAACTACTTTGTGCGATAGTTCTTGTACATGTGTGTGAATGTAGTTGACTATTTGTTTCAGTGGTTTTTACTAAATGAGTAGTTAACTACTTTGTGCGATAGTTCTTGTATATGTGTGTGAATGTATATGACTATTTGTTTCAGTAGTGTTTACTAAATGAGTAGTTAACTATTTTGTGCGATAGTTCATGTACATGTGTGTGAATGTAATTGACTATTTGTGTCAGTGGTGTTTACTAAATGAGTAGTTAACTACTTTGTGCGATAGTTTCTGTATATGTGTGTGAATGTAGTTGACTAACAGTTAGATCTAGTGATGTAAAGTTGTCGTGATTATAAATTAGTCATAAGGTTTGTTAAAAGAGAAAAAATAGTCATCTATTTTGTCTTCTAATGACATAAGAAAGAGAAACTGTTGCAGTTTTTGCAGACCCATGTGCAAGGATCTTTTCGACATTTTCCTACCCGTTGGACAGTTGAGTACTGTTATTTTCTCAGTTGATTGTTTTTCTATGGTATATGACTAATTATTTTGTTCAAACATAATACTCATGCAATTCATCCTATATAATAATGTGCGTATCAACAATGTACTATGGATCAATAACAAGTAGGGTCAAAATTATCTTTTCAAAAAATTGTTATTTAATTTTAAAAATTTTGAAAAATGTTAGAACACAGAAGAAAAATAAATTTTCAAAAAGTGATCATGCAAATATCTCTTTTGTTAACTGCTAACTTTATTTTTTTCTTTAATAAGGAAAGATTAGAAATCCCTTATATATTAAAGGGTATATTAATACATTATCTACAAAACAATGCTGAGTAACAAATATATTGAAAAGAAAAATAATTACTACGTAATTCTTGCCTAAAAAATCATCACATCATGTTTTTTTTGAAAAATATCGAATCTTGTTTCTTGAAAACTATATATAATAAGGTTAAAAAAAAACTATATATAGTTTAATAACTGATATCTTATTATTATTACTAAAAAGGCAAGAAAGATAAATTAATTTGCAAGCCTTGGATGTGGCATATGAGGATAGTCTGGAAGGACTAATAATGTAATCTGATGTGATCCCGCCTAAATAAAAAGTATGCGCAAAAGTATCATAATTTGTTTTGTTTGTTACAAAATATCATAATATGTTGGTAATCCGGTTGACCAAAAAAAAAAAAAATTGTTGGTAATCCGAAAAACTATATGCGAAAACTTTCTTTTCAAAGCAATTTTTATTAAATTAATTTGATTGTTCAAAATAAATAATAACATATGAAACGAAGCACAATGAATTAATGTTGATTGAAGAATTAACTTAAATAATATGAATAACTTAGCTTTAAAATAAAAAAAACTTATATAATATGACTACATAAGCATGGAAAAATATTTTGTCCAATGTACAATTAGTCAATAAGTCTATGCTTTAATTTGGTCTTAAATTTTGACTCATGTGCAATAATTTGACTAAAAAAAAAGTAAGTTTCCATAACTATTTTTTATTTTATTTTGATATATATATATATATATTTTTATACGTAATGTTATTGCCAACTCTATATTGTAGTTATCTTAAATGATTTTCTTAATAAAAAAATGATTGTACATAAATATAGTCCAACACAAGGTGTGTGTACTCACCTACGTTAGCTAGTAAATAATAATTGGATATAAAAGGAATATATGTATATACACATATGTATATTATATATATAATTATATTGTGTATATATTTTTTGTATTTTTGCCTTACAGCCATACCCAACTAGAGGGGTTCTCAACAATAAAAAAAATGAAAAAGCAGGAGAGAAGGTAAGAATCGAACCCAAAAAAAAGAAAAGAGATACCCTCTTTAAACGTGTCAATTTTATATTTGTCTAATTTTATTTTTTTAATTTAAAATATGAGACACACTGCGTTCACACTATAATTTATTTTTAGAGATACTTTTGGGTTTTCACCGATGAAGATGCTCTTAGTCTATGCTTGATGTGTGGAAGTGAACGTGGGACCACGTGGGTATGAAGTGGTTATTACATAAAAATTGGACTGTGGAGTGTGTGAGCTTCAAGAGATGATAATTCGTCTTTAAGAATCTTCAACTTCTTTGACCAATAGGAAAAAAAAAACTTTCAAAGATTTATGGTTATTACATAAAGTGGATCAAGCGGTTCAAAGTTGAACTGTGAATCACTTGATCCGTTTGATCCGTATTTGTTTCGTCTGATCTGCTTTATCCGTATTTTTTATCCGTTTGAATCGCTTGATCCGTTTTATCTGTACTTGATCCGCTTGATCCGGTTTTTTTATTCGGAGCCTAAGAAAAAGGGAGAAACAAAGACAGATCAGTGTGTCGTATCCAAACAAACTTCTTTACAAGTGAAATCAGAATCCATCAAAGACATATCTGTCTTCTTCTTGTGCAGTGCGTAACTTTCTTATTTTTTAATTTCGTTCTTATACTAAAATAGTATAGTTTATACGATAAGAAAATCCCTTTTTTTTTTGTCGGCTACGAAAATCCCATGTAAAGCTGAAGAAAACATAGAAAAATATGAAGAATTAACTTATAGTGCCAGAGTAAATTAACTAAATACAATAGCAAAACAAGTTATATAAATATATACTGTATATTCTACCATATAAATATTATTTCATGACAAAAACGAATCAACAGAAAACACGTGGCTGATATGCGGGTTTACCAATCAAATAAAATCGAGACCAAACTAGTGTGAACCTCAAAATAATTTTGGTTAAATCTACCGAGAAGTTTTAGATCGAGACATACATTTCTCCGTCAAAATGTAGGTTTAGGTTTCCGGCTTTGTGGTCGTCTTTTTAAACCTCTTGACTCCTTCTAAGTGGGACTCGAACCAGAAGGTTTCTAAGACCACCTCCATCAGACATAAATTATGGGTGTCTTAAGTTGAAAAAATATAAAAAAAGCAGAATAGTAAAGAACTGTGTCTCTGCATAGACACTTAAGACACTCAGAGACACCTTACGTGTCATCTTGTAATTGGAGGGTAAAATGGTTTTGTTTTTATTTTCGTCATTTGCAAAAAAAAACTCTCGTTCTATTTTTTTTCATTTGCGAAAAAAATTCGAGAGTTCATATGCTAAAGAAAACCCTTCTGATTTCGATTTTGAAATCGAGTAATCTATTTCGAAGAATCTTTGTGAAGATTAACTGTTGAATCTGGAATATTCTATAATTATAATTTATAGTTTTTTTTTTCATAAGTTTAACCCAACATTTGTTATATTATAAATTTAAACTAAAAAAAACACATTTTCAATAAATAATTAATTTTTAATTCTTAAGACACCCTTAAGGGTGTCACTAATAGAGGGTGAAAAACTGATGCATATTTAGTAGTGGGTTTTAAATTAAAATATTATTAAATATAATATTAATTAATTCTTAAGACACCATAAGAGTATCACCGAGGATGCTCTAAGACAACACAATCATTTTGGCGGATCCTAAAACTTTACTATTTTTAATGTTTTTTTTTTAATGATAATTTGACAGTGTCCCTGTGAGGGAGTTATGGTGTAAAATGTGTGTTCAGAAAATAGAGACGAACTCTTTAACGGGCTCGGCGTATGTAGCAACGGTCTTGAAAATTAGAATATTTTTTATATTCGTTTTTCTAATTCTGTTATCTTCGCAATCTCTTAATTTAAACCAAAACAATTGAAAATAGACACTTTTTTTTTTTGAAAAGGAACTTTTTTTTTGTTTTTTGTCGAAAAGAACTTTCTTATGTCGATAACCCACAAACATACAAATCTCAAGTTGAAAGGAAAAACACAAAATTAGATCAAGTGCACAAGCCGTTATAAAGCATATAATATATTATATTATATTCATCGACAAATCTTGAAAATCATATTAATCAACTGTTGATCACTGCTTTCATTTGCTGACAGATATACTTTTTGTAGTGTAGCTATAAATTGTAGTCCGCCCGCTATAGGTGTCTTGTTTTATCTCTGTCCAAATCTGGAAAATTCAGTCGACATCTTACGTTGATAACTAGAACAATACAAATTAACTTAATTGTAGGCCTTCGACTCGTTATAATACGTATTGTGGTTTTGAATGACGATTTTTTTTTTTTTTTAAACTGATTATTTTTGTAGGTTTACGTAATTTCATGTAAACAAAAAGTTTACGTAATTTCTTCTCGAAAAATGGACTTGCGAGCAGTATAGTGTCCACCTCTTGGGCTGAAGTTTACCCCCAAGTTTACCAGCTTGCCAGAGCTTTATGAAATTGTACAAATAAGAAAAGGAGACAACTCGAAAAAAGAAAAAGAAGTTGAACACCAGGAAAAAATGTAAAAATAAAATGTATATATATATACATGCCAATGAGATGGTATATGAATTGTTGGTTTTGGTTTTCTCGCACTTAAGCGCCACTAGTTTCGTTGTTGTATCATCATTTGAATTAAAATTCGATAAAATGTATTATTGTTGATGAAAATTAGCCCGATTTCAATGGCATCCTCGATATTTTATTCAATTTCATTTAAGTTGGAAATTCATGTTGTTGATATAAAATGAAAGTTGTTTAATGGTTTGGCCGTTTATTGATGGTTTAAATTTTCTATAAAGTGGTTTGGCCGCTAATAAGGTTATAGAAAAATGATTAACTTATTTTTATTCAATTTCATTAAAGTTGGAAATTTATTCATATCAATTTCATTAAACCTTATTAATGGTTTGGCCGTTTATTCAGTAAAATAAAAATAAAAAAATCCAAAGTTGTGTCTGCCGACAACTTTGGGACCAAAAACAAACGAGAATAATAAATGAGAAAGCGGCAAACCAAACCTTACACTACTCCAAGAAGAATACAGACAACAATCACAGCACTCTTATCAGAAAATGGAAAGTGTAAATATGGAGTGAAAAAAAATAGTATATATATGTGGAGTGGGCCAAACTAATATTCGCACACGCCGTTTATTTCCCACGTGCGTGATAACAACTGAGGCTGCGTTCTTCTCTTCACAACGCATCTTCATGCATTTGCGTCATTATATAAACAGCCAACTTACTCACGAAAATATATCAAACAAAACCCAAAGATTCAAACAAACAAAAAACACACTTTCTCTATATATATATGACAATGACAATGGCGACCTCAAGCATCAAGACCATTCCAATTATGGCGATCCCAAATTTCGCCATCTGCCACAAGCTCGAGCTCCTCAAGGAAGAAGGCGAAAGCCGGGACCTGAAACGCCAAGAAGGAGGAGGATATGAAGAAGGGCTAAGCTACGAGTTCCGAGAGATGTTAGATTCTCTTCCTAAGGAGAGAGGATGGAGAACTCGTTACCTTTATCTTTTCCAAGGGTTTTGGTGCCAATCCAAGGAGATTCAAGCTATCATGTCCTTCCAGAAACATTTCCAGTCACTCCAAAACGACGTCGTTCTTGCCACCATACCAAAATCCGGTACAACATGGTTAAAAGCTCTAACTTTTACCCTCCTTAACCGAAACCGGTTTGATCCGGTTTCCTCAACCACCGACCACCCTCTTCTCACATCCAACCCTCATGACCTCGTACCTTTCTTCGAGTACAAGCTTTACGCGAACGGTGGTGTTCCTGATCTCTCCGGTCTAGCCAGTCCCAGGACATTCGCAACCCACATCCCTTTCGACTCTCTGAAGGATTCGATCGAGAAACCAGGCGTGAAGGTCGTGTACCTGTGCCGGAGCCCGTTCGACACATTCATCTCTTCGTGGCATTACATCAACAACATAAAATCGGAGTCAGTGAGTCCAGTCTCGTTAGAAGAAGGGTTTGATCTGTATTGCAGGGGCGTGATCGGGTTTGGTCCGTTCTGGGAACACGTGTTGGGATACTGGAGAGAGAGCTTGAAAAGACCAGAGAAAGTCTTGTTCTTACGGTACGAGGATCTGAAAGAAGACATCGAGTCAAACTTGAAGAAGCTAGCAAGTTTCTTGGGCGTTCCTTTCACGGAGGAAGAGGAACGAAAGGGTGTTGTGAAGGGAATCTCGGATCTGTGTAGCTTCAATAATCTAAAGAAGCTGGAGGTGAACAAGTCAAGCAAATCGATCAAGAACTTTGAGAATAGGCACTTGTTTAGGAAAGGAGAAGTGAGTGATTGGGTTAACTATCTGACGCCTTCACAAGCGGAGAGATTGTTAGCCTTAGTGGATGACAAGTTAGGTGGAAGTGGTCTCACTTTCAAGTATAGCTAAATAAGGCCACGTGCTCGCATTCCTACTGTTGTGTGTTTGAGGGCCTTTGAGTTGAAAGCCAGTACTAAAAAAAAAAAAAAACTTAAAAGGCAGTTGTTTTGTTGTTACAGATAGAAGAAGAAAACGATGAAGCAACGTCCACAAATGTAGTTTGTCGATTTTTATTTGAATAAATATCATTGTGTTTGCCATTATGTTTTTCATTTCTATTTGAGTATTATGTTTATGTTCGTCATGTGCGCGGGAATAATTAATAAGCTAAAATATTGAAATACTATATATATAATTTAAAAAACCAAGACCGAATGGGAAACTAGATTGGACACACCTGACTATAATGGTATCCAAAATTACATGATCATCTACTCGGATTTGCGTTCTCCAACGTATCCCTCACAGCCACATAAGATGTATATAGTCATTTCGAGTAATTACCAAAATAAAATAAAAAGAACAAAATCAAGAAAAAGCATATTAAAACAAAAAAATGATTAATGAGACGCACGTATGATATAGGTACGCACGTGTGTGGTCTTTTTGTTTCCCCTAAAACGATGTCGTTTGTTTTTAAACCCGAACGAAAAAGATACTGAGCTCAGGTCCACTGTTCCCGTCTGGGTTCATCATGTAATACGTCTCCGAGTCTCTCGACCCAATCACTCTCTCAAAATGTGCTCTCATGTAAGTCAAATCTCC
The DNA here is from genome assembly GCA_002933915.1 of Eutrema heterophyllum. Lineage (NCBI taxonomy): Eukaryota > Viridiplantae > Streptophyta > Magnoliopsida > Brassicales > Brassicaceae > Eutrema > Eutrema heterophyllum. The sequence goes on along the minus strand of PKMM01004794.1, from coordinate 67,109 downwards.
TTCTTGTTGCTGCTGTTGCCCTCCTCCTCCGCCTTGCTCCGCCGCTCCTCCGCCGCCGCTGCTCACCGGTAATACGCCTGCTCCCATCGACACCGCGTGAAGCATCTGCATCACCACCAGATCCTCTTCCGTTGGCTGTCTCTTTACCCCGTAACCCGATTTCTTCCCGTTGCAATACAAAGCCCAGATCGGCTCGTCTATGATTTTGGTTTTCTCGCTCGGTTTCTTCTCGCACTCAAGCGCGATCCGCACCAGGCCGACCCCGAGATCCTGGAGGAGTTTCCCCGTCGGGATCGCTAGCTCCAGCAAGAGAATCGGTAGAGAACGCGGATTCTCCTGAACCGCTAAATTCACCCGCGTTTTGCGGTACCCAAACAGCGTTCCCGTGACACGTGTCCCTCCGTGGACGTGGTTCTCGTGGAGCCTTGTCCCTCCCACGGGGAATTTACACATCGGAGACATGATCGGAAGCGATCGGAACACAGAACGGACGCGGCGGAAGAGCTTCGTCGATTTGGAGCCGGCTGATTTGTTCTTACCGGACGGCTGCTCCAGCGTAATCTCCGGCCGTACCGTCGCCGTCGATTTCTTCGACGACCGTGGACTCCCAAGAGGCGACAATGTCGTTGGAGTCAGCATCCTCGGCGTTAACGGTGGTGTTGCCATTCCGAAGGAGAAACAGTAAAATTACAAAACAAAAAAGTTTTCTCGAATTGAAATGTTTGTATGTCGGAGTAAGACCAAATTTTTATACAATCTTTAGAAACTACTGGAACGCACGTTGAGTTGATGATCTTCCTTATATCTTTGTTTAATTTGCAAACGTGAGTCAGCGACTTTCTGATATATACAATTATATTTCAGTTCGCCGGTTCTAGTTTATGGTCGGGGGATATATGGATTAATCTAAAATTTGATTAGTGTTGTTTTGTTAAAACCATTAATGTTTATGTTTGGTGGTAAGACTAATTCTCTGCGCTGCTGTTTCCAAGGTTGTTTCCCACTTACATACTAATGTTTCTGTGTCTCTTAATCTTATCATGATTATTAATAAAACCTCTAAAGAATTTCTTTTAACAATTTTTAACAAACAGCTCCGAGTCATTTCAGGCATTGTAAGCGAGTTCATTTCACATTATGTATTTTTTTTTATAGATTCATTAACATAACATATTGCATCAAGAAAGTGAAATCCAGGAACAAAGTCAACGAAGCTGATCAGAGGTGTATTGAAACAGAGATCAAAACTGAAGCTTGGAAAGTCAAGCCAAAGCACATACACACACGCACAATATATATATACACACACCAAAGATGATGATGAGGTTTTTGTTCTGAAACTGTTCTCTTATCCTTGATTACAAGAAACTCTCTTTGGTGGAGGCAAATTTCTCATGTTGGATTCCATCTTGTTGAATGTGAGATTGGCGATTGCTCTGTCGAGTGAATTTGTTTCCAGTTCAGTCTTCTGATTTCTGTTCCTACTGAGAATCAAAGATGATGATGAGCTTTTTTACATATGTGGACGAATCCATTTATAAGCAGAGCAAAGTCTGATAAATGTTGAAAGCTCTCTCTATTACCTGGTTCTATCCTCAAGGAACTCCTCCCGGTTGGTGTTTCCGGATTCCGACTTCTGTTGTGAGTTCTTCGCAAGCCGGTAAAAGGTATCGCGGAAGCATTTGCGCGTATCATTAGTCAACTATAATAAAAAAATTAAAGTATGTTTATACAAGACAAATCAAACATCAGAAATTTTCAAACCAAAATTGTAAGCAAAGATCAAGATCACCAGACTCACCTTTTCTGTAGCCCTCTGTAGATCCTGCAACACAACTTCTTCAGTAGACGGCTCCCCCATGTTTTCCTCACATAGATCCGAGATCTTCATTGGTGCCTCCTGCTCCCCCTATAACCAAAATAATGTTCCAAGATTAACATCTCTAATATTATACCAAGTTAATCTCCTTGGAACATCAATAGTCATAGGAAAAACCCTCACACATGGCTTTGTAACCAGGAGATCTAAAACCGAAATCCAACCCAGAAGTCTGGGGCTGCTAATGTGAATTCCACAAGATGCGTCTGGACCAACAAAACGATGAACACTAGACTACCATCACTTAGTTGTCTTTTCTGCTTGTTTTGACATTGCTAGTATATCAAAGTGAGTCCTTTCTTACCATAATAGGCATGTCTTGACAAGTTTCCCAGTTGTAATGGAACATCGGGACTTCTCTGCCATCGAGATTGCCGAGATACGCAGAGGAAGAACCGGGGCTGTCATTATCCAACTCATTGAAAGAATGAAGACCCCCATCCCCTGGAACATCCTCCAAAATGGAACTTCTTCAGTAAGAACCGGAAACAAAAAAGAAAGAAAGAGAGACAAGAGACAAAAGATAAACATCTAAAACTATTGAATCTTTATGTGTTATATATAAAGAATATCTCTGAGAGAGTGTGTAGGGCTATACAAGAATATGTCATCCATCTGTTGGATTTCATCCAAATCTTGAAGCGACGACGTCGGGCGGTAGACGAAACAATCACCAGCCGCCTTTAACCTCTTTGATTCTTCTTCAACTTCTCCACTCGTCCCCATCTCCATCTCCATCTCCATCTTCATCTCCATCTCCATCTGACTGTATAATCCTCCGCTAAAGCCATTGTTAATCACATCAAAATCGAAGCATTTCTCCGCAGCTTTCTGTGAGTTGATGCTCCATCCACCCCACATATCAGGAGATGGGTATGAATCTGATGTTTCCTGATAGTTAGGCACAACTAGATCTTCTAAGTTCCTCCTGGAATGACGATCCATGATTAGTTTCACCTGTCGAAATATAATCAAAGTCACTATTTTCAGAAACCACCAGGAGCAGAAAACATCTGAATTTTAAGACTTCAAAAAATAGCAAGAACTCACCTTTGTTCAGATCTGAATCAGAAATAATCCTCTCTTTTTTTTTCGAAAACCAAAAGATTATGAGTTCGTGTCTATCTTGCAGATTGGTGACTTGTGAGTGAAGGAGAGAAGACAATAGCAAGCAAGTTGCAGGAAGTGGGTGTTAACTTATTTTCGTGGCTCAGGATTCACAGAAGAGATTTGTGGCTCAGATTTTTCCTCCATCTAAAGCAACACTTTCATTGGTCCACGTGTTAATCATATCTTTTTCTGTGAGGTCGGCAATGAAAAAAAAAAAACTAAATTTTGCCTACTACTTGGGCCAACTTGCACATTTTTGTAAGTTCTTGTAGTTGTATGTTTACGAACATACCCTCCAGATTTAGGCTGTGGTTAGAGCACAGCTGCGTTGACACCTGTCACGTTCACTCGACTTGGTCTCTACACGTGGCCTGTAGGTATAGGAGGTGAGGACACATCACAGACTGTCAAGCGGTGGAGTGGGACCGGTGGTTAATGGTGATGAAGGGCATAAGTGGATAATGTTCCTCACTGTACTGTCTTGCTTTTGTCTTCTCATCAATATTAGTAGTGCTTTTCCAAAAATAAACTTTATAGAATCGCAAAATTGAAAAAAATTTGAAGTTAAATCGATATTTTTTTATAATGCCATGCAGCATTCGGGTTAACCACCTTGCAATACATCTCTATCTCTATAGTATTATTAAAAAAAATATTTTTAAAATAAATTTTGTTTTNAGACTTTTTTTTTCCAGATACCTTAGATTCGACAGAGTCGGCTGTTGGAGTTGGAGCTGTTCTGGTTTCACCACCACAATCTGTATCCATTTCTTCTCCATGAGGTTTCGGATCTCCTTCCTCATTTTGAACAGATTCCATCTACCAAATCGATTCTTAGTTTGTATCGAAGAAGAAGTGAATTTTCATTTTTGTGAAGAATAAATTTCTTCTTTTTACGCAAAGCACGATGTCATTTTTTTAATTGGGGATAATGGGCTCAGACTCAATTGTTTGATTGTTTAATGAGAAATTGGGCTAATGGGCTCAATTATTGGGATTGGATTATTGCATGATTTGTGTTGGGTATAATGTAAATGGGTTTATATTATATAGATTTTGTTAAGAAATCCAACGGGGCAAATAGTATACGGGGCAAATATCAGAATTAATATTGCGACTTGATACTTGCCCCGTATTTGCAAATATCTAAATTTGCCGATTTGTTATTTGCTTTGTGTCAAACAAGTAATCGGCTGAACGGGGCGGGTACGGGGCAAGTCGCAAATATCGGGCGGGTAACAAGTACCCGTGCCCAGGCCTGCATATAAATGGTAAGACGCTTAGTAAAATTAATACTTTTACTTTTATTTATTTATAATTAATTTTTTCGATCAACAAATCAAATTATTAGGGTAACTAGGTCAGTTGGACCAGCGCATATCGCTTACCGTTATGTCGATTCAGCAAATTTATTGCAAAAAAATTTGTTTTTAATGCAACGGCGAATATGCCAGTCGCAGGGTTTTTCACGCAACAGAAGACTTTGGCGGTAAATGGGGGTTACAACTGTACACGTGTCAGCGTATCAAAGCGCCTATAATCTATCACGACCTAATGCTTGATTGCTTGTGCCCCTTGTTTTTTCCGCCCGACCTATTAATATCCTTTCTTAGGGTTTCGGAGGTCAACGAGTCTGACAATTTTAGGGCTTACAGGGAGATCTCTCTAGCTAGTCCCAGTGTTTGCGTCTTTATTAGAGTGGGAGTACTTGTAATCATCGATCTTCGGTTCACTGTGATACAAACTCTGTAAGACCCTCCTCCTTTTCTTTTTCTCTTTTCCGTAGATTTGTGTTTTATTCCCTCCTCAGTTAACTAGAAAATTATTCTTTCGTGAAAAAAATTGATAATTAATTGTCTATGGATCCAATGGTTGTTTGGCGTGATCTTTGTAGAAGTTGAAACTACGATCCACAAAGCCTTCCCCCCTGCTGTAAGGCCGTTGCTGCTGGAGCTTGGTCCGGTGAAAATTGATCATGTTGAGGCCAACAATCAAGTCTGAAGTTATTCAAGAAGACTAGATAGTTGCTACAAGTATTCAATAAGACTAGATACTCTCTTTATTTTTTTTTATATGATCTCCTTTTTTTGTTAATTAGTTAGTTAAAATCGTCATGATAACTTTTCTTTCTACTTTTCGCTTTGTAATCGATATTAATATGGCCAACTGGTTAGGACATATCCATAGTTCAAGTTCTAGACCGTGGTACCATATATGTTAAAAAAAAAAAGCACTATTATCTCTATAACATGTTCATCTACAGAAGTTGCCATAGGATCTAAAAGAAAATAATTAAATATCTAACTACTTAAATCAATAAAGAAAAGTAGACTAATTAAATTATATTGATACCAGTGAAGTTGAGATCGGAATCACAAAAGAACCGAAGTTTTTAAAAAAAAGGTAAGAGTTGAGAGACAAATCAGCAAGATAATATTTTATTACTATTTTTGGGCTTTTTTTTTATCTTCTTCTCAAACTCGGAAGAGCCGACGAGGGTGTACACAGATAGATCTTTCGGCCCTCCCGGCGCGTTTATCTAGATTTTCTCTCACTTTCTTCCTCGGAATTTCTCCATTCCTTTTTTACATTTCGATATCAAAATTCTGAATTCTCCAAATTCTTTCTAAATCAATTCATCTGTTGGATCCTTCTCGCGTTTGATTTCCTCTTTCTTGACTTGTCTACCATCTCTCGATCTCGCTACTTAGTGTTTTTTTTCTCGGTATCGCTAGGAATCTGAAGAAAATGACTGGTAAGTTCAGTTAAACTGGATTTCTAGGACTAGATTTTGCATTTAATGCACTGTACATTAAAGGATCCTAAGTAGTCTCTACTTCTCGCACTTGCTTCATTGAAGTTCTTTCCATTTGATTTGTTGATTTACGGCCTCCGATTTCACAGGTTAATTGAAATCTGAGAATCCGTGGACTATTGCAGCTGAATCGAGATGGAAGAGTATGTTTATTTCTTATTTTGATGTGGGCTCTTGCACAATCTTCATTTTTTTCCTGTTCTAGTTTTTGATCGATGTCAAAAAAAGAAGTTTCTGATCGATGTACTGCTATCTTTTCTTCTGTATAGAGAAAATGCTGTTGAGATTCTTCAAAGGTATCGCCGGGATAGGCGGAAACTCTTGGATTTTATGTTGGCCGGTAGCCTAATCAAGAAAGTTATAATGCCTCCTGGGGCAGTCACTCTTGACGATGTGGATTTGGATCAAGTTAGTGTTGATTATGTCATTAACTGTGCTAAGAAAGGTAACTATAGTTTGCTTCTTCTTCTTCTGCAGTTATTCATGTTCGTTCTGTTTTTAGAGTAATGCATATTGTACTTTGTATATTGTTTTACTGCAGGTGGAATGCTCGAACTTGCTGAAGCGATTCGGGATTATCATGATCACAGTGGATTGCCTTATATGGTATGATTCTCATTTATCACCTTGCAATATTTTGAAGGATAATGCAAGTTAAACAACTGCATTTCTGGAAAATCCTTTTTGCTAATGATCTGCTCACATATATAGCGTGCCTTACTTTCTTTATCTATGCCTGTCACTGAGATGCTGAGGCCGCCTTCTGTTTCTCACTCCACTTGTATCAGTCATTTTCTAAAAGCTTGGGTCTTATGCATATTTCAGAATACCGTGGGTACTGCTGATGAATTCTTTTTGGCTACAAATCCTGAATCTTCTGGCTCACCTCCAAAAAGGGCCCCACCACCTATTCCTATATTAACTTCCTCATCCTCTGCCATCGCTACAAATCCAGAGTGGTGTGAGTCACCAACTGTGCCACCATTAATGCGATCAGAATCTCTTGATTCACCACAAGCTCAAGAACTGACTGTTGATGACATTGAAGATTTTGAAGACGACGATGACACTGAGGAAGTTGGTAATTTCAGGATCTCAAGGCGGACTGCAAATGATGCGGCTGATCTTGTGCCAAAACTGCCCTCCTTTGCGACTGGTAAAAGATTGGAAAATGCATATCTTTAAGAAAGGAACCTGATAAAAATGCTATTGTTACTGTTATTCGATTGGGTAGACCTCGTAAAATTAATCAAAGTATCCGTGAATTTCTATGCTTGGTGATTTATCATTTATGGACAGGGTATATTAGTTCGATAAACAAAACAGTACTTTAAGTTTATCATCAGTTTATACCTTCCAGTAGCCAGAGCTAACTATGACTGGACCATAAGTAGTACCCACAATTCAAATCATTAACCCAATGATGCATTAATTAAATTGCAATGTATTTATGTTTCAGGTATTACAGATGATGATCTCCGTGAAACTGCATTTGAAATCTTGTTGGCCTGCGCTGGAGCCTCAGGGTATACAGAATATCAACTTGCTTACTTTTTATTTCCTTGTTTAGTTGAGGTTTGCTTATAATTTCAGTCAGAGTCTTATTGATATCGTTTATCTCTTTCCTATGTTTTCAACATGTATTCTGTAATCGTATAGGGGTCTCATAGTACCATCAAAAGAGAAAAAGAAGGAGAAAAGCAGATCTAGGCTGATTAAAAAGCTTGGTCGCAAAAGTGAGAGTGTTTCTCAGTCTCAAAGTTCATCAGGATTGGTTGCTCTTTTGGAAATGATGCGGGGCCAAATGGAGGTAACTCTCTCTCACTGTTTCTTTCTTATCTCAATTGTTGAAGCATATATGGTTTGTTAGAGCGTGGATTTACATATTTAATACTCTATACTTTCCCAAACAATTGTTCTTATGTAAGTATCATGTCAAGATGTCCTAATTATAGTAAGCCATATGTCCCTGCTTCATTGATTTTAGTATGCGGTTGAAGACACTGTTTGCTTTGTTCCTCCGTATACTCTTTCGACATGCTAATGTATTGTATTATGTTTTCTGTGCTGTTGCCTGCACTACCATCTGAATAATCATAGTTCACCCACTTTATGTGTTTGTTGTGTATCTGGCAATCGATCCTTTGGGCTCATACAGATCTCTGAGTCCATGGACATCAGGACAAGACAGGGGTTGCTTAATGCCCTAGCTGGAAAAGCTGGGAAAAGAATGGACAGCCTCCTGGTACCTTTAGAATTGTTATGTTGCGTGTCTCGTACCGAGTTCTCTGACAAGAAAGCGTACTTACGTTGGCAGAAAAGGCAGGTAAAGACAACCTTTTTACATCTTGTTGTAATATTGACCGCTTCGTTCATTTAGTATATTGGTTCTATCATCTAATAACTTTTTGGTATCTCAGTTAAACATGTTAGCAGAGGGGCTCATTAACAATCCCGTCGTTGGATTTGGAGAATCAGGTCGTAAGGCAACTGACCTGAAGAGTCTTCTGCAAAGGATTGAAGAATCAGAGGTATTTTTTCTACTTTATGTTCATGTGATTTATTACATGGTGTAGACATCAAATATTGGAAAGGTTTCCCTTGAAGACTCTCTTCGGGAATCTTCCTATTTATAATGAAAGTTAAGTTGAACATGCACATTATATGTCACTGCTTTCAAACTTCCCTATTATAAGTTCTTTGGCTTATATCCCTTATACTGAAAATTGAATTGGCTTAGATTAGCGTTTTCATAATATGTTTTTTTACTTCTCTGTTGCTTTCTTTTCTATCTGTAGTCTCTTCCATCGTCAGCTGGAGAAGTGCAAAGAGCAGAATGTTTAAAATCCCTTAGAGAAGTTGCTATATCACTTGCTGAGAGACCGGCTCGCGGTGATTTGACGGGTGAAGTGTGCCATTGGGCTGATGGCTATCATTTGAACGTCAGACTATATGAAAAATTGCTTCTCTGTGTCTTTGACATATTGAATGAAGGGAAGCTCACAGAGGTCTGTGATTTCTGTTGAATACATCTTCCAGCAATATTCTTGGTCATTTAAGAATCATATGGATTTGAAAGATTTATGTTCTTCTCAGATATTACTCTTTGAGCTGCTTAGATTCCTCTTTTTTTTTTTTTTTTTTCCTCATATTAGTATTCCCATATACATAAAAATTATTGACAAGTTGCCTTTCAGTTTATTGTTGCTTTTTCTAAGACATGTTTATGAAATAACCTTGGTGATTTTATTTCAGGAAGTGGAAGAAATTCTTGAGCTTTTGAAGTCAACGTGGCGTGTTCTTGGAATTACAGAGACCATTCATTACACATGTTATGCCTGGGTATTGTTTCGGCAGGTAATGATGGAGAATAAATTTCCTTTATTGCAATGATATTGATGCTTCATTTTGGACCTTTTACGGCAGCTTTATGAGTAATTTGTGTGGTTGCAGTATGTAATCACTAGTGAACGAGGACTTCTTCGACATGCTATTCAGCAGCTGAAAAAAATCCCTCTAAAAGAACAACGTGGGCCTCAAGAGCGTATACACTTGAAAACCTTGCTGTGCAGGGTTGAAAATGAAGAGATATCCTTCCTGGAGTCCTTCTTGTCACCTATACGGAGTTGGGCCGATAAGCAGCTGGGTGACTACCATCTGCATTTTGCCGAGGTTTTACCTAAAAACCATTGCTTTTGTCTACCAGACACAAGAGTTACTTTCAATTCAATTACAGTAATTCGTATATAGGATCAGCCTTCTTCCTTGCTTTTGTCTGCAAAACTCTACGCTTGCTTATGTGGCATTGCGTTTTGCATATGGACACACAAGTCTCAGTAGTGTCCAGAAACTTGACGCATCATGCCCATGCAGAATTCTTCCATATGCATGCCAAACCACACACACACACTGACACACATGTATATATTTGCATTAAATTTTATATATCTTACATGACTTTAAATAAGATCATATCCACCTCAGGCTCCTTATATCTATCTTACTTTTAAATATATTTCTATTGAAAGGGAGTTTCTTTTTCTCAATCTATACCACTAAAGGTAGTCATGTTTTTCTTTTCTCTACAACTTTTGCAGGGTTCACTTGTCATGGAGGATACAGTTACAGTTGCAATGATAACTTGGAGGCTTTGGTTGGAGGAGTCTGATAGAGTATGTAACCTGTTTTTAGTGGAGCAATGGTGACATAGTTTCTCCAACATCACTTCTGTACTTGTAACTGAGAATGATGGTTATTTTCTCTACAGGCGATGCATTCTAACTCTTCAGATCGAGAGCAAATTGAGTCCTATATTTCATCTTCCATCAAGAATACGTTCACAAGGGTAAGTGTTATATTAAACTTCTATATGCTCGACCAACTATGGCATATCAGTTTTCATTTATGCCCATTCTAAAAATTGAGCAAATTCCGTTTCCAATGTGCACAATTTGACCCATAATATTATGGAGTGTATGATGAGGCTGACCCTTGCAATTTACAGATATCACTTACCATTGATAGATCAGACAGAATTAATGAGCACCCTTTGGCATTGCTTGCTGAGGAGACAAAGAAACTTATGAAAAAGGACTCTACCATCTTTATGCCAATTTTATCTCAGAGGCACCCACAGGCAATTGCGTTTTCTGCATCCCTTGTTCACAAGCTTTATGGGATCAAGTTGGTAAGCTTGATGCTGGCGTCCCATCTTATTACTTTTTGGTTACTCATCTCATTCATAAATGACATCTTCAGTTTGTATTTTATTTCAGAAACCTTTTCTTGATGGTACTGAACACTTGACTGAGGATGCTGTCTCTGTTTTTCCTGTGGCGGATAGCCTTGAGCAATATTTACTGGAGTTAATGACCACTGTCTGCGGAGAGGATACAAATGGTCCTTACTTCAGAAAATTAAATCCCTATGAGGTTAGACTCACATATGTTCTACTTTGAAATCTAGGAAGAATGGCTTAAGCCACCTTATAAACATGGTCGAATTTAGCGATTACTCATGTTGGCTCTAATATTTCTGAATTTTATATCTGCTAGCTCGAATCTCTCTCTGGCACATTGGTTTTGAGATGGATCAATGCACAGCTGGGAAGAATTTTAAGTTGGGTGGAGCGAGCTTTTAAACAAGAGGTGAGATTTGGTCGTTTGCTGATATTTTGAAGAATGGCTTTCCTCTGTGATTTTATACTAGTTTTTCCGAATAGTAACACATCTTAGCTTTTCTGTATAGCATTGGGACCCAATATCACCTCAACAGCGGCATGGAAGCTCAATTGTCGAAGTTTTCAGGATTGTAGAAGAGGTACGGATCCTATATTCCTCTTTCTTTGTATCCTTTTCATAGTAGCGTATGTCTGTTTTGTGGTTTAGAGCACATGTTTTAATAGTTTTACCGAGTCTCATCAGTTGCTTGAGGCATATGTTTATTTTGTGTTCAATTTGTTGTGACCTTATACTTGTTTAGATTTCACTCTAGTTCCCAAATATTCTGCATGAGAAAGATTAGGCTTGACTGAAGCTTTCTAATCAATGTTTTGGATAATCTTTTGGATAATCTTTGATACAGACTGTTGATCAATTTTTTGAGCTGAAAGTCCCAATGAGATCCATTGAACTAAGCGCTTTATTTCGTGGCATTGACAATGCGTTTCAAGTATATGCTAACCATGTCATGGAGAAGCTAGGTATGCACCATATGGCTGGTTGAATCTGCTTCTAACCTTTGAAGTTTAAAATACTCATTTATATTCTTATAAGCCACACTTATTAAGTTTTATCTCCCTTAACCTGGACACTGATTTTCGGTCTACTGGAATATTCTGGTATCGGATTTTTACTATTCCAGCTAGCAAGGATGATTTGGTTCCACCTGTGCCTGTTCTTACCCGTTACAAGAGGGAAGCAGCAATCAAGGTTTTTGTTAAGAAGGAACTATTCGAGTCAAAATTGCCTGATGAGAGAAGGTCGATTAGCATTGATGTTCCTGCAACTGCTATGCTTTGCGTTCAGCTCAATACTTTACATGTAACTTCAAGACTCGCTTCCTCAGTTCAAGCACCATTTACTAAGTTTTGCTGCTATCTATAATGTTATTATATGCTTTTCACAGTATGCTGTTAGTCAACTGAGCAAGTTAGAAGACAGCATATGGGAGCGATGGATAGCAAAAAGACCTCGCGAAAAGATTGTCATCAGTATGGACTATCTATGTGCTCATTTAATTCTGAAGTTCATCTCCTTTTACAGAAATTCTTATTCTTTCTTGAATCTATCATAGCCATATAAATGATACATTCCCATTTTGGCCAACTTTAAAGGAAAATCTTTGGTTGAGAAATCCAAGAGTTTTAACCAGAAGGAATCTTTTGAGGGGAGTAGAAAAGATATCAATGCAGCTCTGGATCGTATTTGCGAGTTTACTGGTGAGATGCTGTGTGTTTACGTCCTCGAAGTATTCATTATCAAAGGGTTGAATTATTCATGATTCTTTCACACTGCAGGAACTAAGATTATCTTCTGCGATTTAAGGGAGCCATTTATTGAGAATTTGTACAAGCCAAGTGTTTCTCAGTCAAGACTGGAAGCATTAATTGAACGCCTTGACACGGTGAGAAATCAGTCCTTAAACAAGTCATTTTTTTTTAGGTGAGCCAGGCATTTGTAGATGCTGATTTAGGGTTTCTATTAAGTATGGTGCCTAGAAGTCAATTGAGCATAAAATACCTTGACAATCTTGAGATTGATATGGCGCTTTGGCACCAATGAACATTAACAAAGGCATTTTTGTCGATATTGCTAAATGAAAATTTCAATGACTTTGAACAGGAACTTGGACAGCTATGTAGTGTCATAATGGAGCCATTGAGGGATCGGATAGTCACTAGCCTGCTTCAAGCATCACTTGTCTGTAGTTTAATCTCAATTGGTTTGTTTACGTTATAGTCAAGCTCTCAATTGTTTGCCTTTTGAAAGAGAATTTTCATAATCTATCAGGACGGATTGCTTCGTGTACTGTTAGATGGAGGCCCTTCACGTGTATTTCATCCAAGCGAGTCAAAGCTGCTAGAAGAAGATGTAGAGGTCTTAAAGGTAACGCATTCTTAACGGTCATCGTATCTTCATGTCCCCAAATGCCCCCTGTCTTCAAAGCACATAAAAATAAATGGATGTTTCTAGGAATTCTTTATTTCTGGCGGGGACGGACTTCCGAGAGGAGTCGTTGAAAACCAAATAGCCCGTGTTCGTCTTGTTGTAAAGTTGCACGGATACGAGGTTAGTACAACTTCTGCAGCCTCTTTCTTATCTTCATCAACCTCTTTTTACTTAAGTGTGGGCATTCGGTTTTGTTTTGGATTCAAGAATTTCGGTTAATTTGACTCACGTATTAACTACGCGACAGACACGGGAGCTAATCGATGACTTGAGGTCTAGAAGCAGTCTAGAGATGCAGCAAGGAGGAAGAGGCAAACTTGGAGCGGACACCCAAACATTGGTGCGATTGCTGTGCCACAGAAACGATTCAGAGGCTTCTCAGTTTCTAAAGAAACAGTACAAAATCCCAAAATCCCACGCCTAATCGATACGCTGCTTCTATCTTCTTTGCGGTTTTTGGTTTCTTTCTTTCTGTCTTTGTTTTGTTCAGTAACAAAATCATTTGTATAATTGATTGATTGATTCTCACAAGTACAGGTTGTAGAGAAATTACAAATTTTACCCGAGTTTTTTAGGTGTCATTTTGACGACTCAACTCGTTCTTTTTGTCTTGCGTATCGCTTTGTTAATTTAGTACATAAGTTAAATTATTGTTTCACCCGTTGAAATATGTTACACTGATCGAACGAATATTTTCAATTATTTTTATCCAAAAAAGTGAGGAGGATATCATATAAATTAAAACGGAGAAAATGACGCAAACGATTAATTCACCGTAAATCCTACATCTGTTTGATTTTTGATCGTTCTGATATAGCTGTACCATTGACTATGTTTATTTTATTTTCTGGGTTGATTATTATTACTAACTAATACGGCGAACCAAAGTTATCCAATGAATTGAATATACAAATACAATGCCTTTTCTTACTATCGAATATATTGTAAAGACACGGATTCAAAATCCGATCACTATTATATATTTTACTAAACTCATGAGTCTGAACTGAATGACCAAGACCATATTCTCCCAAATGATAGAAAAATATACAAAACCCGTATTAATAATAATAAAAAAGAATAAAGAATCCCATTAAAACATTCTCTGTTCAATTATATGTTGTCTATATATATATATGTATACATACAGAGACGCAAGAAAAGAGTTGGAAAGTTGTAATCAATATATATCAAAGTCACAAACACATAGTGAATCAAAGAGCAGAAAAGAAGGGAAAGCAATGGTGGGGACTGATCCCTATCATCAGCAAATTATGAGCTATGGGTTTGCGATCGGAGTCCCCGTGGCTGCGCAGAACACGAACGTGGTGGTATAGCTGTCCTTACCCGCTCGAGCTAACCGTCAAGAAGAAATGTAAAGGACTTAGCGGTGCGAAGCTTGAGGTCGTGGACCTCAAGTCTAACAAGAAACGCGTTCTTCGCCGGTTTCCCTCTCCTCACCATGCGCGAAAAGGTCAATAATTACTAACAAATTTGATTTTTATATAATACATATATAACCCATAATAATCTAAATTTAAAAACCAACAGCACCGAAACCGAACATAACCACTTATCCTTAACCGATTGTTCATATTTGGTGAACCAAAAAACCGAATGTTTATCCCGTAAGTCGGTCGGTCGTAATTTAACCGGTTATATATCCTTCCTTAACCGATGGTTTAAACTATTTCGTAAACCATTAATAGTTGACGTCGTTGAATTGTTTGTCAGGTGAGGGAGAAGTCGTCCTTTGGAGGGTTTTTCAAAGGGAAACAAGACTTTGTGGTTAGAATAAATGCAGGCGTTGACTATGCTCTCCTCGTCTCATCTTGAACGAGACCAACTCCATCTTTTAGCTCATCCACGTCCACTCTTCGTTTGATTCTTGTTATATTTTACGATTTCTATTATTCGATTATGCTTACATGTTTTGTGATTTGAATTTGGCATAACCTAGCTGCTCTGTTGACATCTTTAGACGGTTTTGTATTTTGTATAAACAAACCAAAGGTGCTTTGCAAAATGTTACTGGACTATGGTGATTTCAAGATATATATTAGACTCTGATATTACAACACAACACAATATAATCATATTTTTGTATGAGAGAGCTACATGTCTAAAGTCGTCAAATCATATGCTAAAAATCTTGGGAAGCTCCGCCTTCTTTGAAGGTAAAGACTAAAGAGGGGTATATCTTTGGTTCACTCTCTTGGTCTGGCAAGCCATAGTGAGCTAAGAGCACGTAGCCGCAATGAATAATCGTGTATCGCAAGGAGAGCGCGGGCCGATTGTCGGGTTGTTAATATTCTTAACATCTGTTGATATGTTTGTAGCCTCAAGCTATCAGCCTGCCACAAACAAAAACGATGGCGCTATCAAATTATTTGCAAATAAGTCTTTTTCATAAGATGTAATATGTAATGTACCTGGCGGATAAATCCTTCAAGGGTACCTAACTTCCCCATCGCCATGGCCATCTGACCCATGTAGCTAGCGACATTCCCTGATGAACTTGAACCAAGAGTCCCGCTAGATAAAGTATCAGAGAGTGATTGCTGTAAGCTGTCCATCCCTTGAGACAAAGCATCTTCTGCTTGTTGAGAAGACTCTTGCAAGTTATTTAGGTCTTGCGATTGTTGTTCCGTCAACAGCTCCAACTTATTCGCTATTAGCTGTAGTTAAAAAAGTTTGAACATTTGCTGGTGAAAACAGATCAGCATCGGGTTAACTGAAATTGATTGGTGTGTTTTGCCTTAACTATTATTACCTTGAGAAGTTCTGATGAACGGAAACCACCAAGCCACAAGAAACATCTCTCAGCTGGTGTTTTCCACATTCCTGATAATAAATGGAAGACATCGTTCTTAGCTGCGTTGCTCTTTATCCTGAAAAGCTCCTCATAGTGAGCTATTACCGCGTCTACAATTATCCGAAGCTCAGCATCACTCGCATGAGAATCCAAAGCAGAACTCAGCTCCTTCATCTGTCTGTTTTTATCTTCTTGCCACCGTCTGTATTCTACATCAAATGCCATTGCCCCTGTAAAAGAGAAGCATAAATTAGTTATCCCACATGAGAGTGATCAACACCATCAACCAAGCTAGTCCTTAGTACTTGATATCCAACATTATTCTAATTTTTCAACCAAATCATCGCTGTAACTCGTGATACAAGATACAATGAATGGCTATAAACCACTATTGTATCAATCCATTTGAAAGCATGCACTAAAAATAACTCCCAAATGTAACCTTTGGATAGAGATTCAGCCAACTTACCATTTCCAGCGGTAGAATGGGCTTGATCTCCAGAGCTTGAGATAAATACACCCTAAGATTAAAGGAAACTGTTTATCCACGCAAAATAGCAATTATCCACACAAACAGAGCCGAACACAATTGAAACCTGTTGCCTTGCTCTTTGCAGCTCCTGCTCAAGTTGTGTTAGCTTCAATCGGCTATTCTCTAGCTGCTGAACATATGCCTGAAAGTGCAGTAACCAATAGACATCTTAAAGTTTGCAAATAGCCATGCTTGTAGAAAACATAAATTTTTTGAGACAAAGTATTAGCATACTTTCTTCCTCAATCTGCTTTTCCTTGCTGCCTCACGGTTTTGAGCGAGCCTACGAAGCGTCTGTTGATTACAATTAACAAGAAAAAAACGTAACTGAAAGGCTCAACTAGAAAGAGAAACTGTTCCTACATAGAGATGTCTGTATCACCTTCTGATCCAATTTATCCTTTGAACGGTCGCTAGAGTCACCCACATGCCCTCCATTGAACTGCAAAATACTGTTTCATTTCAAAACTCTGGCCATTTAATGAGCATAAAGACGCAACACCAAGCAATTTTACAAGCTAACCATTAGGTTATTATGATCGGTGTCGCCATCTGTTGAGACTGATGTTCTTGGACTAGTGTCTCCCATTTTATTCTTTTCATCCAAATCTCTGTTACTAAATAGTGGTACCCTTTGAAGTAGAAACTTCTAGAATTTTTTTCGTGCACACCGAATTACACTAGATGGATTAAAGGCTGTCAAAGTAAGATGGTAAAACAGAAACCAAAAAGTTAGAGTTATAGAGTAACAAAACAATCAGAAAACAACGTAGGGTTATAGTATTCGGTAAATCAAGTTCACGAAGGAAAATCCAAATACAAGTCCAAATATGACGCAGGGTTCTTGAATCTTGATGTTAGTAAAGGGAAACTAAGAAGAGATCTAGTCCAGAACCTCCTGATTGCAGAACAGGAAAATAGAAAGAACGCTTTGAAATTCATCAAATGTACCACTTATTTGACAGAAACATACAAATGATTTGCGGCAAGCAATACAAAATAAATCAGTAAACAAGGAAACGAAGGACCCGATATCTCAAAACTCAGAGTGCAGCTTATAATTCTCTAATCCTAAATAGCATATATATAATATTACATGCCAAAAAACCAACTCATTGAGTAGCATCAAGAAAGTGGAACCAATAATAAGTTACATCCCTCTCTCAAGTCAAACATTCAGTCACATTTATATAAAGATCCAAATCACTGAGCTTAAACTTAACGTAGCGTGAAGCAACCTTATGACCTGAAGAACTTTGCTCAAACCCAGAGAATCAAAGTAAACAATAAGCAAGACTACATGATTTAAAGTGAGAACCAACGAGTAACAAAGCATAACTTAGATATTCTAAGCAGACTGAAGTAGAACTAAAAGATTCAAACTTTAGCGCGCTAGAGTCAATAGCTCGCTCCGGAGACACACAAAATTCAAGCTTGATAACACCTAATCCCAAGCAATTTCACTTCTAAAGTGTCGGAAACGATGCTTTTGGTTCCTGGTCACGTAAGATAAACTACATAAAGCCACACAAAAAAAAAGGATCCCTTTAAGGTCAAACTGAGTCTAATCTTGCATGACAGAACCAATCATGAAAACGGAGGCAGAATAAGAAAAATGAAGAACCTAAACCCTAAGACTATTGAACGAGAAAGTCACCTGGAGAGTGGATCCTTCAGCTTAACCCCGAAAAAGGGTTGCTCAGAATAGGGACTGAAACAAGCACAGCAGTGATACGATCCGAAAATTCCAATCTCCCAAGACGTCGTCTTTTCTAAAACCCACCAGATATGAAGAACAGGGTTGCTACTTTCGTTTCTTCGCTGAGGTCTTTTAGATGTACGATTTGAAAGTGAAAAGAAACAGGGAAGGGAAGACGAAGTGAAGTGAATCGTGATGGTGGACCTAGAGATGCTGAGGGCTTAAAAGTCCCCAGTGAAAATGCAATACACTCTTTTTTAAAACAAAAATATTCTTTGGTTTTGACAATGACAAGTCTCTGTTTTTTCAAATAAACTATTTAGACTTTTTCTTAGGTACTACAAATTTCAGACACCTTTTTTTTTATTTCTAAAATTGCGATGGCAATAAAACTGTGATTTTTGATTAAAAAAATTGACAAAGCATAAAGATGATATTTTTTGTTTGTTTGTAACATTTTTTTCTTTTTTTGTGCGATTTTGTTTGTAACATAATAAAGATGAATTATGGGTAGAGAGGTAGAACAAGTAGCTATTTATTTAAACGATTTTTTTCCATCGACAAATTTAGGACTTGACTCATCAAAAAGAATGATCACACTTATTTTGAAGGTATTCATTCGAATGTTCTCTACGGATATCGACTCACTCTTTAAGTAATTAGACATATAACATTTTGGAAAGAAAAAAAAAAGATTGTTTTGATCTCCACTATCTGATCTGTGTAAAGTTTGCAGCAGAATTCCCTTGATAACATTTGAGACACTCCACCGATAAAATCTCAAAACTCCAATATAAAATTAAAGTATTAAGATTCAAGATACCTTTATGTTGCCATTAACGAATACAAAAATAATTAAAACACCTTTATCACAACAACAACAAGTCAACAACAACAAAAAAATAGACAAAATTCAGTAACCTTTTTAATAATCAAAGAGATATAAACATTAAAAACTTTCAAAATGCTAAGAAAAAGAAACCTGATGGCTACAGCTAAACAACATCAATTACCAACCATGTAGAAACCTACAGACAAAGAAGAGTCTTCGTGTTCCCAGAATTTGCTTATTCGTCGATGGATTGCTAAGAAGAATCTGACAAGTTAATTAATAGTCTCTCCTGGTTTGTGTCCATATGGATTTTGTACAGCTGAGTGACCAAAATACAATTTTCACTCTCTTGGTCGAGCAAGCCATAAGGAGCTAAGAGCTCGTAGCCGCGAGAAGTAATCATGAATTGCAAGTAGAGCACGCGCTGACTGTCGCGTTGTTAATACTCTTATCATCTGTTGCAATGTTTGTAGTCTCAAATTATCAGCCTGCCACCACCAAAGAGATCAAAATTTTTTTTTTCATTACCCTATTGATTATATTCTTAAGATATTACTTCTCAAACAACACAAAGTGTAGATTTTTGTTGTACCTGACGGATAAATCCTTCGAGGGTACCTAACTTTCCCATTGCCATTGCCATCTGACCCATGTAGCTCGCGACATTCCCTGATGAACTTGAACCAAGAGTCCCACTAGATAAAGTATCGGCTAGGGACTGTTGTAAGCTCTCCATCCCTTGAGACAAAGCATCTTCGGCCTGCTGCGATGTCTGTTGCAAGCTATTTATGCCCATCATCTGTCTCTCTGTCATTGGCTCCAACTGATTCGCCAAAAGCTGTTTGCATACATTGTTATTATGACCATTTTTTTTTTCTGTTGCCCCTATGTCAACAGATGAAACCGATGAAGACTAACGGAATTTGATCTGACCTTGAGAAGTTCGGATGAACGGAAGCCACCTAGCCATAAGAAACATCTCTCAGCTGGTGTTTTCCACATGCCGGATAGCAAGTGAAAGACATCATTCTTAGCTGCATTGCTCTTTATCCTGAAAAGCTCCTCATAGTGAGCCATCACACCATCGACTATTATTCGAAGCTCAGCATCACCTGCATGGGCATTCAGAGCAGACCTCAGCTCGTTCATTTGCTTGTTCTTTTCTTCCAGCCACCGTGAATGTTCAGCATCAAACGCCAAAGCGCCTGAAAGAAAAGAAGTTATACATGATCAAGAACAAATCCATGAGATTCATCATCTTGTAAATCTACATCTACACCGGTGCTACTTAGATGAACAGTTTTTGCTATCAGAACCACTTCAGTCTGCCATTGACTCTGATAACCCAGCATACTTGCCATGAGATGACATATGATGTAACTAATTGATCAATCTACCCCGAGTCAATAGCAAGTGGATATATAAACTTATCTTATACACAAATCACAAGCCAAAAATAAAACCACTATGAAAACTAATGGAGAATAAGATACCAACCATTTCCACCAGTAGAATGGGCTTGGTCTCCTGTGCTTGAAATGAAGACGCCCTAAAAGCGAGAAATTTTCATTGATGTACACATAATCACAAAAAGATAATCAAAGAAATAAGAAACAAATTTGAACCTGCTGTCTTGCTCTTTGCAGCTCCTGCTCAAGCTGGGTTAGCTTCAACCGGCTGTTCTCCAGCTGCTGAACATATGCCTATGAAGGGAGCATTTAAAAGGACGTAAGGTAGTAGTAAATAGCTACGCTTCTAGGGACGCACCACTTTAGAAAAGGAAAAAGTCAAGAAACAAAGAACCAATAGGAGGTATGTTACCTTCTTCCTCAATCTGCTTTTCCTTGCTGCCTCACGGTTTTGAGCAAGCCTACGAAGGGTCTATGGATCAAAATAAAAGGAAACAAAAAAAAAAGATTATACGTTGGCTCAATAAAAATGGTTATTTTATATATAGAGATGGATATATCACCTTTTGATCCAACTTGTCCTTCGATCGGTCACTAGAATCAGAAGCAGCAGTATTCAGTAGTGCTCCCTCAGACTGCATGAAATTAACACCAGAAAAATTTACTGGTCCATGAAATCACACTTGGTTGAAGAACATAAATGAGAGAATATTTCCAGATTATGAGCTAACCCCAAGATCTCTATGATCTGTGTCTCCATCTGTTGAGACATCAGTTCTTGGACTGGTATCACCCATATTACTTTCTCACCACCTTTCTGTACTAACACTTTTGATAGGAGAGACAATATTTACTTGTGGTCTCTCTTGTAGTAGCAACTTCTTAAGATTTTCTCTTGCGTGCACAGATTTTAACAATATGAAGAAGAGACTGCCAAGATCCTAAAAGAAAAAAAGACAGAAATAACAAAGTTAGCTGATAGAGGGTTATAGAGAAAAAAAGAAGAAGGAAAGACTAAGACACCTAACAAGAAGAGCCAATAGGAAATGGATCAGGAACAGCAGTTGGTCATCTGGACCATCGGCTGTGCTGAATGAACACAAAATACAATACTATGTACCATCTGTTTCCCCAACATAGTTTTCAATAATGGACTATAAAGTCAAAGATAAACAACGTTCTCTAGTATATGACTAGAGAGAAGAATGCTAGAGAATCATTTAGTTATTCAACACAGAAGAATCCTCAAAGGGAAATTCTGCTGACTGCCAAAAGTCACAAATTCAAGAATATAGGAACCATTGGTTTTTGCTTAACAGACTCATAAAAATCACCCATCAAATGTGTACCAAATATGCAAACATATGTACAAAGGCTAATTGAATGTGGGTGTCACTTGAAAGAAGAGAAATTATTAGTTACAACAAAAACAAATGAAGACCCTCTGTGTAGCAGCACCCTGATCATACTCCTTAAAAAGACTAGCTTTAAGGCAATCCCATTGAGTAGAGTGATGAAATCCAACACTGCCATCATTTTCTCCAAACAAACAAGTAGCTTTCCCAGTCTAGAAACCCTTCAAGACTGAGAAACTAATTCAGCCCACGGATCAAAGTCAAAACCAGTGAGGAGAGTTAAGAAGGTGGCACAGTCGAAAATGCCTGGTTTTTGGAAATTAGGCGCAGTCAGTCGCACACACTGATCAAGTTGCTGGTTCAAAAAACCATTTCAATTTCAGTTGTAATGACACTGAAGTAGCTTCAGTAGCTGAGTCTCTCTTGGTTTGCAACTCCAATTAGAACAAAAGTTACTCAGTGTTCACATACGAGTTAGACTCAATTTCTATCGAGTAAAGTAAATAACTAAGGATCCAAAATCTAGAACCAGCGATATGAAACTGCAGCTATGAATTCAAAACCAAGAAATTACCAGAATTAAAGAGACATAATATGTTAACATTTAAATCCAAATATCCGAATTAGATGAGTTTGGTCGCTCAAAAAAAAAAAATGAAACTTTTTAAGCTTGTGAAAGTCAACTAGGTTAGCTTCTAAAGCAAAACACAGAGCTGGAAAGAAGCTTCTAATGACTGTGAAGCAAAAAAAATTAGGAGAAAACTCTCCCCCCAGGGAAAAAAAAAAAGTGAAAAAGAAAACCCTAGAAAGAAACTTGCTTTGAGGAAGAAACTGACCTGGAAAACGAAAATCTTTATCCGGTGAAGGAGTAAAAAAAAAAGGGTGGGCTCGAAATCGGATTGAAACAAGAAGCAGAGAGAGACACGATCCGAAATTCCAATCTCCGAGACGTCGTTTTGTCTACAAATCTACCAGTTCCCAAAAGAACCTCCCGATGGATTTAACGGGAAATTTCAAACTAAACCCGTACGTTTTCTGTTTTACAATAAACCAACTCTATTCTCTTATAATTGCAAAGCTCACCCCTTTAGTTTTTAATAAAAGTAGATTATTTTATACGTCATTGCTTTCCTCCTTGACCATTCAGATCGGCCGATCAAACAGCCATCTGAGAGTCTGTCCGATATATTTTAGACCTATTAGATCCAATTTTAAAATTATGTAAAAGTGATGTTTAGAAAAAGGATTGAATTTTGATTAAAAAATAATTAAAAGCTTGTTCTCAGGTTCTTCAAGTGATACAAGTAGGTCAGTTGAGCACACGCGAGAGGCACGTGCGAAGTATTTTATAAAATTGGTTTATGAGTGGTTCGGTTAACTTTATCCGCTTTCGTGGATCATATCGAAATTTGTCATCGTCCGGTAATTTTTTTTGTTTTTTGTT
Organism: Eutrema heterophyllum; assembly: GCA_002933915.1. Lineage (NCBI taxonomy): Eukaryota > Viridiplantae > Streptophyta > Magnoliopsida > Brassicales > Brassicaceae > Eutrema > Eutrema heterophyllum. Next base: position 44,050 of record PKMM01004794.1, on the reverse strand, counting down.
TTTCTCGAAAATCATAGGAATTTGGTGCTCGAACTTGTAAAACTTATTTCTTGTTTTCGGAACTGTAGAAGAAATTACGGAAAAAAAATTGTATCCAGTTACAAAAAAAAAATTGTAGAAGAAATTACGAAAATGGTTTTATTTCCGAGTTATGATTATTGAAAAATATATAATCAACAAAAACCGTGCTTCGGATTTCATGTCCATATCTTTTTTTATAGTCTTTTTTTTTTTTTCATTGTCTACAAGACTACAACTAACTTATGCACACACTCTCGGATGGATTATCACACATCAACAACAGTCTTCGATCTAGTAACGTTTTATTATTTGATAATAGTGGTTTAGTAGAGTAGTTGTTATTATCAACAAGACTGGCCGCATACACAATCCCATATTCTGAAGTCCAAAAGAATAGAGAAGAATGAGTCCATCAAATTTACCTTATCTTCTTCTCATCTATCCGTTATAATCAAAAACGACAAAATCAGAGAGTCAAAAGAGTCTTCATCACAGTCAAGATATGATCAACGATCCGTACACACAGCTCACCAAATCCAGCTTTCCAACCGTTTTGGAGTTCTTGGATCGAGCGTCATTACGTGTCAATAGTCACCTGTCGATCTGTGACATGGTGAGCTTCCTCTATATAAGATTTCTCTTGTAATCGCATTTCTATTAAAGTTGAATAAAAGTTCAGTAAACCTTGTGTTTTTCTCTGAAATCTGAAGGTTTTTCTTCAGTTTACATGGTATCAGAGCCATGGAGGGCTCCTCTTTGCGACCTACACCTGTTCAGTCTCCGACGACTACACCTGATCAGACTCCGTTTGCTCCAACTCAAACTTCAGCTATTCCACATCGAACTCAGGCAGATCCAGCTCCAGCTCAAGGCCCACCTGCACCAGATCCGCCGCATGTTTGTCTTCCACAACCTCCCCAACAGTTCCAGTTAGCTCCTCAGGTTCTTACCTCGATGAACCTAAGCATCACTCAGTGCCTGACGTTGAAGCTTTCCGCCTCAAACTATCTTCTTTGGAAAACCCAGTTCGAGTCTTGGCTCGCCAGTCAGAAGCTCGTTGGACACATCACTGGTGGAACACCTCGACCAGCTCCGCTTACTTCTATCCGGTTTGGAAACATTCTCACTGAGGTTCCGAATCCAGATTTCCTTGTGTGGGTTCAAAATAACCAATCCGTGCTTGCTTGGTTGTTTGGTTCTCTTTCCGAAGATGCATTACGCTCCGTGTACGATCTCATCTCTGCACAAGAGGTATGACTCGCTCTTGCTAAGAAATATAATCGTGTGTCTATCACTAGGAAGCTAGATATTCAACGACGGATTCAAACCACGATTAAGGGAACTAGGCCTCTAGCTACGTACTGTCTAAACTTAAGGATTTATGTGATCAGTTGGACTCGATAGGATCTCCTATTTCAGACCAGGAGAAAATTTATGGAATCTTGAATGGTTTAGATCGTGACTATGAGTCCATTGTTACGGTCATTGAGAACTCAATGGATTCACAGTTTGGTATGTCTTTTGAAGAATTTGTCTTTAAACTAACTAGGTTTGATGATAAGCTTCAAAATTATTCATCATCCACTGAGGTCTCACCTCATATGGCCTTTAACTCTGAGTGTGGTGGTTACTCCAACAATAGAGGGGGATATTCTAATCGTGGTTGTGGTCAGACAAGAGGAGGTTTTCGTGGCAAAGGCTTCTACTCTACTCGTGGACGTGGTTTCTAACAACAATTCTCTTTTGGCTCTAATGATTCTTGTCCAAGTTGTCAGATTTGTGGCGCTATGGTCATTCTGCCTTTAAGTGTTACAATCGATTTGATCATGACTATGAGACACCTGAGCTGCCTAATGCCTTAACTGCAATGAAGATCTCTGATAACGCTCACGCTTCTGGACAAGAATGGTACCCTGACATAGGTGCCACATCTCATATTACTAGCTCCACTTCTAATCTGCTATGCACCAAGCTCAGACGTATGTTGGTGATGAAGTAGTTTTTGTTGGCAATGGTGACTTCCTGCCTATTACTCATGTAGGATCATATGTTTTGTCTACTACCCAAGGTACTTTACCATTAGAGGAAGTCTTAGTGTGCCCTGGTATCACTAAGTCTCTCTTATCAGTTTCTAAGCTTACATCCGACTATCATTGTTCTTTCATCTTTGATTCTGACTCTGTGATTGTAAAGGACAAGAGGACAAACCAGCTGCTAACTCAAGGAAGTAGACACGAAGATCTGTATGTGCTGGAGAATTCAAGGTTCATGACTTTCTACTCAAATAGGCAGCAAAGTACAAGTGATGAGGTGTGGCATCAAAGGCTAGGTCATCCTCACAAGGAGATTCTTCAGCAGTTAGCCAAAAATAAGTCTATAGTAATGAATAAGACATCCTCTCGTCTGTGTGAGGTTTGTCAAATGGGAAAGATCAATAGATTACCCTTTTTTCTTCTGAGTTTGTAGCATCTAGACCTCTTGAACGCATTCACAGTGATTTATGGGGACCTTCTCCTGTGATTTCAGCTCAGGGTTTCCAGTACTATGTCATCTTTGTTGATAACTTCTCCAGATTTTCATGGTTATATCCCCTTAAAAGAAAATTAGACTTTGTTTCAGTGTTCATTTTGTTTCAAGCTCTTTTCATTTCGTTTCAAGCTCTTGTCGAGAACTAATTTCAACAAAGGATACAAATTTTTCAAAGTGATGGAGGGGGTGAATTTACAAGTACAAATTGTGGCATCAAATAGCTTCTTTCGTGTCCTCATACGCCTCAGCAGAATGGACTGGCTGAACGCAAGCACATGCACATCACAGTGCTTGGACTCTCTATGATGTTTCACAGTAAAGTGCCACAATACTTGTGGGTCAAAGCATTATTCACGGCTTGTTTTTTGGGAAATCTGTTACCGTCCACTGTCAATACAGAATGTATGAGTCCATATGAGAAGCTTTATGGAAAACCACCAGTTTATACTGCCCTAAGAGTCTTTGGTTGTTCTTGCTACCCATATCTGAGACCATATGCTTAGAATAAACTTGATCCAAAGTCTCTACAATGCGTTTTTCTTGGGTATAATGAGAAATACAAAGGATATCGTTGCCTGCATCCACCTACAAAACGAGTACATAAGTAGACATGTGTTGTTTGATGAAATGAGTTTTCCTTTTGAAAATGTATATAAACAGTTTCAGTCCTCATCTCATACTTCTCTTCTGTCAGCTTGGAAGGTCAGTTTCTCTACATCAGAAGATACTACTGCTGATAATTCTGCACCAGATGAACCAGAGTCTTCATCAGGATTTGTTACAAATATTGTTCCAATTGTGTTAACATTACCAGTGTTGTATACTCCTAATGAAGTGGAAAGTTCTGAGTGTACGACATACATTGATTATGTTCCTATAGGCAACAGCTTTCCCACTTCATTGGGTAGGATAGACACACCAAATGGCTCGCACACACATACACCAAAAGAAAGAGGCAGTAAAGGAGTTACTGATAACACTGAGGGAATAAGAGAAATTACAGAGACTTCTGCTTCTAGTAATACTGGTTTTTCTCTTACTAATGGAGAAACTACGGTTGGTGTTGAATCTACAGAAGCTCCTGCAACAGATATAACACCACCAGTGATCTCTACACACGTAATGGTCACATGAGCAAAAGATGGGATCGTCAAACTGAATCCAAAATATGCTTTGTTTACAGTCAAAGACAACTATCCANATATCTGAGACCATATGCTTAGAATAAACTTGATCCAAAGTCTCTACAATGCGTTTTTCTTGGGTATAATGAGAAATACAAAGGATATCGTTGCCTGCATCCACCTACAAAACGAGTACATAAGTAGACATGTGTTGTTTGATGAAATGAGTTTTCCTTTTGAAAATGTATATAAACAGTTTCAGTCCTCATCTCATACTTCTCTTCTGTCAGCTTGGAAGGTCAGTTTCTCTACATCAGAAGATACTACTGCTGATAATTCTGCACCAGATGAACCAGAGTCTTCATCAGGATTTGTTACAAATATTGTTCTAATTGTGTCAACATTACCAGTGTTGTATACTCCTAATGAAGTGGAAAGTTCTGAGTGTACGACATACATTGATTATGTTCCTATAGGCAACAGCTTTCCCACTTCATTAGGTAGGACAGACACACCAAATGGCTCGCACACACATACACCAAAAAAAAGAGGCAGTAAAGGAGTTACTGATAACACTGAGGGAATAAGAGAAATTACAGAGACTTCTGCTTCTAGTAATACTGGTTTTTCTCTTACTAATGGAGAAACTACGGTTGGTGTTGAATCTATAGAAGCTCCTACAACAGATATAACACCACCAGTGATCTCTACACACGTAATGGTCACATGAGCAAAAGATGGGATCGTCAAACTGAATCCAAAATATGCTTTGTTTACAGTCAAAGACAACTATCCAGAGCCTAAAACTGTAAAATCTGCTTTAAAAGATCCAGGTTCGAATAATGCCATGAGAGATGAGCATGAGACGATGCAAGAAGTAGATGTGTATGACTTAGTTCCACCTGATGAAGCTGAAAATATCTTGGGCTGCAGATGGGTTTTCAAGACTAAATTTCATTCCGATGGATCTCTAGATAAATTAAAGTTCAGATTAGTAGAAAAAGGTTATGATCAAGAAAAAGGAGTTGATTTTGTTGAGACTTTTAGCCCAGTGGTCAGGACAGCTACAATAAGGTCAATTCTTCATGTTGTTATAACTCATAGGTGGGATATCAAACAACTAGATGTGAAAAACGCTTTTTTACATGAAGATTTAAAGGAGACAGTATACATGGTTCAGCCTCCTGGTTTTGAGGATCCAAACAGACCAGACTACATATGCAAACTTAAGAAGGCCATATATGGACTCAAACAAGCTCCACGTGCCTAGTTTGATAAATTCAGTAATTTTCTCATCAAATTTGGTTTTATTTGCAGCATCCCTGATCCATCATAGTTTGTGTACATACAGGACAGTGATGTGATGTTACTGCTACTATACGTAGATGATATGGTGTTAATGGGAAACAACAATGAGTTGATTCAAAAACTTCTGGGTTGTTTCAATACTGAGTTTCGAATGAAAGATATGGGGCCTTTACATTATTTTCTGGGCGTTCAAGCACATTTCCATAAAGATGGGTTGTTTATAAGTCAAGAGAAGTATACAATGGATCTGCTTGTTGCTGCAGGGATGGCAAATTGCGCTCCTATGCCTACTTCTTTACCATTACAATTTAACAAGGTTGCAGGACAACTTGAAGAGTTTCCAGATCCTACATATTTAAGAAGCTTGGCCGGGAAACTACAATATTTGACTCTTACAAGATCAGATATTCAGTTCGCCGTAAATTTTGTGTGTCAAAAGGTGCATAAGCCTACATTAGTCGACTTTAGTCTTCTGAAAAGGATACTACGATACTTAAAAGGAACATATCAAATGGAAGTCAACCTGAATGCGGATACAAATTCCACTCTTCGAGCCTATAGTGACAGTGACTGGGCTGGTTGTCATGAAACCAGAAGGTCAACAGGTGGTTTCTGTACTTTTCTTGGCACAAATATTATCTCTTGGTCTGCAAAATGACATCCTACTGTTTCTAGATCATCTACAGAGGCATAATACATGACTTTATCAACTGCAACCACTGAACTTAAATGGATCAGTGCTCTACTCGAATCCATTGGTCTTCCACAGCCTACTCTTCCAGAGTTGTATTGTGATAACTTGTCTGCAGTTTATCTTACTGCAAATCCAACTCTGCATTCAAGGTCTAAGCATTTCGATACCGATTTTCACTATGTGCGAGAAAAAGTAGCATATGAAGTGTTGGTTGTGAAACAGATTCCAGCAGCTCAACAATTGGCTGATATTTTTACAAAATCTCTTTCTCAGGCTCCGTTCATTGATCTCCGATACAAACTTGGAGTCGATCTTCCTCCCGACCCAAGTTTGAGGGGGTGTATCAACAAGATTGGGCCGCACACACATGCCCATATTCTCAAGTCCAAAGGAATAGAGAAGAATGAGCCCATCAAGCTCACCTTATCTTCTTCTCATCCATCTGTTACAATCAAAGATGACAAAATCATAGAGTCAAGAGAGTTTTCATCACAGTCAAGGTATGATCAACGATCCGTACACACAGCTCACCAAATCCAGCTTTCCAACCGTTTTGGAGTTCTTGGATTGAGCGTCATTACGTGGCTAATAGCTACTTGTCGATCTGTGACATAGTAAGCTTCCTCTATATAAGATTTCTCTTGTAATCGCATTTCTATTAAAGTTGAATAAAAGTTCAATAAAACTTGTGTTTTTCTCTGAAATCTGAAAGTTATTTTGAAATAATAATAGAGTAGTTGTAAATAAAATAACAATTTTTGCTATTTGGCAAATTTATCCTTATATTTATTAAATAAAAATGCATTTGTTGTCAAAAAGGAATCCTAATGTTTATTACATTGTCTTTTTCCGGTAAATGATGGCGCTCTCTCTCTCTCTCAACATTTCACCTTTTTACTCGTCAATAATGCATTAACTCTCACTCTCACTCTCACTCTCACTCTCACTCTCCCTCTCGTTCTCGCTCGCTCGCTCGCTCAGCAGATCCTCTTCATTCTCCATCTCTTAACTCCTCATTAATGGCTACCAGATTCAAGCACCAGTTTTCAATCTCATTGGCCCTCACATTCTTCTGCTTCTTCTTCACGACATTCTCTTTCACAGAAAACGAGGAACTTGGTTTTCTTCTCAGATTTAAGGCCTCCATTGATGACCCTAAGGGCTCTCTTTCAGGTTGGTCGAACACTTCTTCTTCTCACCACTGTAACTGGACTGGCATCACATGTACCAGAGCTCCTTCCCTTTACGTCTCTTCCATAAACCTCCAAAGTTTGAATCTTTCTGGTGAAATCTTTGACTCCGTTTGTAATCTCCCTTACCTCACACACCTCGACCTCTCCCAAAACTTCTTCAATCAGCCAATCCCACTTCATTTGTCTCGCTGTCTTACATTAGAGACTCTGAATCTCAGCACTAATCTCATCTGGGGCACAATCCCTGATCAGATTTCTGAGTTTAGTGCCTTGAAAGTTCTTGATTTCAGCAGCAACCATGTCGAGGGTAAGATTCCAAAAGATTTAGGGTTACTGTTCAATCTGCAAGTTCTCGACTTGGGAAGTAATCTGCTCTCTGGTCTCGTCCCTCCTGCAATTGGGAAACTAAGTGAGCTTGTTGTTCTTGATTTGTCTGGAAACAGCTTTTTGGTTGGCGAGATTCCTTCATCTATTGGGAAACTAGAGAAGCTTGAACAGCTTCTGCTGCATAGGTCAGGATTCCACGGAGAGATTCCCACTTCGTTTGTGGGTTTGACAAGTCTGAAAATCTTGGATCTGTGTCTGAACAACCTGACTGGTGAAATCACTCGATCCATAGGGCCTTCTCTCAAGAACTTAGAGTCCCTTGATGTCTCACAGAACAAGATATCTGGCTCTTTCCCTACTGGCATTTGCAGTGGCAAAAGGCTTATTAACCTTTCTCTCCATTCGAATTTCTTTGAAGGGTCATTGCCTAACTCCATTGGTGAATGCCTTAGTCTGGAGAGGTTTCAAGTGCAGAACAATGGATTCTCTGGTGAGTTTCCAGTTGGTTTATGGTCATCACCGAAGATTAAGATTATTAGAGCGGATAATAATCGGTTAACAGGTCAAGTGCCTGATTCTGTGTCTTTGGCTTCTGCACTAGAGCAAGTTGAGATAGACAGCAATTCCTTTTCTGGTGAAATCCCACATGGTCTTGGACTGATTAAGAACTTATATAAGTTTTCTGCTTCAGAGAACGGGTTTGGTGGAGAATTACCGCCGAATATCTGCGACTCACCTGTCCTTAGTATTGTAAACATCTCTCACAATAGGCTCTTAGGGAAGATCCCAGAACTGGAGAATTGCAAGAAGCTTGTCTCTTTGTCTCTGGCGGGCAATGCATTTACCGGAGAGATCCCGACATCACTTGCTGATTTACATGTTCTGACTTATCTTGATCTATCTGATAATAAGCTTACTGGTTTGATCCCTCAAGACTTACAGAACCTAAAGCTTGCTCTCTTCAATGTGTCATTCAATCGATTATCAGGTGAGGTACCTCACTCTCTGGTATCTGGGTTACCAGCTTCCTTTCTGCAAGGAAATCCCGGGCTTTGTGGACCCGGTTTACCCAATTCCTGTTCCTCTGGTCGATCTAGCTTCCATAAAACAGGTGGTAAAGCTTTGATGTTAGCTTTGATATGTTTAGCACTTGCTCTTGTCACTTCCCTCGTCATGTCATATCGATATTACCGAAAGAAAGTTCAATTTAAGAGTACTTGGCAGTCGGAGTTTTATTATCCCCTCAGGTTAACTGAGCATGAGTTGATGAAAGTGATGAACGACAGTTGTCCTTCCGGAAGTGAAGTATACGTTCTAAGTTTATCGAGTGGGGAGTTAATAGCTGTGAAGAAGCTCGTGAATTCTAGGAATAAATCCTCGAAAGCTCTGAAAGCTGAAGTGAGAACCATAGCAAAGATACGGCATAAGAACATTACTCGAATTCTTGGTTTTTGTTTCACAGACGAATTGATCTTCTTGATCTATGAGTTCACACAAAATGGTAGCTTACATGATATGCTATCGAGGCCTGGTGATCAACTGCAGTGGAGCGTTAGGTTGAAGATAGCACTAGGTGTTGCTCAAGCATTGGCATACATTAGCAGAGATTATGTGCCACACTTACTTCACAGGAACCTAAAGTCAACAAACATTCTCTTGGACAAAGATTTCGAACCGAAGCTCAGTGATTTTGCCCTTGACCAAATTGTTGGAGAAACTGCTTTTCAGTCTGTGATACACGCCAGCTCCTACCCCTGCTACACTGCACCAGGTACAATGTCTAATGATCATACTGATTTTGCCTGTAGACTATTACGAGTGAACTTTTCGGTATCATGATCTGAAACACTTGTGCTTTTTTCTTTATTGTATCCAGAAAACAACTACAGCAAGAAAGCAACAGAAGAAATGGATGTTTACAGTTTTGGAGTTGTACTACTAGAACTTGTAACGGGGCAAAGAGCAGAGAAAGCAGAAGGAGGCGCATCTGGAGAGTCCCTTGGCATAGTGAAGCAGGTCAGAAGGAAGATAAACCTGACAAATGGAGCTGCCCAAGTTCTTGACGAAAAAATCTTGTCCAATTCTTGCCAATCAGAAATGCTAAAGGTCTTAGACATTGCTCTCAATTGCATTGCCGTTGTTGCAGAGAAACGACCTTCAATGCTTCAAGTTATCAAAGCACTTGAGGGTATAAGCTCTTCTGTCTCAGCTTCTACCGAGAAGCTTCCAATTTCCGCGTAAACAATAAACCAAGAGAGACCATTTCTTAGCTCTGATTTTTACTCAAAAATCAAGAATTTATTGAATGGTCTAAGTTCAAGATGGTATGCTTTGTTTCTGGAGTGTGAGAGTTAATTATGAATGTACAAGGATAATAAGCATTGGGTTTTGAGTGTACATCCGATGAGCTTGGAGTCTTTTGGTCAAACAAGCCAGGTTTAGGTTTCTCCAAGGAGTCTGTATCTTTCGTTAGTCAGAGAGAAACTAAAGTTGTCCTTTTCTGCAACCCCTTTAATGATCCTGTTGTATGGAAGAGATGTTGATGTTTCTACCTCTTCGTTGCTGCCATATCTTGTGTTTTTTGTCATAGAAACCTTAAGCTTGTCATTGAACTCTGCAACCATGTCTGCCAAGTGTGCACAAGAAGGAAGAGAATACTGAACCGGATTAACTTGTCGGGGAAAGCTTCTAGTTGCATCTCCAGATGAGCTTCTACTCTCAATTATGCTCTGGAAACACAGAAACGACATATTTTTAGCAAGATAACTTTTCTTCGTATCTAGTCCCTGAAGGACTGAAAAAGGTAGATCAACCTGTGCATTGAGTTCCTCAAGAACAGTTCCTGGGACAGGGTATGGGCAGAATTCATCTGGGGTGAAATTGCATAATATTCTTTTTATCAAACTCAGGCCAATTGATGGGCAGACCTGCGAAACACAGAAAAAATATTAACCCGGAAGCTAGATGAAGAAACCAAGCGACGATTAAACTGGAAACATACTTACCTCATCTCTGGTGGAAATGTCCACAAGCATTTCTTTTGGAAGCATAAGGAGATCACTCAATTCATTGAGCAAGGGGAAAGGTTTAAATGCCCCATCTCCTCTTTGCATATGTTGCTCCTTTTCCAGAGAAGAATCAACATCGATCTCAAAGATGTCTGTAAGCAATCTAGACCAGTAACCAACCTGTATTAAATTTTATATTAGCATCCATGAGTTGTGAGTCGTGTCACAAGACTTTCAAGCTAGAAAGTTCTACAAGTCTCTTCAGATGAAGACATTGACATGTACAACTTCAAATGATTTATGTAAATACCGTGTTTTTTAGTTTTACACCAGATTCAAAGCTCAAAACCCCTGCTGGAATTGGCAGAACTCTTGGGTCACCAATGGGATCAGAGTCAGGATCAGTTGGTATCTGATGAGCGGACTCACGGAGAATAGCATTGAACATAGCCACATCAAGTCTTACAATGCATTGCTCCATAACCTAGTTAGACAGAACATGTCAGTTCAATCCAGTAGAGAAAGCACCATTCCTCTGGAAGAAGGGAAGGAAAAGAGAGTGTACCATTCTGGTCAACACATGCAAACAACCACCTTTACGCCTTGCTGTTTGAACAGGACAGAGCCGTTGAATAGCCTCCTCAAAAGCTTTTTTCCATAGGTTTACAGAAAAGCTCTCTAGTAACCGGTCACATGTTGCTGGTTCTGAAAAATTCCCGATCATTTCACCCATCGTCGAGTCTACTCCTTGAGGTCTCATATGAACCATCATTACCTAACAGAAGGAGTGGGAATCTAAAGCCATTTAATATATGCATCTTGCTTTAAAGTTTAAAGAAAGGATGGTCCATGACTTTTTTGGTTTTTACCTGGGACCATATGGATTCGACTGCTTGGGTGAATAAACATGATTCAACTCTTCTTATAGCCTCTATCAGAGTTTTTGCATCTGTCCAGTCTTCTCCAAGCGATTCTGGTTCATTTAGATTTGTGCCACCAAATTCATGTGAAATGATCTCTCGCAATAAGACAGTGTTGGAGAACCAGAAAGTTAACCTGTGCCAAGGAATAGACAAGCAACATCATAAGGTTTACCAGATCCTATAGAAACATATATATAAGAATAATAAACATGTATTTTGATTACCTCGGTACATCACTTCCACAGGATTTCAACACCAAGAACAGACCAGATACGATGTTTTTGGTTACTGAGATTAACTTGTTTTCACTCTGATTTTTTCTAGCAAGTGCGTAGAGTCTAGAAAGGTCTCTTGCAGGTCTGTGCTGTGCTAAGCTCCCATGTTCTGGAAATACAGAGTATAGGGACATCTCAAGAGTAGCCACTTCTCTCAGCTCTTCTTCAAGTTGCTCGATTCGAGATTCCAGGGTCGCGATCTTTTGAGTTAAGACTTTCTCTACTTCACTTCTTTTGTTTTCCTTGTCCACAAGTATTTCATTGTCACTTTCAGTGTTATTAGCACTATTTAAAGCATCTTCGAACTCGTCATCTTCTTTTGCCTCCTCGAAAGGCTTGGAATCAACTGCTTCAGAAGAGAAAGCGTTCTGATTTTCAGAGCTTCTATAAGAGGAGAAATCAGACAGAGCTTTTGCCTGGCTTTTACTGGATCTTACGGTCTTTCTAGCAGTGCCGTGAAAGGTATTGGATCGAGATCTAACCGAATCGACATTGGTTCGTCCCTTTGATGTTAAGGGTCTCTCCTGGGAGCTTTTGCTCTTGGAAACCACTGATGGCCTGTCTGATCTCTTATCTTCAGAGGAAAACAAATCACCTTGAGAAGAAGACACATAATCATTGTTTGTTTCAGTGTCTGATTCATCGCCGTTCCCTTCTTCTTCACAATCCATCAGATTCTCATCATTCCTTGATTTCTCATTAGCATCATCCATGTAATGCACATTCACATTGTCGTAGACTTCAGAAGACTCGGATCCAGTTGTTGAATCATTTACAGCGAGTGAAGAAGGCTCAGACGCAGTCGCATCCAAAACTCTGGAAACCAGCTGAGCCGCATTCAGCGGTTTCAAGCCACTCCCTTTACTAGTACGCTGTTTCTGATCTTTCTTTGCCAAATTGGCAGTGTTTCTTGGCTGCGAGTTAGTCGAAGTTCTTGGCCTCTCGAATCTTTTCATGGCCTTCTAATCCTCAATAAGCACCTGGAAAAACTCTGCAGAGACTACTAATAAAGTGAAATTTGAATTTCTCAAGCTAATCACATTCTGCAGTAGAAAACAAGAAAAAATTAATGTCTATGACAGATTGATAGTTAACGCTGAAAGATTCATGATTATGATCTTTAGAAATCTTTAGAAAGAAGCAAGAGAACATGAGCACTACGTGCATCACCGACTAAATTGTCGAACACCTTGCGGACATTGATTATTACAGTCTCATCTTAACTCGTGACAGCAACAGATGTTTCCTCATAGACAAACAAACATTACATTCATTCATGAGATTCACACAATTTCATAATACTTAAATTATATAAAAATAGTAATTAATTAATCATCTTGCAGACAGAGTATTTGCCGCTTAACACGACACATGAGGGCAATTAACATATGAGCACGTCTTGGTCTTAATAGTTAATTAAAGACAAAAAACGAGTCTCTCTCTCTCTCTCTCTCTCTCTCTCTCCGATAAGGAAAACGACATTGACGTCGGAAAAAAGGTTTGATGATGATCGGATTCTAAATGGAAATGAGATCTATGAAGCTAACAATTATGTAAGTGGAATTGGATCTCTCAAAGAGGCATTGAATTGTATACATACAAACCTGAGACAGAGCTCGTGCGAGATCCAAGTTGGTGATCCAGAAAAAGAGCAGAGAAGAGAAAATGGGATTGGGAGGGATGGTTTTTTTATTNATTAACATATGAGCACGTCTTGGTCTTAATAGTTAATTAAAGACAAAAAACGAGTCTCTCTCTCTCTCTCTCTCTCTCTCTCTCCGATAAGGAAAACGACATTGACGTCGGAAAAAAGGTTTGATGATGATCGGATTCTAAATTGAAATGAGATCTATGAAGCTAACAATTATGTAAGTGGAATTGGAAACTCTCTCAAAGAGGCATTGAATTGTATACATACAAACCTGAGACAGAGCTCGTGCGAGATCCAAGTTGGTGATCTGAACAATCAGGATCCAGACAAAGAGCAGAGAAGAGAAAATGGGATTGGGAGGGATGGTTTTTTGATTGTTTGTGAGCGTTTTTGCAGGGAAAAACAGTTATTGTGAGTTTTTTGACTCGATCAGGTTTAAAAGAGGATTAAGGTGAAGCAATCGCTCTCTCTCTCTCTCTCTCTTTGGATCGGTCGGTGATTAGTTTAATCAATCAAATAGAAGAGGATCGGTTACACCAAGAGACGGACGCTGCGTCGTGATCTTCACAATCCATTTTACCATACTTAGCCGCGTTTCCGTATTTATATATTCATCAAATTTTAATATTTTTTTATGGATCCCAAAATGTCTCTGTTTTTTTTTCCCCCCCAAAATACACTAGACAAAACAAAATGACACGAATGAAGATGATTGAATGGTAAATTGGTACTAATTACAGTATGTAAGAACTATATATAGAAACAAATATGTTAAGTTGAATGGTTGCCATGCCATGTATAAAATGATAGAACTAAATTGTATTAGTTAGTTAAAAAAAAAAATTGTATTAGTTGGAAAGAAAGCATTTATATATAACTAAAAAACACAAATTCCACATTAGTTTCTCGAAAATATATTTTATAGCTTTCTGATTTACCCGCCACATTAGTTTATAAGAAAAACCTTAAAAATATTTTTACGTGAATGTTGGAATATATTAGCTCATGGATCAAATGGACCAAGTGGGTCCGTCCATCAAGAAATTGAATGATATGTTTATGTGAATTTAGTAACTCATAATTGCGTTTGAGGCTTATGAGATTGTTGAATGAATTATATGCATAAAGAATCAAATGGATGTGTCTATCTGAAATGGTACAAATAACAAAAAAAAAATGCTTAGGGAAGTGAATTATGCCCGTGGGATCTCTAGAGTGTGTGATATCCCATGAATTACAAAGTTGGAAGAAGAGAACATATCTGGAGCTACAATCTCAACTCCAGAAATCATGAAAACTCCAGACGTATTAACAACATCTCTTCTTGTGATTATGAGATCCTGGTAAGGATCCAATGTCTTGAGTAAGGCTTTATCAGGCATTGAAGCAATATCTTTGTTGGTAAGCCGTTGAACAACAATGTGATGTCTCACAACTTCATAGAGCAAAGGAGAAGCAGATGACAACGAGACCAGATTCGGTGTGGCTAGAATCGTTACGCCGGTCAAGTTCTTGTGTTGATCTGCAACAATCCTATTGAGAACAGAGTGCAATCCAATTGCAAATGGCACAAACCCATTTGAACTTAGCAGCTGAACAATCCGAATCCAGTCTATCTTAACCGGGATTTCTTCTTCACTGGTTTTGTTTGAATCAGATTGACATAAAGATGACTGGAGGATATAATGAGGTTGCAGAGGAGAGAAGGGTCCAAGAACTCCGTGAATAACCAATGAATCTCCAAGAAACATGTCGGGATGTGAAATCAGGGCATGATTCACTTCTGCTGTTCTCGATTCTTTATCTACGGTGGAGATTTCGACGCTCTTGTGACGGAGAAGCGTGGGGAGACAAGTTCCTTGAGGCTTCTTGAGAATGTCGTTCATCGGAAGCCTTAGAGGGAGTGTGTGGTACTGAAGAAGCTGTTTGAGAAACAGAGGAGGAAGCGATGACGTGTTGAACAAGGAAGAGTCGTCCATGGCGAAGATGGTTGTGTTGGGAGAAGAAGAGAGGAAGATCTCGGGGGAGATGTGGAGGAGAGTAGCGATTGCTTTGAAATTGGATCTGCTTAGAGCGTTTGAGGCGTTTATGGAGAGAGGATGAGTAATGGGTCTGTTTGGTTTTGTCAAGTCGGAATCTGGAGGTGAACGTAGAGTGGTGGAGACGGCCATGAAAGCTAATGCAACGGAGAGGACGAAGTAGACAAAGCAATCCGACGAACAACAACAACCCATCGCTTGCAAAGATAAACCCTAATTGAATCGAAATTCTCCGCGACGGAGAAGAAGAGATAGTTCGTCAAAGAAATGTTTTCTTGGAGTGATTTAGGTTTAACAAAAGAGTTTTTCGATTTAACCGTTTGGGTTTAGTCTTGTCGTTTTATCTCATAGTCATCTTATTAATTAACCCTTTTCCTGTTACTTTTCGACAAGAATCTTTTATATAAATCCTATAATTAATAGGTCTGATTCATTTTTTTAAGGAGATCGTCAAAATCAACAAACCAACTTGAACATTCAATCAACTATTAAGTCTGCCCTGAAGACATTTGTTCCAGACTTCCAGTGATGAATACTGATCCAATTTAAAAACACAGTTACGCAGATTGAACATTCTTCTCCAATGACAAACACCAGTACTAGGAGACAACTCTGTCTGTGACCTTTACTTTCCTTTCGACTTCTTGGATGATCTCCGGCTTTCGATCCTTCTCTTGGCAGCTTCAAATTCTTCTTCAGTGGGCTCTGCTTCCGCATCACCACCATACCTAGAGATGAGTGATGAAAACATTGAATCCACCTTCCCTTTCCTCTCATCCATTCGCTGCGAAATCAACAAGGCAAGATCTGTCTCTGAATCTTTTGCTGACCTGAAAGTATATGCAAATTGAAAGGAAGCGAGGTGGTCACAACAAGGTCAAGTTGAGTGGTGGAACTAATTTGAAACAGAGGCAGAGACTTTACTTCTACCTCTTCCTGGTTGGATTGGTGGGCGGCTTCGTTTCTGAAATTTTCTTTGCCCATTTCTCATATGCCTTGCTTGATTTCACTTCTCCTGAAAAGGAAATCAGTAGTATCAGCAAATCTCTCAGGCTTTTACTTAGATTTCAAATAAGGTTCCTAAAAGACTAGAACCAAACAGGTATCAGAGAATTCAATAAAGATGGGTACTGAAATATCAAACACTCAGCTCAAGGGATAGGGTACATTTTACACTCATCCTCTCTAATTGCAGAAGGCACAACATCAATTCCATCGCTTAATCAACATTCATCCATGTTCAAATATAAATAAAACTCATTCTGTAACGTCAAGGATTCCTTATTTATGAAAAGAATATCTTGCAAGACAAATATTCTAGTTACAGCAACAGAGACTACCTGCTGCAATGGCCTCATCGAGAATGTCTTTGAAACGGTGTGAATCAAGCTTGGGGTCCGAGCAAAGCATTGAGCAGAATAGCCTGGGTAGGATATATACATAATCAACTCACAACCTCAACAAAATCGAAAACGAAGGATGATGAATTACCTGTTCATTTTACCCTTAAATTTCTTGAACAGCTCAATTAAGTCTTTTTTCTCTGACTCAGATCCCCTGTAGTTTGCCTCAAACTCTTCAATATCTGCTTCGGTGACCTAAATCAGCAGTGACATAAAAGCAATTTAGTGTAGGCAGCAGAACAGATGCGTACAAAGTCCAGAAAGGTATCAATTGTGAAAGTTGCTGCTACCTTCTTGTACATGGCCTGGAAGAAATCCCGCAAGTTCTCAAATGCATTGCCAGAAAGATCCTAACGAACACGAAAAATACAGGAAGTACTATTAGAGAAGTTAAATGCTTTCTTTTCTCGATTAAACTGGGCAAAAACAGGAAGTAGTAGAAGAGAAAGCTTTATGTGCATTGGGAATTCCAGTAAAACCATTGAAATTTACCAAAAATGGAAAATGTAAGAGGTTAATTCCTGAAGCTGAAATCACTGTGATAAAAAAAAAAAAAAAGCAAATCAAGAAACAGAAACTCACAGCATCATCAACTGAGCCAGTTTGATCATAGACTGCCCTTTTCTCTTCATCCCCAAGAATTGATATCACCTTTTGCAGCTGCTGGAACTTCTCTTTAGCATCCTGCAAGAAAACAAGAGTAGAATTTTCATGTAAATGAACCCAAATAAACTATGCAAAGTACAAAAAAAAAATGGCCAAGAAAATAGTTTTTAAAACCTTATCATCCTGATTTTTATCTGGGTGAAGTCGCAACGCCAGTTTATGGTATGCTTTCCGTATTTCCTGTGGAGTAGCTGTTCTTTCAACTCCAATAACCTTCACAGTAATGAGAAATTGGTTTCTTTCATTGATGCCTGTCTTTCCGGGGAAATTTATAAATAAATTGAACCCAAGGGACTTGATTGAAGCACTCTTTTGGTTTATCAAATCATTCTGATACCAAAATCCTAATAAAATTAGCATAGAATAACTGAGCACTGAACAAAACCAGAGGATTCACATAGAAGAACAAGAAAATTAAATAAACAAGTAGTGTTCCCGCTCTTACAACTCAATAATCTACTTGAGTTCAGACATCAAAACACCATTGAACTAAGACAAGTAAAAATATTCCAAAGTACTTTCTCAGAAAGTCAGAATCATGATAAACCACATCGATTCCCAACGTGTAAGTGGGTAACCAGAGAATGCAAGCTTTAACACAGGCATTGTGGAATTAGGAACAGGTTAAATAGCAAAAACTGAAATCCCTAATTACGCGCGAGAAAAAAGCAGAGATCGGAAAGAGAAAGACGAAAAAATACCTCGTAAAGACTTCTCTCACAAGATGGCCCATCATTATCGATCTCAACCTCATCTTCTTCGGTTTTCGAAGCCCTAGATTTCTTTTTCCTACCCATCTGAGCCCTAATAAACCGGCAGAAAAATTGGCACTGTGGATTGGAGTCGGGTACTTAAATGCTTCACAGAAGATTATCTAGGCGCCAAATTTTTCGTGTTCCCCGTCATTATAGATCAAGTTTGTGAGAAACTGAGAAAGTGTGCAACCATCTCTCTCACTTCACCCTCACAAGGAGCCAGACGCATCTGATGGGCCCAATGTCCCCGACAAGCCCACGTAAAATGAAGAGTCTAGGGCCCAACAAGTCAAGAACAAGCCCAGTCCAAAGATGCCGTCAAACGGTCAGCACCTACTTAAAATTTTGATATTTTTCAGTCAAACGGTATCGAAAGATTGTTTTTTTTCTTTTTTTAAAAATAAAAATAAAACCTTAAAACGAAACTATTCGTGAAAAGGAGAAAATACTAAAAGGTATCGAAAGATTGTTGGACACGTATAATGATCCAAAAGCCGAACTCAATTTGACTATGAATCAGATCAAATTCTCCATCCTTGTAAAATACTTACATCTTTTTCTTCTTTAGATTTCACTAGAATCAGCCTGTTTTTAAAAAATATCTGGTACCTCGTTGCAAGAGTTGTTCATGGCGAGCCTAGACACGACTTCTGCAGCTTTACAATGGACAATGACGGAGCTAATCAACCATCAAGATATCTACTCGAAGATCAAATCGGTTTTAGGAACCACGCATCAGTTAAACAAAGAATCAGATTTGCAGAAGCTTCCTTACCTACAAGCAGCTATCAAGGAGACGTTGAGACTTCTTCGAGTGGGACCATTACTACGCTCGCAGAGAAAGCAACAGAGACATGAAGATCAATGGGTACGATGTAAAATTCGGGACAAAGATGTTCATAAATGCCTATGGGATAATGCGTGATCCGACCACATACAAAGATCCTGACAAGTTTATACCTGAGAGGTTTCTTGTGGTGGAACAAAAAACAGAGAGAAAGATGGATTATTACCACCAATATATGTTGGAATTAAAAGGTCAGGATGTGAATTACCTTGTGTTCGGGAGCGGAACGAAAGGATGTCTTGGAGCTTCTCATGCTTCTCTGGTGCTGAGTCTCACAATCGGATCACTCGTAATGTGTTGGGAGACGAAGACAAAATCAAGATCAAGTTACGTACCGGCATTTCGGCTTCAGGGACTGTTGGTGGAAGTTCACTTATGTGTTCTCCTGAATTATATATTGATCCATTTGGACACCAAACTAAATTTATTCACAAAGACGTCATTAGGAATTCGGAAACACTTATTTATTTATATATATTGGGTTCTGTTTTTTCTCATGCTCTGTTTTTTCTCATGCTATGTTTATTCTCGTGCTCTGTTTTGTGCTATGTTTCTACTTGTACTCTAGTTGTCCTCTGTTTCAATAAGCTTCAGACTTTATATGAAAAAAAAAAAATATGTGTCAATCTTGTATAATAACACGACAACAATTAAATATCCTTTTCTACTACTTTTATGAGTCTAAATTTTACAAACAGTAATTACACACCTTGATTACTAATCTAACCACACCTGCAAGTGGTGTAAGCATATGCCATAATCAATAGATAATGAAAACATGTTTAGTCCATCTCCCACTAGCTTTCTCGCACCTAGTCATATCAAACCTTGGGTGGCTTGTATGCTTCTATGATGCCTAAGCTTGTTGTTAAATGTTAACAGGTTTGAATCCCAATAATGCCTTCCCTTATACACCCTTGTTATCATGGAATTAGGGATTGTTATTAGCCTCAAGAGTGCAACATTGAAACCTAATCCTTCTTCTTTCATGGGGATTAAGATTTTAGACCAAGCAGTCCATTGATGCCTCTACTTGATATTTTGGAGTTCAATTAAATAACGGGAAACATGGTAACTACAATAAGCTTTTTTTTATTTTTATCATTTGTCCCCGAAGGAGACATTATCGAGAACCTAAGAAAATATACAGGTGCACTTTCATTTTTAATTGGTTTACCCCAATTCTATTGTATAAATAAATAAACCAAGTGGAAAAACATCCATAGCAAAATAAAGAGATGTTTTAAGATTACAGAGAAAACGTTGCCTCAGAACTAGCTTTTATTTAAGTTTTAAACATCTCTACCAAAGAAGAGTTAAGAGATGGAAAAACATTTCATTTCCCTGCATCCACAAGCGAGAGTGTTAGGGTTTCTACTGCTCCCACATTGTAATATGCAAGTGACATGATGTCCTTTAGAACTCCAGCTTTCCCACTTAACTTCTGTTTGTTTGCTGGAATTTGGATCTCCCCAGCTATTTTCTCCTTCAGACTTGCCACGTTTTCCGATAACGACTGCACTGTGATCTCAATGACTTGCCCATCGTCGATGTTTGGAACAGAAACCTTGATCTTAGACGAACCCTGAAAATGTATGCTTGCTAATTAGATACAAGTCAATTCAGTCGAAAGAAACAAAAAAACAAAAAAAGACTGTAAGAGTCCAACGAAAACATTACTGGATGTAGAGCAAGAAACTGGTCTTCTGGAACAAGTCCTAACAGTGACTCGTCAAATTTTTGTCTCTTTGGCTCTGGTTCATCAGGTAGAGGCAGTGGTGGAGAAGGAGACATTTGTGGTTGAGGAGCAAACTGAGATCCCAGTGGAAGCTGCATTTGTGGTGGTGGGTTCATCATCATAGAAAGGTTTCCAGGTGGTGCTCGCCACTCGTTATACTCCAATTTAGCAAAATACTCAAAAGCACGCAAATCCTTTAAAGCCATCTCCACTCCCTCCTCCTCATTTTCAATCACTCCACGTAGAAGATTGAAAAACCCCTCAAGAACGGTCGCCGTACAAGCACCATTCTTCCTCAGTTTCTCGGAACGCAGCAACACTTTTGAATACTCAACAGCAATCCGAACGTACAAAATGTGCATTCTATTAGTTGATAGCATAAACTGGAGCTGAGACTCGAACTGATGGTTGAAAAACACAGTCTTCATTAAATCCTGCTCAAAAGACATCCCATAAACAGCAACAAACTGTCCTGTGAGCTTAATGATATCAAGCTCCTTGCGTGTGATCGTCATCCCTTTAGGAAGTAATGCGAACCAGAAAGGTTTTTCAGGAGGTGGAAGCTGAAGATAGCCTTCTGCATCATCAGTAGCTGGAGCATCCTGAGCTCCATCAGAATGATCTGAGCTTCTCTCAACAATACTTGTGCTTGCTGACTTGTTATGCTCCATCATTACAAAATACTCAAAAGCATGGAAATCTTTCAAAGCCATCTCCACTTCCTCGTCCTTTTCCAGCACTTGATGAAGAATATTGAAAAACCCCTTAATAAAGGTCGCCGTACTAGCCCCATTCTTCCTAAGAATTTCGGAACGCAATAATACACTCGAATACCCAAGAGCAAGTCGGAGGTAAAAATAGTATCTGGGATCAGTTGACTTCATAAACTGAAACTGAGGATTCATTAAAACATTCTTCATCAAATCCCGTTCGAAATGCAATGAGTCATTAGTGTTTTAATGTATTTGTGAATTTTTAGTTTTTGAATGTCATTTTTTAGAATTGCCCTAAATTATATATGTGTGTATATTTGTTTTATAGAAACTAATATTACATGTTATTAATACCATCACACGGTTAATTTTGTTGCGAAATACTAAAAATACAAATAGTTATCGTATATGACATGATAATTTGAAAATGATATTAAAATCATTAAGAATACTCCTAAAACCTTTACACAACACCATACAAATAAAAATGGATGAATGTCTACATAAAAGGAAAAAGTTTTGTCCAAGTATTTTCCGCTAAAGTTCCTTCGTTTTGTTTTTCTATAATTATATCGAACAAAATGCTATGCAATTCAATTTATGGCGCAAAAGTTTCCATTTTTTTCTTTGCATTTACATGTTACTATGGAGATTAGAGAGTGCTTTTAATTTTCAAAATATATATATATATATATATATATATATATTTTACCGTTTACATAAGCGAAAAACTAT
This sequence comes from Eutrema heterophyllum, assembly GCA_002933915.1. Classification (NCBI taxonomy): domain Eukaryota; kingdom Viridiplantae; phylum Streptophyta; class Magnoliopsida; order Brassicales; family Brassicaceae; genus Eutrema; species Eutrema heterophyllum. The sequence continues at coordinate 22,101 of PKMM01004794.1, read as the reverse complement.
ATATATGTATATGTATTTATAATTATTTTACATTTAAATACAAACACACACATACACACAATCGAAGCAACTTGGATACATACAGATTGAGAAAGTTCTACCATATTTTATCAAAAAAAAAAAGTTATACCATTGTTTCATGGTGCTTGTGTTAGATTTTAGCCAACTCGGATACATACAGATTGAGAAAGTTCAACCTTATAGGTTTCTTGACCTCAAGTACTATAAAAAGAGCAAGTACGTAAATTAATTATCTAATCAAAATACTTATGTAATATCTTCCCGTTGAACTGTTTCTATGGAAATCCTCAAATCCACGTTCTTTTAAAGAAAAAAAGAAAAACCACGTTAAATATTTATTAGTAGAATACACACGCACTTAATAATAGTCTAGTCTTGATCAGGATACATGTATACGTGGGGACAAACAGCCACAAGAGATGAATGAGAATGCATACACGTGGTGAGACAAGTGGGAAGATGAGTCAAGATTCTCAAGAGTGGCTCAAAGAGAGAGAGACTTTGATTTACAATCATCGCCACGGCTCGCCACCACATACGCTTGAGACAACAAAAAAAAGAAGAGATTTTGATTTAAAATGATTTAAATATCATGAAAATTTTGAAACGATTCATGTTTGGTGTCAAACGCATCCGACTGTAACCATAATCGAACGTAGCCAATTGGTGCGGTGAGAATCGTTTAAATCATGGCCAAAACCAAAATCAGATTAGAAAATTTCAATCAGATTAGCATTTGGTGATGGGACCAACAGAAAAGAGTCTCTTAGCCACGTGGCTTCTTCTCCTCAAGGGCGGCACCACCCCTCTTCTCGTTTTTATTTGGACACTCTATAATGCTAAAATTAATTACATTACATTTAAATATACTAATGCTAATCTTTTCTTTATTATATATCTTTATTATATAAATCAGAATGTTTCAAAGTTACTAACTCGCAAGATCGCGACACGTATTAAGTTAATCGATCAGATTTTGACATGTGTTTAATAAATTTTCAATTATATTTTAACATATGTTTAGTAAATTTTTAATTATATCTTAACACATAATATTAACAATACAAAATAAAATTTATAATCGATTCTTAATCCTAAAAGGTAAAAAAAAACAAAATAATAGCTATGTTTAGGTTAATGAAATTAAACAAAAACTATAAATAAAACCAAAGTTTTAAAAAAAAAAGGGAAAACCATATTTCATATTAAAATAAGGAAATTAAATAATAGATAACAATCATAAAAAGAAAGAAAAAATCATATTTTAGTTTAAAATAAAGAAATCGTATTATATAAAACTGAATGTTTCAAAGTTGCTAATTCACATGATCGCAACACGTGTAAAGTCAAAGTTGAAAATTTTTAATATTGATTAATAAAAAAAACTTAAAAATTCTGAAAATTTAATAACCGATTCATAATTTTAAAAAGTAAAGTTACTCAAAAATTAAATTTACCCAAAAGGCAAATTTAATATAAAAACGATTTTTTTTTTAGTTTTTCTATTTAGATTAAGGAAAATAATCATAAAAGAAAAAGAATTCTAATTTCTCACATCTATATAAACCACAATTTACTTCATCTCTTCACCAAATTTTTCTTTAAAATATGTCAATTACACACAAAAAAAAAAGTCAAATAATCGTATTCAAAACTATTTACTGCATTTTTTCACCAAATTTTTCTTTCAATGTATATATTTATTTCATTATTAAACTTTGTTTCTAAATTTATGTATTATATATTTTAACGGGTGATATAATTTTGTTTTCTATTTTTTTGTTTTTAATTTTTTTCATGGATTATAAAATATTAAATTATAAATCCGCATATATGCGGGTACTTATCTAATATATATATAGACTATAATACAGTCTATACTTGTACTTTTACATGTACTTACGTATTACGATTGTACCTACAACTTACCTCATCAACTTACTAGAAAATAAATACAAATGTATTTTTGTGGGTAGTTTTTGATTGGTAATAATATCTATAGTAGACATGTAAAATCACAATATATAAAAAAGGTTTTTTATAAATATTATATATATATATTATATAAAGAGTGAATAAATCTCACAATGACACATCATCATCTACCATTTTGACACATCAGCTTTGAAAAATAAACAAAATATCATATTTAAATGTAGATTTCTCTCGAAAGTTAGGAACTTTTTGCTTTATCGTGTGTTTACTGTTTTTGATTTTGTGGAAATGAGCAGAAAAATTGTTCATTTCACTGTTTTCCCAAAGTTTTTTTTCCGACTCTAAAAGATGCCGAGATGATGATTTACGTTGTCGTGTTTCTGGGTTTTTCTCCGTACCAATAGCGACATTGGATGCTTCCTTTCGCAAGCCACTCATTTTCCACGACGTCGGAGGTGGTGCACTAAGTCCATCCTGATACGATTTCCATCGGGAAAACCTGCAAGAAGACCATCGAATGCAAGGTCTAGTTTGCATAGAGGGCCGTTGAAACTAGAATAGAGGTAGGGACATCAGTAAAGGATGACACAAATCCAGCGCCGCATATAAATAATTCGTTCCATCTGAGATAAATAACAAGAATCATTTAGGTGGGGCACTAGGTTCCGCCTTAATCATATTCCATAACCTATGAAGCTTTACGGGTTCAAGAAATGAAGTACAGACTATCAGATGCTTGGTTTAGACTCGATAAAGGGCAAGGATATCAGCATAAAGATAAGAAAAAAGAAAAAACAATGTAACAACATTTTGTGGTTTACAATTGATACAATATATGGGTGAAGTGGTCCTAAATATAATTTTTTGAAAGTCAAATTTTTATGCATTTATTGGTTTAGATAGTTTAGAAAAGTATGACGATTGATCAAATCCCATGTTCAAAAATTATGCACAAAAAAATAAAAAAAATCTTACATCTAAATCTCAATGGATCTTTTGAGAACATGCTGGACGTTGAATCCGTCTTTTCGCAGAGCATCAAACTGGTTTAAATTGGTATATATATATTTTTTTGTAAATGATATAAAACGATTTATATTGCAAACTTAAAAAGAAGAATTTGAATCCTCCATACATGATTTTGATTTCGACGGAAGAAAAAGACTCTAAAGTTAGATATGTGGTGCAGATGAGAGAGAACTAAAACATATTACTTCCGTTTCCTAATAAGTGTGGTTTTGACATTGTGCACACAAATTAATAAAACATATCAAAAATTCAATTATACCCTTAAAATATATAATAACTCTTGAAATTCTTCATAGGTTATTGGGTATATTGTGCCAAAATTTGCATTAAAAGATCTTTAAACTACACTTCTTGTGAAACGGAAAGAGTAATATTTTATTTTGTTTATAATTTTAGTAATGGTATTATAGAAAAAATAAACTAATGAAAATTTATGATAAAGTGTGGTATTTTAAAATTTATGATAGAAGGAATCAGCCCACGAGGACAAGGCCCAAAAAGGTTCGTAATAGTCGAAAATATCAGTCTCGTGTCCAAAATATTTGTGAGAGTATACTTTTTGATTTTGTTCTGTCTACAGTAGTTTTTTTTTCTCTACGGTAATAGATTGAGAGCTACTGATAGATTGATTGTTTTACGAGATAAACTGTGGATCGAGAGGTGAGTGGTCATCGGCAAAGAGGTAAATTGAAAGGTTTATAAGTTAAAGATGAAACCAAAACTGAAAATCCAAAGAGAAAAGAGAAATCTTTAAACCCAAAAAAGAAAAGAGAGAAATCTTGTAAACCTATAGGAAGAAGAGGGTTTTTGTAACCTAAAAATGTGAAAAGTTGCGGATGAAACAAAAAAATGAAAATCCTATACGAAAACGTAGAGAAGTCTTATAAGAATGATTAGAAGAGGAAGGAGGATTTTTGTAACGTGTAAAGAGAATATAAGAGGATGGAAAAAAAAAAATCTTAAAATTAACGAAGAGAAGTTTTGGGGAAATTAAGTATATGAAGAGGAGGAGGTAAGGACTTAGGTCCACACATATGGATATGGTTAATAAGTTATATTCCCTGGATTTCACGCACATTAAATCTCACAGAAACACATATCTATTTTATACTAGTTATATTATGGTCAATAGTTTCTCGGATTCTACGCCTATTAAATATTACAAACATTATAATATTTACTATGATTGCATATTGGGTCAAACAAATTAAGGATTTCACGCACAAAGCTAATGAAATCTTACGCTGTATTTTATACCATTTATTATAATATTCTACTCGTTTTATTTTATTCCAAAAGTAGTGTTCTTTTCTTTCTTAAAACATATTATGGATGCAAAAAGTTAATATCCTCGACAAGTAGGTCATGTTGTCCGACAAGCAAAGCGCAAGTGGAATGTGACTTTAGCACTACTAGTTTGGTAGCTAGACCACGTGTTACCCATTTACCAATTTAAAGAAATTGCGGTGCGGATTTTTAAAAGGGATCAAAAGAACAACTGTTTTTGTAAGCCACATGTTACCCATTCTCCGTACCAATAGCACATTGGATGTTTCCTTTCGCAAGCCACTCATTTTCCACGATGTCGGAGGTGGTGCACTAAGTCCATCCTTATACGGTTTCTATCGGGAAAAACCTGCAAGAAGACCATCAAATGCAAGGTCTAGTTTGCATAGAGGGCCATTGAAACTAGAATAGAGATAGGGACAACAATAAAGGATGACACGAATCCAGCGCCGCATATAAATAATTCGTTCCATTTGAGATAAATAACAAGAATCATTTAGATGGGGCACTAGGTTCCGCCTTAATCATATTCCATAATCTCTGAAGCTTTACGGTTTCAAGAAATGAAGCACACACTATCGAATGCTTGGTTTAGACTCGATAAAGGGTAAGGATATCAGCATAAATATAAGAATAAAGAAAAAACAATGTAACAACATTTTGTGGTTTACAATTGATACAATATATGGGTGAAATGGTCCTAAATATAATTTTTTGAAAGTCAAATTTTTATGCATTTATTGGTTTAGGTAGTTTAGAAAAGTATGACGATTGATCAAATCTCATGTTCGAAAATTGTGCACAAAAAAAAAAATTCTGACTTCTGAATCTCAGTGGATCTTTTGAGAACATGCTGGACGTTGAATCCGTCNATATATATATATTAAGAGGAAATGACTGGGCCTTCAGATTGGTGAACCCAAAAGTACGAGAGCCCGCAAATAGAAAACGAGGCCCGAAATGTTGAAAGCTTCAGCTTGAAGTTAGTTGTTGCCGTTCTACGTGAAAACAGAGGATCGACAGGATAAGTCCTTCGTCCTTCTTCTTCTCTTCTCTGTTTTTGAGCTTGTCGACGGCGGGTTGGATCTCACCGGTGAGGTTAGTGAGTTTGCGTAAGATACGGTATGTCACTGACTTTAGGCGGGATCTGACCGGAGAATATGGTTCGGGCGGTGACGCAGTGGTTATGGTCTGTTGGAAAATGTATTATTAATATAATGTTACATTATATGTTTTTCAATAAAATCTCACAAACAATAACTGTCAAATAGAATTCTATAACAAAAATAGAATTTGAATTCTATACAAATTCAACAACAAAAAATTAAACATTTTCTAAATAAAATAAGAGAATATCCAATTGTTGTGAACATGTATTATTATTTAGAATTTTTTTAGTCAGATCGTTATTAGCCAAGAATCTTGTACTATTAGATCCTTCATGGCAACAAGACAAGTTTAAGTATATGAGCTTTTTTTATATAACAACATCTTATACTTGTTTTATCCCAATCAGTAATCATCACCATCAAACATACAACAGTTATGGTTACGATGAATTTGGATATTAGTTACACATCATGTTCCTATCTCTTCTTCACATTTATTACCATCTTCCTTCTTTGCAGACTCTTCAGCTCCTCTAGCCGCCGATGTCTTCCTCCAGGACCGCGAGGACTTCCGGTTCTTGGTCATATGCATCTTCTACGGTCCAGCATCCCTCGTTCTCTACAAGCCTTGGCTCACACGTACGGTCCTCTCATGACCATACGCATCGGATCACTACGAGTCCTCGTTGTCTCAGATTCCGACACAGCTAAGCAAATCCTCAAGACTCACGACCCTGATTTCGCTTCCAAGTTCGTCTTTGGTCCGAGACAGTTCAATGTCTACAAAGGAGCAGAGTTCTTCAATGCACCTTATGGACCTTACTGGAGGTTCATGAAAAAGCTATGCATGACTAAGCTATTCGCGGGCTATCAGCTCGATCGATTTGTAGATATAAGAGAGGAGGAAACTTTAGCTCTACTGAGGTCGCTCGTTGACAGATCGAGAAATGGAGAGGCGTGCGATCTCGGTTTGGAGTTCACTGCTTTGACCACAAAGATCTTATCAAGGATGGTTATGGGGAAACGTTGCCGCCAAAACTCTAATCTTCCCATAGAGATCAGGAAGATCGTGAGTGATATAATGGCTTGCGCCACAAGGTTCGGTTTCATGGAGCTATTTGGACCATTGCGGGATTTGGATGTGTTTGCGAATGGTAAGAGGCTTAGATCCTCCATTTGGCGGTACGATGAGTTGGTTGAGAAGGTACTGAAGGAATATGAAGACGATAAGAGCAATGATGAAGGAGAGAAAGATAAAGATATCGTTGATATCTTGTTGGACACGTATAATGACCCAAAAGTCGAACTCAAATTGACTATGGATCAGATCAAATTCTTCATCCTTGTAAGATTTTTTCATCAGTTTTTCTTTAGCTTTCATTAGAATTATCCTCTTTAGCAACATTTTTGTACCTCGTTGCAGGAGTTGTTCATGGCCAGCCTAGACACGACTTCTGCAGCTTTACAATGGACAATGACAGAGCTAATCAACCATCAAGATATCTTCGCGAAGATCAGAGACGAGATCAAATCGATTTTAGGAACCACGCATCGGTTAATCAAAGAATCAGATTTGCAGAAGCTTCCTTACCTACAAGCAGCTATCAAGGAGACATTGAGACTTCATCCTGTGGGACCAATACTACGCAGAGAAAGCAACAGAGACATGAAGGTCAATGGTTACGATGTAAAATCCGGGACAAAGATCTTCATAAATGCTTACGGGATAATGCGTGACCCAACCACATACAAAGATCCTGACAAGTTTATACCTGAGAGGTTTCTTGTGGTGGAACAGAAAACAGAGAGAAAGATGGGTTATTACCAGCAATATATGTTGGAATTAAAAGGTCAAGATGTGNATAGGAAAGTGATTGATATAAAAGTTTGCATCCCATCATTCAGCTTTTTGATAAAACATCGAGTGCATACTTCCAAAGAATATATATCAATGGAGAGTCAAATACCACTGTTCGATCTCGCCACTTCGATGCCCATAAAATACTGAAACTTCCCAAGATCTTTTATATCAAATTGATCTCTTAGCTGCTTTTTTAGATCTGAGATAGCTTCTGCATCATCCCCAGTAACAACAATGTCATCGACATAAACAATAAGAATCCGCTCCACCCGAGTTCGTCTTCTTAGTAAAGAGCGAATAGTCCGACGCAGCACGCTTGAAACCAGCTCCGAGGAACGCCTATCTTTAAGCTAAAAAACAAGAGTTCCGGGAGTCACTACTTTCCTTAGTTGATTGAAAAGGCTTGAGGTACCTATGAATCCGGAAACTTCAAGAGTAGAAAAAGAAAGGAAGGAATTTTGTGTAAGGCCCCTGCGCACTAGCAGTCCGAAGTAGTCAAAGTGCTCTTCTTTCATCCTGCAAAGCACTCATCCACCCATGTTCTCCTTTGTCAGCAAAAGTGTATGTTTCACACGCATCACCGGCTCCTATATTGATGAATCCGAAGTGTGGTATTCACCTTTTGACCCAGGATCAAACTCTTTAGTATGGTCGCAACCAAGTAATCCTTTTTTTTTACTTTTTTCTATAAGACAAAATCACCCATCAAATATTGAATGACTGAGCACTCAGATCCTATCGCGAGTCTTGATACATAGTATCTTCAGTCCTTTCTACAACTCCTAATTCAAGCTGATCGATACACGCTCGAGTCATTGAAATGGTGGGATGCTTGGCTAGTCAGGCTGGGAAGTTTTCTTTCCACCTCCCGAAGGTTATGATGATGGATTTGCCCGTTTATTGATCTAGTTGCTAATTTTGACCCGTTAGATTTTTTGTTCCGTGTAGTCAGGGTTCAGGGAAGAAGAATATGGATGTTCATTTGCTTGATTTCCGTCAGTCGAGTCACTCGATTGAGAGGCGTTCCTCGGAAGCAGGATAGCTAAGGTCGTTTGGTTGCTTAGCAGGGCCAGGCGTTCCTCGGGGCAGGAGATTTCATATCGGTACATCAACTCAGCTAGGAGAGTTTTCTTTCCACTAAACCGAAGGAGATGGGTTGACTGAAGGAAAGAGTGCTTCTTCGACTTGTTAGAAGCCGGTACGAGTTGCCCCTAGGTGATCCGCACGGAGACTTTTTTGCCCAAGGCAGGTCGAGGTGTGATTTGCCCTGGGGTGTCAATACCCTTTGATGCTTCGCTCCCTATTCTTGATCCCTTTCTGTACCCAACATAAGATAGAGGTGCAAGAAATCGATAAGTGATAGTTGCAGATGAGATGGTGCAAGAGATGAGAAGGTAGAGCGGGCAAGCCATCTGTTCTCGTTCTGCTTTGAATTAGCTACTTTCAGGGAGAGTGGTGGGGATTTTCGACCTTCTGCCTCCACTGCTTCCACTTAAACTTCTCCTACACGGATTAGTCTAGTTTTTCCCCGAATCGAAAGCCAGTGCCGGCTAATGAGACATGCCATCCATCCCAATCCAATTGCTATTCTTGCTAAAGGATCCCATAGACTGCTTTCTTAGTTATCAAAGCTGCTTTATCTTTCTGGCTGCTAGATGTCTAAACAGTGTCAAAAAGTTGCTCAAACCCGTCTTTTTTCGTCTCTTTTTGCATGATTCCACAACGGGCGAAGAGTACTTGTGTTATGCTGACCACATTCATTCTACAACTGTTCAGCTATTAGTACGAGGCTTTCAGACCTTTTTTCATTTTATAAAAAAAAAGAGAATCCGGAGAAAAACCTTCAAATAGAATCCGAATAGAAAGAAGCATTAGGGGTGAGAATGACGCCAAGTGCCCCGAGTAGCTACGGTATCCATAGTTCACTTTCTTTCCTGCATATGTAGGGTAAGTACTTTGTGCTTTCTTCGTCTAGCTCACACAAGGTGCAGAGTGGCGTGTTGACTCGAGTTCTTTGAACAAGCTCTCCACATCAATTCTGAATTGACGATGCAATGCTACTATTCTGCAGAAGACCGAAAGTGCCAAGAAGAAAGATTAGTGAAAGAGTTTTCTCGCTAGACGATTCTGTAGAAAATAGAGATCATAGATCTGGTGCGTCTTAGCATGGAACGGACTTTCCCCAATCGAGAAGAAGAATTTAATACAATCGAAGCACTCATTGCTGACGTTTACCGCTTTCTAGGCCCAACGCATAAACTTTACTGGAGTCCGAGAAGATCAAGAAAAATGCATCCGGTGGTGGTGATCAGAGCTGAATCTCATTCTTTTTCTTTCTAGAAGCATACGTCAGGTGTACTGACTCAATCAACCTATCGGCCTACAAAGGCTCTCCATTCTATACCCCTAGCCCTACATTACCACTCTTACCATTATCTTAAAGATAAGGACCAATGGCAAGCAGATTCAAGTCAGTCGGTCATAAGTATTTAACAAAGACAATTGTAAGGTCTGCAAGCCTCCCTATTACTTCAAACTGAAACAGAATCAAGGGAGATATGAAAGAAATGAAAAGAAGATGTCAGTCCCTCTCCTTTCAGTCGAGTTCCGTTGGACCTCTCACTTGAACAAGATTACTAATAAGAAAGAGAAGAGAAGGACCTTAGGCCAGTAAGTTCATCCTATCCACCACTTGAAAATGAACACAGGAAAGGGAATAAGAAAGAAGAAACTGCTGACGCAGCTGAAATGCACTAAAAAGAAAGGAGAATGTACTCTCGCTTTTTCGTTCCGAGGAATGAGAGGAGGTATCCAAGTAGTTAGCGAGACTTCAAGACCAGCAGCCGATAAGAAGGTCAGAGTCACAATCGCTTTCTCAATTGACACTGCGCCAGAATCTACCACCCCATTCATTGACTATCTCACCTCACCTCCCATGGGTCTGGCTGCATACGCATAAGCCGTTTCATTCGCCGAAGCATCAGTCTCAAGATCCGAATCCTATGAATCAACTGGATCAATATTCGCAACCGATGCAACATCTGATTCTTTTATGGTTTTGGTTGCTGGACCTTTCTCCGCCACCGTCTTTTCATCTATCAGTTAAATCAGTTGACCTTTCTCTCTTCTCTCTCTCTCCTCCGCTCCGCCCCTCCTTTCTATTTCTTTAGTGTTGCCATTTCAAACTAAAATAACAAATGATAGGATCAAACCCGCCTTCCCCTACTTGATGGTCTTGTGAACGGAGTCGAAATAGGGTATGGACAGTCTCCCATAACAAGAATAGGAATACGCGAACCTTCCCGATGTCTTTGATTTCCTACTAGAGAAAGACGGCTTCTATCACGAGTTTAGGTCCTTTTCCAGTCGGGGATGGGGTTTTCAAATCTTCCCTTTTTTGGTTAGAAAACGAGCTTCTGGCAAGACACCGGGGGGAGCATCTATAATTTCATAACCTGCATTGGTGCGGTAGAGTGGCACCTCATATGCTCGATCCATAGAGAAAGAGGGAGTACCAAGTCGTTCAGGAGTGGAAAATTACCACGTATCCATCAATCAGTCATCCCATTTCATTCGGGTTTTCTATTATGTCCTTATACCCACTGAGGGAAGTAGCTAACCTAACTTCATATGGATTAGTAAGGATCCACTGGGAATCAAACTCAACGTTGCGAGCTCTAAAAGTGATCCTGGAAGGCCCACGGGTAAGCAAAGATTCTAATTCGAGATTGGCAGAGAAACGGCCCGTGCGAGCACGAACCAAAGGAAGGTGCCAAGCCGAAGTGTACAAATCTCATAGGTCTATATCTGCTCAGTCTCTGTTAGCAGCTTCAGTAGGATTCTGGTCTTTTCTTTCTTTCCTGCGAGTGTTGAAGTGGGGAAGTTCGGATCAATCCGTCGAAAGAGACGCCATCTCAGTCTAAATGGAAGTAGACCAAGTAGTTTCATAGGAAGAAATGTGAAAGTAGGGGTAGAAAGATCTGAAGGCGGTATTGACTTGCGAAAGAAAGAGCTTCAGAAGGCTGGCCAGCACACGAGAAAGCAGAAGGATAGCTATAGAAGTGGGGGATTTATTCAAAAAGAAAGTGGTTTCAATAAAATAAAACAGGGAACAAGCCCAGTATAGGGCTTTGCAGGGACCTGTTCGGAGTACTCAGTGGTGAGGAAAGCAGTAGCTTGCTTTCGGGAAGCGCAAGTGGAAGATCGACTGGAAGAGAGAGGACAGAGGAAGCTTACTCAACCATCGGTGGAAGGGACCGGATCCTGAGAAAACGACTTATTCCTTGCGACCCCTATCCCTATCCCTATCTTTTGAAACAAGTCACTTTTCCTCCCCAATCGCAAATGACTCATTTTTTGCTCTGTCCCTGTCTTTTTGAAAGAGCTCTGGTTTTCTATCGGTGCGAGGGTCCGATTCGGAACCTTAGCTATGCCATATTGACAGCCGATACAACTTGAAAGCGAGACCCATCACTCTACTCCTACTCGAAAGATCGCATGCATTGAAAAACTATTCGACAGACGGACGGACCTAGCTGATTGATGTCATAAGCAATATGCCTCTTATAGCAGCAGCCTGAAAGCTTTGGTCGACTATGAGTATTAAGGCGAGAACTCACGTGGCGCTAGGTTCTTTCTACACCTACTTTGATCGAAAGGGAGACAGTGAAGCTAGCCTTCATGTTGTCGGGGGCTTGCATCATATTTATATGCTTACCGATGCGCACTAGAAGGGAATATACCATTACCTTTCTTCTGTATTTGCTTCTTTATATAGGCTTCATGATCTCCCCGACTGACAAAGCAACCTTATGTTAATAACACCTCGAAGTTCTCATCTTACTTTTGAGATTTTGAGAAGAGTTGTTCTTTGGAGAGCACATTACGATGAAAGTTGTAAGTTGTGTTCACTTTACCATTCATAAGAGGAAATCCATATTGCCAAGGTTGTCAGTAAGAATTTGAGATGTGGTGAATGTCCGTTCATTAAAGTTTATTTTGGAAGTGTATTCTGAGTTATTCTTTCTAGATTAAAAGCAAAGACTAAGTATTGAATAAAAAAAATAGATATTCCAGCATTAAAAAGATCGGCGGATAAGAATATTTTTCCATCTGTAATGGAAATTACATTAGTAGGAATATAAGCTGAAACATCTCATGACTAGGTCTCGACAATTGGTAAGGCAGTCATACTTCCTTCACCTAATTGAGAGTTTAATTTAGCGGCTCTTTCTAAAAGACATGAATGTAAATAAAAAACATCTCCTGGATAAGCTTCACGACCTGGCGATCTTTGTAATAGAAGAGACATTTGTCTATAAGCTTGTGCTTGTTTGGAAAGATCATCATAAATGATTAAAGTGTGTTGTTCACGGTACATAAAATATTCAGCCAAAGCTGCTCCCGTATAAGGCGTGAGGGAAGGGTGAAAAAAAAACCCATCGGGAGTGAAATAGAACATGAAACTGTAAGCTCCGAAGCAGTGGGAGGAGCCCTGGGCTCTGACCGCGTTCCATTTCCATATTATACCTTGAAGAGGACTCGAACCTCCACGCTTTTTAGCACGAGATTTTGAGTCTCGCGTGTCGAGGGTCCAAGAGTTTTCTAAAACGTTTTTGGTGGAAAAAAATATGAATGAAAGATCCCACTAAATTGAATTGGGTCCATGAATCTAAGAAATAGTGAGAATTCTTGATCTCTCTCACTATTTCTCTCAATTCAAAAATCCGGGATTTGAAGGTTCGAATCCCTCTCTCTCCTTTTGTTAGATCAATATACTTTATCAAAATCCAGCAGCTACATGGACCCCTTCCTTTCTATTGTTGCCAGCGCTTTCCCGGGCCGAGCCGGAATTTTTGATTATATTCTAATGGGCAGGCAAAGCCCGTGGGAGGGGTATCTTGATACACCTATTTGATTTTGAAAGATGAATAAGTCCATTTATTTAGTTTGACGTTTCTTGTACTTGCTTTTTATTCTATTTCTATTAGGTTCTATTCTATATATTTCTATTAGGTTGTATATTAGTATTAGATATATATTTACTTAAAGATACTTAGTATAATTAATTATATAATATATATAATAGAAATAATAAAAATACAAGATATTCTAAGATATCTTTAGAATTCAGAATATAACAATAACATGTACAAATATTAAATACTCGTACCAGCGGTGAGTACTCCCCTCGAAAGATCTGAAATCTTATTGGAATTCGCATTCTCGATACCAATGAGCTGCTACGAGATCTCAAAAGCGACATAAAGATAGTACAAACCATGAACGAACCCTTATCGTAGAAGACGACTTCTTTCTATTCTATTTTGATCTTGCAGAATAGAACCCTACTCTTTGAGGCGGGGGTTCTCCCAATCCAGAGAATCCATAGAGGAAAGAGGAAAAACAATTGGTTATTCAACTCAGGTATACGCAAAATACGTGCAAGATCATCATTAGGACCATCATACTTGCCGACCATCGATGAACTGATCGGATTAACCAACTAAAGTTAGCTTATGCATATGCAACGAAAATCAAATTTATGGATTTTGGATTCAATTGACTTGGAACAATATGAAAGTATTTCTCATTATATATAAAATAATGGTTTATTGATCTCGAACTCAAACTGATGCCTAGCTGCCTGGATCCTCTGCTCTTGGTGGTGTCGATCCAATAAAAAAAAACTAAAACATTAATGAATTCCATTAAGTTTCTCGTACTTGATCGAACAACCGAAAATTCAGTTATTTCAACTATTAGAAGACAAAAATAATAAGTTATTCTTAATTATATAATTTCTAGTAGAATCGAAAAAATGTAAACACAAGTAAACAAACACTTTTCGAAGTATCCAAGGAATCTGACTCATAGAAAATGCTGCTACAAAGAGGGGAAGAATAGCCGACAACGGACCAAGGAGAGAAAACGAGAGGAATTCACACAACAGTTACACATACGGACAAAGCAAAGGGAGGTCACCAGTTCAAATCTGGTTATTGGCATAGGATTGATTAATTTTGATAAGTTTATATTCTTCGAATTAAACGTATTTTTAGTAAAAAAGTGCAATCATCCTTTATCCCCCTCTCTTTTTTTGTTCATGTTGTGGATCCATCCGTTCAAAAAGAATGTATAATACTTTATACATAATACATATTCGAAAGGAAAATTCTGTTTGAGGTGGGCCCCCCAGAAGGAGGCCTTCTTCGCCTTCCACCTAAGCTGCGCAAGAAAAGCCCAAAGCCAATCCCAGGAAACAGTGCTTCTCCTCTAGTAGATATTGATGGTATTAGTGAACCTGTTTATGGATCTCTTCTTTACGAAAACAATATTATTTCAGGTGCCATTATTCCTACTTCTGCAGCTATTGGTTTGCATTTTTACCCGATATGGGAAGCTGCATCCGTTGATGAATGGCTATACAACGGTGGTCCTTATGAACTAATTGTTCTACACTTTTTACTTGGTGTAGCTTGGTATATGGGTCGTGAGTGGGAACTTAGTTTCCGTCTGGGTATGCGTCCTTGGATTGATGTTGCATATTCAGATCTTGTTGCAGATGCGATTGATGTTTTCTTGATCTACCCAATTGGTCAAGGAAGTTTTTCTGATGGTATGCCTCTAGGAATCTCTGGTACTTTCAACTTTATGAGTGTATTCTAGGCTGAGCACAACATTCTTATGCACTCATTTCACATGTTAGGTGTAGCTCGTGTATTTGAAATGAATTTTTAGATCTGTCTATTTAACTTTATCAAATTCGTAAAAAAGAACCAAAAAAATTATGAAAAGCCTTTTGCCTCTCTTTAGATTTTCTATTCCTTTTCGATCATGTGTCAAGAATTACTTGTATCACACAGTGAATAAGGGCTTAGGATTGTCTATCAGCCCTTAATCAACAGAGAGAGAGTCTACCTCACCAAGAGGGAATATGTAATATTGTATGTCGCCCGCATCTTTTGGTGTAACTGGTTATTCTTTACCTTGGGATCAAATTGGTTATTGGGCAGTCAAATTTGTAACAGGTGTACCTGACGCTATTCCGGTACTCTGCTCGCTCCGACGATTCTACATACCGGCCGAAAGAGACTGAGCCTGGGCGAAGACAATCACATTGAGTTGACATAGTTAACCTTCAGTGCACTTATATATAATATATAGTCAGAGTTGAAGTTGAGCGTTCACCTTAGCGGCACATGTAGTTCTTGGAGTAACTCAAACTCGAACTTATCTTACAGCTTATGCCGGCTATAGACTACGCCTCTATTCATCCTTCCTATCTGCCATTTACTTGTATTCTATCGATAGGAATGGTATGTCAGTTAGTGTGCGTAGGCATTCTTTCAGGAGCTGTATGGGCTAATGAGACATGGGGTTCATATTTGAAAGTTCTAAATATGAGCCTATGATCCGAGCCCATCATGTCCAAATACTCCATGTGGCCACATGTTTGAATTTGAGGGTAAAAAGGTCGCTTGTTATACGGGATCCGACGCATCCAGCAGAGCGAAGTAGCGTTCCATTCTTTTCGGTGGCATCCTAGCTATTCTTAGCATGATATTGGGGAATCTCATTGCTATTACTCAAAAAAGCATGAAACGTATGTTTGCATATTTGTCCATAGGTCAAATCGGATATGTAATTATTGGAATAATTGGATCCGAACACTTGCCCCAGATCGACTTCCAGATCATAATTGCTCTAGTGAATAACTAAAGAAAATAGATGAATAGATGGGAGATAGAAGAGAAAGAAAAAAATTCTAAACATCTATCATCGGTTCACTAATTACTTGAGTGACTGTTGGCGGGTTTCTTTGTATGTATTGTCCAGAAAGAGGAGGATTCAATGATCAAATAATAAATATTCTTTTTTAGGTGGTCTGCGAGCTGCTGCCCAATCGATTAGTTATGAACTATTAACTCTATGTGTTTTATCAATATCTCTACGTGCGATTCGTTGAAACGTAAGGGGTCCTAACGATTTGGACTTGAGTAGGCTGAAAAAAGATATACAATCTTGGCAAAAACGACGTTCTGCAGAATATATGACTCATGTTTCCTTAGGTTCCATAAATTCTATAGGGGGCGAATAGTGAACGCTGTAATTAGGCCTATTAGAATTCATATTTTTTAATAAACCTTCGTTATAAGACATCCACTTTGTGTTAGTCACGTCATTATAATACAGTTCAAAACAAGTCATAAACACATTGCTTTTCTCATCCCATGACCTTTTCTCTAGTTAGTACGACAAAACGAATCTTTGTTTATTCGAAGAAAATATCTGAAATCTGATTTATCAAAGATATAGGATTCCTTCTCATAAGGTTGATCTTCTAAATCAATCAATAAAAAAAAAATCCTCTAATTACAATTAAAAATTCGTCGGCCCCTTAGGAACAGCCTTTCAAATTTTGAATTTTTATTCATTTTTGCCTTTACTAACTTATAATCATATCTTTGTAATTAAATATTTGCAACTTGATAATTTTTTTTTTTTGCCTCTTCTTCAAATATTTGCGTCTTCTTCAAATGGATCTTTTCAAGTAATTAACTCTTATTTAATCGATGAAAACGGAATAATTTTTAATCTAGATCCATATAGTAACATTGTTTTGAATCCATTCAAATTGAATTGGTATTTTCTTCACCAAAATTATCATTATAATTGCTGTGAGGAAACGTCCACAATAATTAGTCTTGGACAATTTTTTTTGTGAAAATGTATGATAGCCAAAAAAGAATCACGCCTAAAATCGGGTCAAGTTTTAATTGTTCTATATTTACCATGCTCACAAGTCACGATAAACATATGTATTCTAAACATACAAAACCACGACAAACGGCTTCGTCTACACCTTGCTAAATATTTCCGGTAAGTTTTTTCTTCAATAATCAGCATAAATTGGCATTATTTGGAAATCGAATTCCAGATCGAAGCATTAATAAATTTTTTATCAACCACTATACCAAAGAACTTCGGCATGTAATTTGAATTTTTTTTTTTTGATCAAAATGTTATTTGAATTTAAAATGTGACTTGTTTTGAAATCAGATAACTCGAAATTATGAGTTGGATATTCTTTTGTTGCAACAATGGCATAATGGTGATTGTAAACAGTATAAGCGTAGACTCACTCTGTGGGCTAGTGGGTGGAATGACATCAGCCGCATGAGAGCTAAAAGATCAGTCATATCGGCGGCAAATCATCAATTTACAAGTTGAAATTTAATATAATAACTAAAGTCTAGGTTACCCCGAAGGTTTGTCGGATATGCAGTTTTTGCTTCGAAATTAAATCAGAACTGAAAGCTTGTGTCTGTTTTGGAAGCATGGCAATGTAAATAAATAGAAAATATGAACCTATTTTTTCATAACGTAACTAGAACAAAACTCTTAACATTAACTCAAACTTTTGAGATACTTTATCTAATTACCTCTTATTAATAATTGTTCTTCTTATTAAAAATCATGAACATGAGTAGGATAAATAACAAGATAAAGTAATTTTCAATACTTTTCTTTTTTTTGTTACTGTTTAATTATCTTTTAACGAACATGCGAATTATGGTATTCAATAGAATTTTAATTCTTTTTTTTGCTAGTTAAATCTTTTGTATGCTTTGTAGTGATTTTTTTTTTTTCATTCGATACTTTTGGATTAACAGATTCTCGTCCGTCTTAATCACTAGTGTTATTTGACTATTATTTAGATTATTATTCAAAATAAAAAGTTTAAATTTGAATATAGAATTATTTGATATATATTTTTTTTTCCGTGTAAACCTTACTTTTCATTTCTTAAACTTCCATAATACAACAAGAGAAAACTATCCTTCCTCTTTGGTTATGACAATACAAATTAAAAACATCTATACTATTAAAACATTAACATTTTTTTGTGTCCGATCAGGTTATTTCTGTAATTTATGTGGATTACTTATACACGTTGTTAAACATGTCTTTTTTTAATAATCTACATAATATTTTTATTATTATATATGACCATTACATGTTGTCATGCATGTCTTTTTTAATAATCTACCTAATATCTTTATTATTAGATATGACCATTCTAATTAATTATAATATCTATAAATAACATTTAATCTCTATTTGATTGATTAAATTATTTAAAATATAATAATATTAATCCGTGATTGTAGAGATTAAATGTAAATTTGAGTTCGAAAACGATGTTTAATGCTTTCCCTGCCTGATTTTTTTATTTGCCATTCATGGTTCCTGCGAATTTCCCTGAAGCCTGACAACTTGAATTCATAAGTTCAATTTGTTTTCATTTAGCTTGTTATTTCATTGCATTAAAACCATAAATAATTCTCATTTGTCTTAGCTTTACTTTACTTTTGTATTCTCGTTGTGTTTCACTTGGTCTATGTGGATTCGGCCCCTAGAATACTATTTCATTTTGTTGTGCACTTGCAGTAGGATAATAAGGTTAAAACTCTGTGTATCAAGTTTTTGGCGCCGTTGCCAGGGATCGAACTCGGGTCATCCGCGTTACAGGCGGGAATACTTACCACTATACTTAATGCGTGACAGAAGAAGTGGATGAGGAGGAGAGGTTAGATCCGGTGGTAGCAGAGATCCACATAAATATGGCGGATCAGGGGGGTCTAGTGGATCCGACGGACTCACGGAGGACGTCACCGGCGGTGCCGGAGAGGGATCCGCCTTCGCCGGATATGGAGGATTCAGAGGTGGGAAGCTTTCATGGCTACGAATCTGCAGCAACATAGCCATGTGGAGGCGAGAAACGTCGAGCACTAGGATGATTATGCACACTCTGAGAGCTTCAACTTAGAGGATGGAACTTGTCGGAAGACGGAGGCGACAAAGGGAGAAGCAGCTTCCAGACAGCTCGGGGGCGGCCCGTCGGAACAACGGCTTCAAGAGAGCTAGAAGTTAAGGCGGCTGGAGGGGAGGTGACGTTGGAGGCTCATTCTGAAGTGGGAAAACGACGAGTGGCGGCTACTTCAGGCTTCGGGGCGCAGTGAGAAGCTCGCTACTCAGCTCAACCGAAGGATTTAAACTCAAATCAATCGGGAACCGCTTCCTTAATCGAATTCGAAGGAACTCTAGACAAGGGTTTCGAGAATTCTCTCTTTATTAAACTTCCAAAACCGTCCTTGAAAGAAGAAACACAAAGCCTTTATGTAGGCAAATCCCTACAGAGGTTTCCTTAACAAAATAGGAATACCTTTAAAACTCAATTTAACTAGAAAAAGGAAATTAAATTAAAAGAACAAAATAAATAAAGCCAACGGTCGTTGTTGTAAAGAAGCTATGTTGATGCTGCATCAGGTCCCCCCTGGTTTGAAAGATTCGCCCTCGAATCGAGCGACTGATCTGGAGGAACATAACGAGATAAGTACTTCACATTAAAGACATCAGAAGTATTGAGGTCGGCAGGTAGACGAAGACGATACGCGTTATCATTGATACGCTCAAGAATCTCCACAGGGCCAATTTTCTTTGCCTTGAGTTTATTATAGGAACGTACCGGCATACGTTCTTTAGAGATGACTGCCCAAACGAGATCACCCACCTGAAAAACAATACGACGACGACGAGAGTCGACTGCAGTTTTGTATTTAGACGCAGATGCCTCCAAATGCTCCTTAGTATCAGCATGAATGGTTGCAATATTGTCGATAAAGGTTTTGGCATCACCATGAAGACGAGTGCGATCTGGAAGAGTCGATAAATCACAAGGTCCGCGAGGTATTATCCCATAAATCACCTGAAAAGGACTGAATCCAGAACTACGGTAAAGAGCGTGATTATGAGCAAATTCAGCTTGGGGTAGCTTAGAGTCCCACGTCTTGATCGAATCACCCACGAGACAATGAAGCAAGTTGCCCAACGAACGATTAGTAACCTCCGTCTGACCATCCGTTTGAGGATGATAAGCCGAACTCATATCAAGGGATGTATCCATCATCTTCCATAGCGATAAAAAAAAGTGACCAAGAAATCGTGAATCACGATCAGAAACAATAGAAGAGGGCAACCCATGAAGTCGATATACCTCCCGAAAGAAAAGTATTGCTACTTGAATTGCATATGTAGTCTTCTTACATGGTATAAAATGTACCATTTTGGAGAAACGATCCACTACCACAAAAATGGAATCAAAACCTTGTTGTGTGCGAGGTAAACCAAGCACAAAATCCATACTGATGTCGGTCCAAGGTTGAGTAGGAATGGGTATAGGTAAATAGAGCCCGGCATTGGATGAGTGACCCTTAGATGTCTGACAAACGACGCAACGCTCAACGAAACGCTCAACATCCCTGCGAAGCGAAGGCCAAAAATAAGACGCAGAAACAAGATGAAGTGTTCGGTCACGTCCCACATGTCCTTTGTTGTGCAATTCCGAGATTAATTGTAACCGAAGGCTACAGACAGGAATGCATAATCGTGTCCCACGAAAAAGGAAATCATCCTGCAACGTATAATCAACAGAACGACCAGCTTAAACATCCTCTAAAACTAGACCAAAGTATGAATCATATGCATATAAGCCAGCAAACGTGCTAAGACCAGGTACCGACACGTGTAAGACTGAAAGCAGAGAATGACGACGACTTAAGGCGTCTGTAACACGGTTTGAAGCTCCAGACGTGTGTTTGATAACAAAAGTGAATTGTTGCAAATAAGCAATCCAAGAGGCGTGTCTAACGGAAACTTTATCCTGGCTGTGCAGATGTTTTAGCGCGTCGTGATATGTATAAAGAACAAATTCATTGTGAAACAAATAATGACGCCAGTGCTTGATGGCTTGAACAACAGCATAGAATTCAACATCATACGTGATATAACGTGAACGAGCACCAGCTAACTTCTTACTAAAGAAAGCAATTGGACGACTCTTTTGGCTCAAAACAGCACTGATACTAGACTTTGAAGCATCGCAGTGTAATTCGAAGACCAAATTAAAGTCGGGAAGAGCCAAAATTGGTGCTGAAATAAGTTTCTCCTTCACCAAGACAAATGCTTTTGCTGCATCATCGGTCCAAACAAAGGTACCTTCTAGAATGCAACTAGTAATAGGAGCCATTACACTACTGAACTGCGGGACAAAATGGCGGTAGAAAGATGCTAAACCATGAAAACTCCGAGTTTCATAAAGTGTTTTGGGTTCTGGCCAAGATTGTATAGCTGAGACTTTTTCTGGGTCTACAGACAACCCTTCCGACGAAACAATGTAACCTAGAAAGTGGACTTTAGAGGAACCAAATCGCACTTTGGGAGAGTAGCAAACAACTTATCACGACAGAGTACCGAAAGCACCGATCGCAAATGCTGGAGATGATCAGACAAAGACAAGCTGAAGATCAAGATATCATCGAAGTAAACGACCCCAAATTTACCGATAAATGGCCGCAAAGCTTGATTCATCACCCTCATGAATGTACTAGGCGCAGTCGATAAACCAAAAGGCATGACAAGCCATTCAAAAATACCTTCACGCGTCTTGAAATCGGTCTTCCATTCGTCACCAGGACGAATACGAATTTGATGATAACCGCTCTTTAAGTTAAGTTTGGAGAAGACAGATGCCGTTCCGATCTGATCAAGTAAGTCATCAAGGCGAGGAATAGGAAATCGATAACGTACCGTAATTTTGTTAATAGTACGGCTATCAACACACATTCGCCACGATCCGTTCTTCTTTGGTATCAACAAGGCAGGAGCTGCACAAGGGCTTAAAATCTCGCGTAAGAATCCCTTAGCAACAAGGTCTTCAACCTGTTTTCAAAGTTCCTCATGTTCACCCGGGCTCATTCTGTAATGTGGTCTGTTGGGCAGTGATGCCTCAGGGAC
>PKMM01004720.1:131717-174935 GCA_002933915.1 Eutrema heterophyllum | reverse complement strand
CTACTGCATAAGTTCTTCCCACACCACGATCATCATATCGTCAAGGAGCCCGTTTGCGTGTGCGGACTTTTGTAGCGAAATAGTATGAAGTGAAGTGTGAAGTTTCTTCTGTCAAACTTCCCGCAACAATTGATCAATCAACCCTTGCTAGATTTTTTGCATTTCCCTTTAAATGTTTCATGTCGCGCTCGAATGGGTACATCCACCTAAACTGAACAGGCCCGCCTAGTTCTGCTACGTGAGGGAGATGAATGAGAAGATGTTCCATAACATCAAAAAACGTCGGGGGGAATATCTTCTCCAAATTGCACAACAATATTGGAATATTGGCAGCCAGCTGTGCAATTACATCTTCTGACAACGTCCGTGTACTAAGATCCCGGAAAAACGCTCTGATGCCTGCACAATCAAAATTATATATTGTAATATTTGAGCATATATAATTAATATCAACAATTTTATATGTGATGATGTATCTTCCCTCCAATTGCTTCATGAACATTTCCTAGAAGGAGTTCGGCAAATGCGAAAGAAAGTAATTGTTGCATAAACACGTGGCAGCCATGACTCTTCATCCCTGAAAACTTTTGTCCTTTCTCAACAGATTTAGCAAGATTGGATACGTACCCATCATGAAATTTCACGTTAGATGAAACTCAATTGAACAACGATGCATTTTCTTCTGCACCAACCGAAATATAGGAACTGGTGATTTCCCATTGCTCAATATGTACAACTCATTTCTGTTGCAAATATCGGGCAAGTCCAACCTTGACTTTCCGCTGTCTTTGGTTCTTCCTTTCACGTTTAACACTGTATGCAAGATGTTATCAAAAAAGTTTTTCTCAATGTGCATGACATCAAGATTGTGTCTCAGCAGATGATTTTTCTAGTACGGAAGTTCCCAAAAAATGCTTTTCTTGTGCCAATTGTGATTGACCCCGTATCCATCATGCATATTAGCTGGAGTATGCATATTAGATCTATTTGCGCTTCTAGATCTTCCCCAGATAGATACACTGGTGGGGGGACATGCACGATTTTGTTCTTCCTAAATAGCCGCTTGATTCTCCGATATGGATGGTTGATTGGTAGAAAACGGCGGTGACAATCAAACCAGCATGTTTTTCGACCATGTTTCAGCTGAAACGCATCTGTTCGATCGAGGCAATAAGGACAAGATAACCTCCCATGCGTCATCCAACATGATAGCATTTCATATGCAGGGAAGTCGCTTATTGTCCACATCAACATCGCACACATCGTAAAAAAAAATTTCCTCGAACAGTCATATGTACGAACTCTTGTAGACCACAACTGTTTCAACTCATGTATGAGAGGCTGCAAAAACACATCAATGGACCTCTTTGGATGATTAGGATCATGGACTAAACTATTCAGGAATAGAAATTCTCTTTGCGTGCACATATCTGGGGGAAGGTTATAAGGCATTA
This sequence comes from Eutrema heterophyllum, assembly GCA_002933915.1. Lineage (NCBI taxonomy): Eukaryota > Viridiplantae > Streptophyta > Magnoliopsida > Brassicales > Brassicaceae > Eutrema > Eutrema heterophyllum. Next base: position 173,481 of record PKMM01004720.1, on the reverse strand, counting down.
CGATAACTAGCCACAAAGAATATTGCCTACCAGACATATCGAATGGACTAAATTTATCAGTGCAAAGACCAAGATACACATTTCGCTTAGATTTAGCAAAGTCTGGGTGTACCGTGTTAAAGTGTTTCCAAGCTTTTGCATCTGTCGGGTGAGTCACTTCTCCTTTTCTCTGTGAATGTTCTGCATGCCACCTCATCGATGCAGCTGTCCTTTCAGATTGATACAATTGTTTCAACTTATCAGTTATAGGAAGATACCACATCCGTTGGTATGATATCTTACTACGCCCAGAATTTTGCTGCTTAAATCTNATTGGTAGAAAACGGCGGTGACAATCAAACCAGCATGTTTTTCGACCATGTTTCAGCTGAAACGCATCTGTTCGATCGAGGCAATAAGGACAAGATAACCTCCCATGCGTCGTCCAACATGATAGCATTTCATATGCAGGGAAGTCGCTTATTGTCCACATCAGCATCGCACACATCGTAAAAAAAAATTTCCTCGAACAGTCATATGTACGAACTCTTGTAGACCACAACTGTTTCAACTCATCTATGAGAGGCTGCAAAAACACATCAATGGACCTCTTTGGATGATTAGGATCATGGACTAAAATATTCAGGAATAGAAATTCTCTTTGCGTGCACATATCTGGGGGAAGGTTATAAGGCATTACGATAACTAGCCACAAAGAATATTGCCTACCAGACATATCGAATGGACTAAATTTATCAGTGCAAAGACCAAGATACACATTTCGCTTAGATTTAGCAAAGTCTGGGTGTACCGTGTTAAAGTGTTTCCAAGCTTTTGCATCTGTCGGGTAAGTCACTTCTCCTTTTCTCTGTGAATGTTTTGCATGCCACCTCATCGATGCAGCTGTCCTTTCAGATTGATACAATTGTTTCAACTTATCAGTTATAGGAAGATACCACATCCGTTGGTATGATATCTTACTACGCCCAAAATTTTGCTGCTTAAATCTTGGTTTTTGACAAAATCGACATTCCTGCAGCTTATCATCATCTTTCCAAAAAAACATACAATTGTCAACACATACATCTATCATCTCAGAAGGCAACCCAAGACTAAACACAAACTTCTGTATCTCATAGTATGTTTTGGTAGCCAAATTATCCTCTCGCAAATACTCTTTAAAAAGATCAGCTCAATCATCCATGCAAACATCATCTAAGTTATGATCAGTTTAAATTGTCATCATCCTAGCTGCTAACGACAATTTAGACTGACCTTCTCTACATCCATCGTAGAGTGGCTGATTTGCAGCGTCTAGCATGTCATAAAATCGTTTCGCATCTACGTTGGGTTCCTCAACACTATTATCAGCATTTGTTTCATGAAATGCATCAGTAACCATGTCATGCATCCTATCATGATCAAGTTGATATTGACCATGATGATAACTAGTACCCTAATCATTTGATTCATCAAAATCTACATGACTTTGATAATTACTACTACGATCAGCTTGATTCCTTTCAAAACTCTCTCCATGTTGATACCAAACATAATATTGCGGCATAAACCATCTATTTAGTAAATGCTTCTACACTGTCTCATTAAAAATATATCTCGTATTCTTGCATTTACGACAAAGACAGAACATCTTACCGTTTTCCAGGGTTGTTTGCATATTTACATCCATCTTCGTAGATCGTATATAGACATTTTATAAAAAAGATTTATAGTTTTTTTTTTTGTTATTAGTGTTTTTTTTTTTTAGGAATTTCGTTTGAAGTTAGAATGTATTTATAGAATTTTTTTTCCAGAATTACCAACGGATTTACAACGGATTTGCATCGAATTTACGACGTATATTTCGATGTAAATGATTATGTGAACCTATTAAAAAATGTGTTCTTACCTAACTAGAAACATTCGACGTGAAATCGTCGTTAATTTACATCGACTAGTGATCGTCGTAAATTCGATGTAAAGTTACATCGAGTTTACAACGTAATATGCGAAAGTCATATTCGTCGTAAATGCGATGTAAAGTTACATCGATATTAGGACGATTTTTGATATCGTCGTAATGTCGTCGTCAAATTACAACGATTATACGATGAAAAATATTTATGACATATTCACATTGAATACATATTTCGTCGTAATACCGTCGTAATGTCGATGTAAAATTATATCAATTTAAAAATCATCGTAAAATTTTGTTGGAAATAAGCAGTTTTTTTGTAGTGCCGGATTTTTGTTACTTATCATAAGACTAATTCACAATGGTACATGGAAGACCTGACCTGTTTGTCGTCAAATAGTTTGGTGGTTTCACTGACATCTATCGGAAAAGTAAGCTCTAGTATTTGCTTTTTTTTTTGGTTTTATAGTATTTGCTTATTAGTTATTATTACTATTACAATCTCGCACGCATAATGCCAACGATAATAATTTAATATACTCTAACTTGTTTTCGCTTGCTTTTTAGTTTTTACCCACCAACAAAAACTTTATATCACTCGCAATTAAGTCGCATAAAACTCGATACAATAATCAGACGAAAAAAAAAGAAAAAGATGATAGATTCAGACTTAGCCACGTGAAACATTTTTATGGAATAAGATGCTGCACCTCCAAAAAAATTCCTTAAACTTCTTCCTTTAGCAAGTTTATATGATTTTCTAAATAAAATTCTGGGAAATGTTTATAAAGTAGATACAAGTTATCGTCTTATTGATTCAATTATATTTATGATTTCCTTTTGTTTTCATCGCGTGCTTATTGATTTAGTTATATGATGTCTAGGTCCAATGTTTTAAGGACCAAGTTGTAGGTCAGTAGTTTCTTCAAAACTGAAACGACATCAACTATCAACTAATATAAGATCATTTTCAACGTATTCCACTATTTTTTATTATAAAATAAAAGTGTATTTCTCTCTAATATATTATTTTATTTTTTTGCTCTAAAAAGAATATTCTAAGTATATTTTTTTCTTATTTTATTTGATACGATTTGACTTAGGACCGGCTTGCTCTAGGTACGGTGATGATCGGATAATCCTTGACTTCGAAGGATCCACGAAGAGAGATGCTAAGGCGTGAGTGAACCACTCGAAAATCCCTAGGCCCAATCTTACGATGAACACTTAGAAACGAGGCGGTAGCTACGTTGAAGGGAGAGTCCGGGAATAAGGATGACAAAGCGTGGCCGTAAAGCCGGAGATCTTTGTGCCCCTTACTACGAGAAGAACTCACACGTTCGAACGGATCGATGGCTGCGTCTTAAGAGTCGCGGAAAACTCTAAGATAAACCGAGAAATATTTCTAAAGAATAACCTTCTAAAGAAACGAAAGGAGAGAGTATAAAACTCAAAGGAAATATTATATCAAGAAAAGAAGTTGTTTTGTTACAATGAGAAGGGAGAGTATATATAGGAGAAGAAGTGACATTAATCACTCTCCTAGGGAAAGACAAAGGCCTTGCATGTAAAGGACATCCAAAGACATGCAAAAATACATAATTTAAATAAAAAAAAAAGAAAAGAAAAGTTCAAATTCGAAATTAGAGAGGGAAAAATGTGGAGGGAACTCCTTGGCTTCGGTTTTTGAATTTGAATTCTCGCCAAGTGATCCCGCGGAATTCTTCGGGAAAACGGACCGAAAAGACGGTGTTAGCCCGTTGCCTCGTTAAAACCTAGATACGGAAAACCCAGTGGGACAAAACCGTATAAAGGAAAAATAGTACAACGGGTTTCACACAACGGCCGATTTCACGAAGAATTCGAAGATAGGGTGGTGAGGACGGGTTGCGTGATTTGATCCTCCTTGATACAGATGTCCTTGAGTAAGCTCCGAACTGCTCCGGCTAGCTTCCGTGCCTTAGACCGAGTGATTGCTCCTTCCGGGATTGTCAATGCGTCGTCTCGAACCTCGCCTTGAGATCTTGATCGGTTATCACCCGATCGGAATTGATCTTCGGCCATGATCATATCATCCCCTCCGTCTTGAAAAGGATTTGCCCTCAAATCCGTATCATCTGCAACATAGGGAATGATATCAGAAACGTTGAAGCTTGAGCTAACGGAATACTTACCTTGGAGATCAAGTTTGTAGGAGTTGTCGTTGATCTTTTCCAAAACGGTGAACGGCCCATCGACTCTCGGCTTGAGTTTGGAATTCCTTTCGTCCGGGAACCGTTCCTTGCGTAAGTAAATCCACACAAGATCGCCGGGTTCAAAAACCTTTTTGACTCAGCCCTTGTTGGCGTGTTTGCGGTATTGTTCCGTCTTGTGTTCGATATTCGCCTTCGCCTTTTCATGCATCTGCTTAACCAATTCAGCCCTTTTCTTTCCATCCAAACTCACATGTTCACGCAAAGGAAGATGAGTTAAATCAAGGGGGGTAAGCGGACTAAAACCATAAACGATTTGAAAAGGTGAAAACAAAGTAGTAGAATGTTGTGCATGATTGTAAGCAAACTCTAAATGCGGCAAACATTCTTCCCATGATCTAAGATTCTTTTTAACAACAGTTCTCAAAAGGGTGCCTAGAGTCCTATTGACTACTTCCGTTTGACCATCAGTTTGCGGATGACAAGTTGTTGAAAAACAAAGCTTAGTTCCTAATTTTGACCAAAGGGTCTTCCAAAAATAGCTAAGGAACTTAGTATCTCTATCCGAAACAATGGTTCTAGGCATTCCATGCAATCGAATAACTTCTCTAAAGAATAAATTTGCTATATTTGATGCATCGTCGGTCTTATGACATGGAATAAAATGTGCCATTTTAGAGAACCTATCAACCACAACGAAAATGGAATCACTACCTTTCCTAGTCTTAGGCAATCCTAGGACGAAGTCCATAGAAATATCAGTCCACGGAGAACTAGGGATTGGTAATGGAGAATACAGACCTTGGTTTTGGCGTTTGGACTTGGCGTACTTACAAGTAGTGCATCGGTTGCAAATGCGTTCAACGTCACGCTTCATGTGCGGCCAATAAAAATGATCTTGCACTATGTGAAGGGTCTTGGCAATGCCGAAGTGACCCATGAGTCCACCGCCGTGAGCTTCCCTAACAAGCAAATCTCGCAAGGAGGAATTAGGAATACAAAGATGGTTCTCGTAAAACAAGAAACCGTCGCTTTGAAAATACTTTCCAAAAGCGAATTTAGAACTAGATGAGAAAACTTCCTGAAAGTCGGAGTCGGTTGCATAAGTTTCCTTGATCATTTCAAACCCGAGAACCTTGGCATCGAGAGTAGAAATCAGCGTGTATCTCCGGGAAAAGGCATCGGCGACCACGTTCTCTTTTCCTTGCTTGTATTGAATGACGTACGGAAACGTCTCGATAAACTCTACCCAACGTGCGTGCCTCTTGTTTAGCTTTTGCTGGCTCTTCAAGTGTTTGAGGGATTGATGATCGGTGTGAATGATGAACTCCTTCGGCCATAGGTAATGCTGCCATGTTTGGAGGGCTCGGACCAAGGCGTAATGTTCCTTGTCGTATGTCGGGTAATTGAGCGTTGCACCTCCAAGTTTCTCGCTGAAGAAAGCCACGGGTTTCTTCTCTTGCATAAGGAGAACACCAACACCGGATGCGTCACATTCAATTTCAAATGCCTTAGTAAAATCAGGTAAACCAAGTAAAGGAGCGTGAGTAAGGCGGTTTTTGAGTTGTTGGAAGGCGTCCTCTTGTGCTTGCTCCCAACGGAATCCCACGTCTTTCTTGTTGACCTCGGTTAAGGGTGCGGCAATAGTACTGAAGTCACGGACGAATCGTCGATAAAATCCGGCTAAGCCGTGAAAGCTTCGCACATCACCAACGGTTTTAGGAGTCGGCCAATCGCGGATGGCCTTGATCTTGTTCTCATCAACCTGTATGCCCTGAGAACTCACAACAAAACCTAAAAAGACCACGTTATCTGAACAAAAAGAGCATTTCTTAAGATTGCCAAATAAACGTTCCTTCCTAAGCACGTCTAAAACCAATCGTAAATGTTCAACATGTTCGTCTAGGTTCTTTCTATAAATGAGAATATCATCAAAGTAGACGACCACAAAGAGACCTATATACGACCTAAGAACATGGTTCATTAAATGCATAAAGGTACTAGGCGCATTGGTTAGACCAAATGGCATAACAAGCCATTCATACAAGCCGTGCTTAGTTTTAAAAGCGGTTTTCCACTCATCACCTTCATTCATACGAATTTGGTGATAACCACTTTTTAGATCGATTTTAGTGAACACGCTTGATCCATAAAGCTCATCTAACACATCGTCTAACCTCAGGATCGGATGGCGGTACTTAACCGTAATGTTATTGATTGCTCGACAATCGACGCACATTCGCCACGTTCCGTCCTTCTTCGGTACGAGTAAAACGGGTACGGCACATGGGCTCATACTCTCACGTATATGTCCCTTGGCCATAAGCTCGTCAACTTGACGTTGAAGTTCCTTCGTCTCAACGGGATTAGTTCGGTAAGCCGGTCGGTTTGGGAGAGTAGCGCCGGGTACGAAGTCGATTTGGTGTTCGATACCGCGGATCGGTGGCAAACCGATCGGATTGTCTTCCGGGAAAACGTCGGAAAAATCCTGTAAAAGAGAAGAGATGCTGCTCGGGATTTCCGGCTCAGGGTTAGTCATACTCGAAAGAGTTTCCCTAAAGACTAACAAGACAAATGGTTGCCGAGAAATGAGAGCATGTTTAAGTTCACTCGGTTTGATAAGCAGAGATTCATTTACGAGTGTTTTATCAGTTTTCTTCGATCCATCACCTTTAATTTTAAGAGAAGAAGTGGGTGAAGAATCGCTTACATTGCTTTTGCTCTGGTTTTGTTCGAGCTTGAGTTGATCGAGAAATACCTCATGTGGAGATAACGGTGCCAAAGTGATTTTCCGACCCTTGTGCTCAAACGAGTGTTTGTTGGTGAAACCGTCGTGAACGGCTTTGCGGTCGTACTGCCACGGTCGTCCAAGTATGATATGGCCAGCCTCCATAGGCAAAACGTCGCACACGATCTCGTCCTCCTATCGGCCTATCGTCAACGGAACCGAAACTTGCCGGGTAACTTTGAGTTGACGTTGGTTGTTCAACCACCGAAGATTATATGGCCGAGGGTGCTTCCTTGTCTCCATACCTAGTTTCTCTACTCAAGTAGTACTTGCCACATTACTACAACTACCACCATCAATAATCAAGCTACATACCTTGCTTTTAACCATGCAACGGGTATGGAAGAGATTTTCGCGTTGTTCGTTCTCGACGATCGGCTCTTGGGCAAGAAGGACTCGTCTAGCTACTAATAGCTCACCATCAACCGCATGTTCCTCATAATCATCGAAGATCGGGGCGGTTTTGGTTTCGTCTTCTTCCTCGTCGTCGGTAACGATTTCGCCGTTGGCAAGGATCATCATGGCTCGGGAATTTGGGCACTTGTTCGCATAATGTCCTTTGCCTCTGCATTTAAAACATTCAATATCACGATTCCGAACAATATTTGAATCACCCTTACCCTTGTAGTCATGTCCGGAAGAGCTCGGCTTATAATCGGCCTTTGGCTTTGAATCGATCCGGGGAGGGCAAGTCGGTTTCTCGGTCTTTGGGTAACTCGGCTTTGAGCTAAATTGTTGGCGTGAGACGCCCTTTCTTTTGAGCTGCTGCTCTATCAATACGGCCTTGTGCAACATCTCCTCGATGTTTCCGTAAGTTTCCATTTCCACTCGGACTTGTAGATCGCGGTTCATGCCGGCGAGGAACCTTGCCATCGTAGCATCTCTTTGCTCCTCAACGTCAGCTTTCAACATAAGTTTTTCCATTTCTTGGAAATAATCTTCCACGCTTCTACTACCTTGTGTTAAACGCCTTAGTTTTTGGTGAAGTTCACGGAAGTAATGGTCCGGCACAAAACGCCTATGCATCAAGTGTTTCATCTCGTTCCAAGTCTCTACCGGGTCTTGTCTATTTCGTCTCCGGTTGGTTACGATCTGGTCCCACCAATCTACGGCGTAGTCGTGAAATTCCGTCGCGGCCAAACCAATCTTCTTACGTTCGGAGAAGTTTTGGCAATCGAAAACTAGTTCGATTTTCTTTTCCCATTCTAGAAACGCGTCCGGGTCGTTCTTTCCATAGAACGGAGGAATGCGAAGTTTCATTCCACCAAGGTCGTCGTCGTTTCGCCTTCGGGCCGGGGGACGTCTCGGTTGGTTATCGTCGGAAGATCCTCCACGATCGTAGAACGGATTGTCGTCCATTCCGTAATGTCGCGGTCGAGCTTGCTGATTTCTTGCCGGTGCGCGGCCTATGCTTTGATCGGATCGGTTACCGACCGGATGGTTTGCTTGTTATTGTTCGGGTGTGCGAACTTCGAGTGCGGCCATGCGACCCCGCATTTCTTGCAAGATTTGGGTAATGTCGTCCATCTTCCGTGCCATAGCAGCATCACGGTCTCTCCTTGACCTATCGGTTGCGGCTTCACTTTCCTCGGACATGGTTGTACCTCGCACAAAGGAAACAAGATGTGAGAGTATGAAAGTTCAAAGAAAAATTAAGAAACAAGCGTAACCTTTCAAATTCCAGATTTTCGAAAACAACTTGATTTAATTCTTTTTTTTTTTTAATTGTAAATTTAAATACCACGAATTTAAATTAAACTAAAGAGATATAACAATTTTTTTTTTTTTTTGATTATGGTTTTTTTTTTTTTTATAATTAAAAACGAAAATTGCAAAAAAATGAAATAAAAAAAATGATGAATATATAGAATGATATCACCGAATTTTTGAGCAAGTGGCTCTGATACCACTTGATACGATTTGACTTAGGACCGGCTTGCTCTAGGTACGGTGATGATCGGATAATCCTTGACTTCGAAGGATCCACAAAGAGAGATGCTAAGGCGTGAGTGAACCACTCGAAAATCCTTAGACCCAAACTTGCGATGAAAACTTGGAAACGAGGCGGTGGCAACGCCGATGGGAGGGTTCGGGAAAGAGGATGATAAGGCGTGACCGAAAGGTCGAAAATCCTTATGCCCCACTTTACGAGAAGAACAATCACGATCAACGGATCGAAGATTGCGTCAAAGAGGTGCGGAAAGCTCTTTGATAAATCGAAAAGATTTCTAAAGAATAACCTTCTAAAGAAATGAAAAGAGAGAGTATAAAACTCAAAAGGAAATATTATATTAAGAAAAGAAGTTGTTTTGTTACAATGAGAAGGGAGAGTATATATAGGAGAAGAAGTGACATTAATCACTCTCCTAGGGAAAGACAACGGCCTTGCATGTAAAGGACATGCAAAGACATGCAAAAATACATAATTTAAATAAATAAAAAGAAAAGAAAAGTTCAAATTCGAAATTAGAGAGGGAAAAATGTGGAGGGAACTCCTTGGCTTCGGTTTTTGAATTTGAATTCTCGCCAAGTGATCCCGCGGAATTCTTTGGGAAAACGGACCGAAAAGACGGTGTTAGCCCGTTACCTCGTTAAAACCTTGATACGGAAAACCCAGTGGGGCAAAACCGTATAAAGGAAAAAGAGTACAACGGGTTTCACACAACGGCCGATTTCACGAAGAATTCGAAGATAGGGTGGTGAGGACGGGTTGCGTGATTTGATCCTCCTTGATACGGATGTCCTTGAGTAAGCTCCGAACTGCTCCGGCTAGCTTCCGTGCCTTAGACCGAGTGATTGCTCCTTCCGGGATTGTCAATGCGTCGTCTCGAACCTCGCCTTGAGATCTTGATCGGTTATCACCCGATCGGAATTGATCTTCGGCCATGATCATATCATTATTACTAATATCTTTTATTTATAAAATTTAAAAACTAACCTCAATTATTTTATTATTTGCAAAATTTCCATAAATTATGATATTATTTAGTTAAGATCATTAAGTTGTTAGGCATATCATAAGATTATGTATCCTATATATTTTAAAATAGCAATTTTTCTAGTAAATATTGCAAATCAAATAATACAAACAAAATAAATCTGAAAATTTGCTAAAAGAACAATTATAAAAAAAATTGTAAGTAAAATGAAAAAAACATTAATTTGATGGTGTGTTACAACACATAGTTTGGTTCTCAACCACTTAAAACTGAAATTTAGATTTTTATTGTTTGTAATTAACAATTAAAAATTTATCATTTGTTTTAGTCATAAATAATAATATTTTTTATTTAAAAGATTATTTTATAAATAAAAAAATTTAAACTCTAAAAATAGAGTAAAAAATAACATTCTTGAGGAAAAAATAGCATTTATCTATTTTAGAGTTAAAAATAGAGGTGGATTAGAAAAAAATTATCTCTAAAATAAAATTTAGAGTGAAAAAGGAAATGAGTTGGAATTGCTCTAAATAAATTACCACTTTCCTCGAATTTTCAAAATATGTATAACCAGACCGCCAACTATTTTTTTTAAACCGTTTCGTATTTCTTATCCATTATTATTATTATTTTTTTTGTCGTGTAATGTCTCTAATCTACGATTTTGGTCTGTCTTAGAAAAGTCTCGCACTCCATCTTTTACTGTTGATTTTATTCTGACAATAATAATAACACGTCACAACTCACACGTACTCTTTTGGCTTCGGATTTTCTTTGATTTTTTTTTTTTTCTTGTGCAATCCCTAGGTAAGTTTTTTCCACAACTCGTGAGACGTGAGGTCGTGAGCTTGAGCTATGACTTTGGAAAATATTATGATGACCGATTTATTTGTCTGCAAATGTCTAAAGACTGATGAGAAAATTCAACTAAGACAATTTACAATAGGGTAGTTAAATATTTTATTCAAGAGTTTAATAGCTAAATTAATGAGTTGAATAATTGTGACAGATTTACGTTGATTGTTTTGTGTTGAAAATAGAAGAGTTGGTGCCCATTTGGACATATGGCATTTGGTTATTGGAGACAAAAAAAAATTCGGTGATTTTTATCAAGTTAGACATGCAATTTGGAGAGAGAATACTGAGATTTTTGTACATCTACATTATTTAATTCAATAATTATATATTAATTTTTTTTTTTTAAATTATACCAAAATTCATCATTTTTCATACTCTATAAATAGATACTTGTTTCATTAGATTTGGACACAGAAAAAACCCATCTTTTTAACAATAGTTTTATATTTAGCCTCTCATAAACTCTTGTTTTTATTTTTTCCTCTTTTTGGAGTGAAATGGATCCCAACAATAACTCTTCTAACACCTTTTAACTACTCAAATCTCAACAATTATCCATTTCAAAATCAATCTTCCAATCAACCCCAAAATATACCAAATTATGGTTTTTCACCAAGTTTCTTCATGCCGTCAACTATTCCAAACTATCATCCATATTACGCTTCGACGATACCATATTCATCTCAACCACCCCTTTATTCTTCTACTCGAACGGGTAATGAAATTGATCCAGATGTTGGAGCAACTAAATTTTCTACACAAATGGCTCTTGGTGGTATGAGCGGTGCTAATGAAGCCACTCCAAATGCAGACGATTCAACCTCTGCTCCCCGGAAAAGCCCCAAATGGACCACTGAGCAAAATTTGGTGCTACTGAGTGGGTGGATCAAATATGGAACAGACAGCGTTATTGGCAGAAACCAAAAGAGCGAATCATTTTGGGGTAAAATTGCTGAGTACTGTAATGAGCATTGCTCATTTGATCCTCCGCGTAGTGGAGTTTCGTGCAGAAATCATTACAACTACGTGAACAAACAATTGGGAAGATGGATTGGCGCTTACGATAACGCTTAGTATATGCAACAAAGCGGGTGGTCGGAGCATGATGTATTGGCGAAAGCGCATGATTTATATTCAAGTGGTGGTAGTGGAAATTTCAATTTAATGAAATAATGGATCGCTGTCTGTGATCAACCACGTTATGGTAGTCAGGTAGGAAGAAATACTGGCTCTAGAAGCAATGGATCTAAGAGAGCCCACGAGAGTGATGCTAGTGAGTCAAACTCTGTAGGATCTAGTGCTCGTCCAATGGGGAGGGATGCAGCTAAGAAAAGGCTAAAAAGAAAGGTAAGGGCGCAGCCTTGGAAGTGGTCAACGAAGATTGGAATGAATTCAAACAAATCAAGGCGCAAGAGTTGGAACGCTTGGACAAAATAGCCATGAGGCAAGAAGAGGCAAACCAATTGATGAAAGAAAATACTCAGGCTAAGAAGATGAAGATGTATCTGAAGCTAAGTGAAAAGGAACATCTCGATGAAAAAAGCAAAATGCTGTTCGAGAAGTTGGGTCACGATCTTTTTGATAATTAATTGTTGTTAAGTGTCTGTTTGTAATTTTTCCTTTTATGCTTTAATAATGTTTGCTATTTTCCGTTTTAGTGTTTGTCAAGTGTCAATCTGTAATTTGTCACTTTCTACTTTAGTGTTTGTCAAGTGTCAGTCTGTAATCTCTTGCTTTCAACCACTCAATTTGAATCCAATCCTTGAAGTTCGTCGATTTCAACCACTTAATAATCTTTGGTTGTCACGATATGCTTTAAAATGTTTGTTTGTCATGTTCTGCTTTAATAATGTATGTTTGTCCCGTTCTACTTTAATAATGTTCGTTTGTCCCATTCTGCTTTAATAATATTTGTTTGTCCCGTTCTGCTTTAATAATGTATGTTTGTCAATTTCTGCTTTAATAATGTTCGTTTGTCCTGTTCTGCTTTAATAATGTTTGTTTGTCCCGTTCTGCTTTAATAATGTTGTCAAGTGTCCATGACTTTCGGGTTATAAATAGGGACTCATTCTTCCATTGATGTACTAATACCACAAATACCACCTTACTAAAAAATCTCAATGGATCCATCAGAATATCATTTTGATATCGAAGCATACAAAAGACAATCTGAAATTGAAGAGAGGTTTATTGTCAACCGGTTTGCGGAGCGTCGAAAAAAAATAGATGAAGACTATCCACCTCGTAACAAGAGAAAATACTTCAAGAGAGATCATGTAGCGGCAAACCAAAGGTTGATTGATGACTACTTTTCCAATCAACCTACATATGACGATGCAATGTTTCGTCGGTGATTCCGGATGCAGAAACATGTTTTCCTTCGAATCGTTGGGGACTTATCAAGCAGTGACAACTACTTCACCCAAAGAGTTGACACAACCAATAAAGAAGGTATATCTCCATTAACAAAATGTACCACGGCGATGCGAATGTTAGCATATGGTGTGGCCGTTGACGCGGTCGATGAATACATCAAAATAGGAGGTACTACAGCATTGGAGTGCTTGCGAAGATTCTGTACAGGAATCATACAACTGTATGAGCAAGAGTATCTCAGAGCCCCAAATCAAGATGACCTGCAAAGAATTCTGCATGTTAGTGAAATGCGAGGGTTCCCGGGGATGATTGGGAGTATTGATTGCATGCACTGGGAATGGAAAAATTGTCCTACAACGTGGGAAGGTCAATTTACTCGGGGAGATAAGGGAACCACCACTGTTATTCTTGAAGCAGTTGCATCTCATGATCTATGGATCTGGCATGCCTTTTTTGGATGTCCGGGCACATTGAACGATATCAACGTTCTAGACCGTTCACCAGTGTTCGATGATGTTGAACAGGGAAATACTCCAAGAGTCAACTTTTTGTGAACCAACGTCCGTATAATATGGCATACTATCTTGCTGACGGCATCTATCCTTCTTATCCAACTTTCGTCAAATCAATTAGACTTCCTCAGAGTGAACCAAACAAGTTATTTGCACAACATCAGGAGGGATGTCGGAAGGACATCGAACGTGCATTTGGAGTGTTCCATGCTCGATTTAAAATCATTCGTGAACCAGCTCGCATGTGGGACATAGCCGATTTGGCTATCATCATGAGGTCATGTATCATATTGCATAATATGATTGTTGAGGATGAACGAGATACATATGCTCAACATTGAACCAATTATGATCAATCTGAGGCAAGTGGGTCTAGTACACCGCAATCATTCTCAACCGAGGTCCTACCTGCATTTGCAAATCATTTGCATGCTAGATCCGAGTTCTGTGATTCAAATGTACATCACGAATTGCAAGCAGATCTAGTCAAACATATATGGGCAAAATTCGGAATGTTCCATGGCTAATGTGTATTTTATGTTTGTGAGTTGAGTCTATTGTACCAAACCATTGTATGTGTGTTTTATTTGTTGTGTGATGTGTTTATTACTTTTATTCATCGCATTTTAAGTTTCTCGTCACTGTATGTGTTTTAATAATGGTTATCTTTATTTCTTGTCTTTATTACTTGCAATTTAAAAAAAGTATATATATAGAATAAAAACTAAAAAACAATATTTATAAAAATATTTAACTCTTAATTATTTTAATTTAATTTCAATCAATAATTGTTATAAAAATTATGTAATCACAAAAAAACGAAAAACATAAAGAAATAAAATAAGAAATAAAAATGGTGGGGTAAGGTGTTGTAATTTTATTAAACTAAACTATTGTAGTAGAAAAAAATTGAGTATGTGTTGAATTATGATGTGGAAGAAAGAGAAGATGATTTGGAAGAGAGAGAATGTGACGTAGAGTAAAAAGTAGATGTTGAAAAAAATAACCAACGTACATGGTCTAATAGAAAAATATGACAGAAGAGTACTATCCAAAGTTGATTGACAAAAAAGAAGAAGATAGTAATATCCATTTAAATGTTACCATTGTTTGTCGACGACCAAAAAAAAAGTGTTCCGACTGTTATGTGGCGTTGGAGAATAGAATAATTGTTGAATAAAATGAATTTATGAACAAAAGTTGTCTATTATGTGAGACCTCAATTATGATGTTAACGTGAGATATTTATCGAATCTATTGTCATTAAAATCAGAACTATTTAAACTTATAGTCGTAATATATACACACGTTTATTAAAATTTTATATTATTGCCTCCCAAGAATAGTATTAGGAAATACTAAATTACCAACTATTTGGTCAAAACTTTTCATGTGGCTTTATGTTAAACTAGATATACGGATAAAAAAATAAAATCTTACAATATGTAAAAAAAGTAAGTTAGGTAGGACTCGACACTTATGACATAATGGACATATATTGGATATTCCGATTTTCCTTTGTCCAATGATGTTCCGAGCTCGGATCCAAAATCCATAACATACAAAACCTATTTAAAGATTATTGGAAAAACATAAACTATTAGTAGTTCGGTATGGATACTGTAATTAAGAATTAATCTCAAACTCTTATATGCTCATGAAAAATCAACTTTACCAACAAAAAAAAAATCATAAAAGAAAAAAGACAAAGGAATTGGCTAGCTAGGAAAATGAGGATACGTACAAAAACCTCCACCTTAAACTTTTTCCACTGACAAAGTCTACACATTTGATTAAAGTAAATCTTTTATAACCAATAAAAAGTTAAAATCTACGTGGCAGACATCGAAAAACGACGCCGTCGGCTGTACAGGAGTCACGCACGCATATAATAAAAAGCTCTCCGCTCCTTCCTCAAATTTCTCACTTGCCTTAGCCAGGCCAAGTGAAAACAAGCAAACCTCTCTCTCCTCTCTCTATATTCTTCATCTCAAAATACGAAAAATATCAGTTTTTGAGAAAAAAATACAAATTATATTTGAAAAAGAGTAGTAGAGTCTCGAGTAAGAACTAAGACGTAGCTATCGATGCCTTAATGTTCTCATCAAAAGATCAAGTCCTTTCTTTATATGATTCATCACAAGTCCACAATACTAAATCTCTCTCTCTCTCTCTACTTCTCTCTTTCCCTCTCTAGCTTCTATTATTACAATCAAGAATCAAGAATCAAGAATGGTACGGACACCGTGTTGCAGAGCAGAGGGGTTGAAAAAAGGAGCATGGACTCAAGAAGAAGACCAAAAGCTCATTGTCTACGTTCAACGTCACGGGGAGGGAGGATGGCGAACCCTTCCCGATAAAGCTGGTATGGCTTGTTTTTTTTCTTCTAATTATTAATTCCGCCAATTTGGAATATTCAGTCAACTTTTCTTTGCATTATACTGTTTTATTGATAATTAATATTTTTCAACCATTAATTATAACGTTACAGGACTCAAAAGATGTGGCAAAAGCTGCAGATTGAGATGGGCCAATTACCTTAGACCTGACATTAAGCGTGGCGAGTTTAGCCACGAGGAGGAAGATTCCATCATCGAGCTCCATGCCATTCATGGCAACAAGTAAGTTTTTTTTTAATTATTTAGTATCAGTTTAGCTTAAGGTCATTAAACAAGGATCGATCAATTTATTGTTTTAGTATTTGCATCCATTACCTATTTAAAACAACTGTTTATGTAGTTGTATATAATATCATATTATACTTTCATTTCATCAAATGAAAATATTTATCATTTAAAAATTGTAATAGCAAATCTTATTATTGCAATGCTATTAAAATATTTTTTTTAAAAGCTAAACCTTAGCTAGTGTAAAGGTAGAATTAATAAGATAGAAACATTAATAATCCTCACAAGCCATGTGTTTCGTCACAGTGATGCTATAGTTGCGATTTGGTATAGACACATTTGCTAATAGATAATGTTTGTTGATCAGATGGTCGGCCATAGCTCGTAGGTTACCAGGAAGAACAGACAACGAGATCAAGAACCATTGGAACACTCACATCAAGAAACGTCTGGTCAAGAAAGGTATCAACCCGTTGACCCATAAATCCCTTCTTGATGGTGCCGGTAAATCATCTGACCGTCCCGAGACACCGCCGGATAAAAGCAGCGTTCATCAGGAGGAAGTTGATCAGAACTCAAACAATAATAAGTCGTCAGGATCATCATCAGCTCGGTTCTTGAACAGAGTAGCAAACAGATTCGGTAAGAGAATCAACCAAAGTGTTCTGTCTGATATTATTGGAAGTGGTGGCCCGCTTACTAGTCACACTACTCCTACTACAAGTGCTTCTGAATGTGAGAAGTCAACGAGTTCTTCTTCCACACCATCCCCTTCGAATCTACTCACTAACCAAAACATGAACCTCGATGCAACATCTTTGTCCTCGTCCACGTTTTCTGACTCCGATCCGTTAATGTACGACACTATATTCGGTGACATTGAAGATATGACGGGATTTTCATCAAGATTTTTGAGAGATGTTGTATCTCATGATGATGAAGATTTCTTGATGTTGGATGAGTCTTGTTTGGAGAACACTTTGTTCATGAGAGAACTTACAATGATTCTTCAAGAGGATAAAACCGAGACGAAGTCGTTTAATGATAGCCACGTGACGCAGATCAATGAAGTTGATGACTCCTTTGAAGGGATTAACAACTATTTTGGATAAGTATATATAAATTAATAGTCGAGAAATTAACTTCATTCCGAGATTAATATTCTACTTTTTATGATGATGATGAAAATTTGGCAAGTAAATCAATTAGAATTTGATTATGCTGTGTTCTTTTTTTAGTTTGTGTGAGCTTCTGACTTATTGTGACGTTGTTTGCCTTGTAAGAAATTGATAAAACTCATGTATGGTGTTGAGTTTGAATCTGAAACAACATTCTCTGATATAAATTAACCACTAAATTAACAAACGAAAAAATAATTTACAAACATTAGATTGTTGTGTTCATTTAATTTTCTGAACCTTCGGAGATGTCCATAATATAATTACTATTATTGTATTGGTCTAGTATGCATAATGTTCCATTCCACTATTGGTTTGATGACACATGAGTGGACAAGCTAAGCTAACCGCTACAGCTAGCAGGTGAGAATGTAATACATGATAATTGGTTTATATTATCCTTTTGGTTCCACTTATTTATATATTTTCAACCGATTCCACTTGACTAAAACATATATATCTGCATATAAGAATTACTAATCTCACTGGCCACTATAAACATATATTAGGTATATATGTTCGAATATGTCGAATTTGAAAACAAAAAAAAGTTGATAATAATATAAAACTTTAACTTAAAAATGTAATAAATTTGAATGTATGTACTTGAATAACTAAAAATATGATGTGAGATAATAAGGAAAATTTTATAAATCCACAAAATTTCTTTTACCATTTTAATATACCGATTTTTTGCATACCTAAAATAATATATTAACTATTTTTATTCCATTTAATTCACCAAATTTTAATCGTCCATCCACTTTACAACAGAGCAAGAATTTAAAATAAAAAAAAAGCAGTTCTACTATAAACATTACTTGCAACCCCGAGAAAAACGTGTGTCGAAAGACCCTGAGAAGAACTTTGTGTCGAAAGACCCTGAGAAGAACTTTGTGTCATAGGATCTCATACAACTCATATTTTGTCGTAAAATGGATAGACGATTAAGAGTCGGTGTATTAAAATGTGAGAAGTCAATGAGTTCTTCTTCCACGCCATGAGACCTCGATGCAACATCTTTGTCCTCGTCCACGTTTTCTGACTCCTATCCGTTAATGTACGACAATATATTCGGTGACATTGAAGATATGACGGGATTTTCATCAAGATTTTTGAGTGATGTTGTATCTCATGATGATGAAGATTTCCTGATGTTGGATGAGTTTTGTTTGGAGAACACTTTGTTCGTGAGGGAAATTACAATGATTCTTCAAGAGGATAAAATCAAGACGACATCGTTTAATAATAGCCACGTGACGCCGATCAATGAAGTTGATGACTCCTTTGAAGGGATTGACAACTATTTTGGATAAGTATATATAAATGTCGAGAAATTAACTTCCGAGAATATTCTACTTTTTTTTTTATGATGATGATGAAAATTTGGCAAGTAAATCAATTAAAATTTGATTATGCTGTGGTTTGGTTTTTTTCTTTTAGTTTGTGTGAGCTTTGACTTATTGTGACGTTGTTTGCCTTGTAAGAAACTACATAGTACTACAAATTGATAAAACTCATGTATAATGTACGGGTGCCGAGTTTGAATCTGAACAGCTCCGGTCCAATAAAAATCAGACAAAAATAAAAAATGTGGTCATTTGTAAATTACAAATTTTGTAATAAAAAAAAATCCTTCTTGCATTTCTTAAAAATACAATAAATTCAGGAAAAAAAAACCAAAACACTATTTTTAAAAAGCAACCCTCCTTACATTTTTCGTACGAAATCATTGAAACTGATATATGAAGCATGTTAAAGATAAATAACCATATTAGTATGATTTTAAACGGTTTACTTAATATCTCTTGATATTAGAAAAATATTAAGCGAAACACAAATTAAATATAAGAAAAACATAAATGAAATATATATACATATATATATGTGAAGGATGTTAAATATAAATAACCATACTAGTATGATTTTAAACTGTTTACCTAACATCTCTTGATATTAAAAAAATATTAACAAAACATAAATTAAATATAAGGAAAACATAAATGAAAAATATAAAATTAAGCAAAACATAAATAAAATATAAGAAAACATAAGTAAAAATAGATAATTATGTGACACAAACCAATTGTTTTTAGCTAAAAAATAATATTTTAAATAAAAACACGGATTTTAAATTTGTGCCTTACAAACTATTAATCTAGAATTAAAAATGTGGCCTATAAAAAAACAAAAAAATGTGGTGGTCCTAGGCCATAGCTTAGCCTGTCTGTCATACGGGTCGGGCTTGAATCTGAAACAACATTCTCTTATATAAATTAACCACTAAATTAACAAATGAAAAAAATAATTTACAAACATTAGATTGCTCTGTTCGTTTAACTATCTGAACATTCGGAGATGTCCATAATATAATTACTATTATTGTATTGGTTTAGTATGCAAAATGTTCCCTTCCACTATTAGTTTGATGACTCATAGCTAGCTAACAGGTGAGATACATGATAATTGGTGTATATATAATATTTATATGTATTATCTTTTCGGTTCCACTTATTTATATATTTTCAACCGGTTCAACTAAAACATATACCAAAAAAATCTCATTTTATTTTATTTTATCTAAGTTAAATGTTTTAACATTTTTGATCATCCAACTTTTTCTTATTAGATATTTAGTAAAACTGAATTCCTTCATCCTCCAGAAAGGATTCGTTTTCGTCTCCCAAGATAACTTCTTCTCTTCACTCCTCTCAGTTCACAAATTATTAGAATGTGGATCGGCTTTTAACCCATTTCAGAACCACTCTCTTCCTTTTCATCCTCCCAGGCTCCCATACGTAGTTTTTTTACAATTAATAGTGTAATCTAATTACTAATTTGACGTCAGAAAAATCTTCAGCAAGACAACCATTTATCATTCCTAAATTTTTCTAACCGTATTATGGCGTAAGTCAGATTTGCTCCATAAATGTTGAATCACACATTCAGATCCAATCTGATCTAGCATATACCAAAACTTGACAAAGAAACATCTCACCCGAAAATCCAATCCAAATAATGGCTTGGTTGTATGTTAATAGCATTCTTTCTCATCACCTTTTTTGTTTTAAGTAGTTATAATAAATATATATATATATTATATTCAAGCTTTTGTGCTTGTTTAATATTCTAACGTCTTAAAATATATTTTAAAAAATTAGGATTTTTTTTCGTGACTGCCCTTTTAGTATAAATAGAGATATGTTGCTAATTAAGAAAATGTCTTTTTCTAATTTTAAATTCTGACATATTGACATAAAGCATGCCATGATTAGAACGATTTCTACTAGAAATCCCAATCAAAAACTAAAGGTGGCAATTTTTAACAAAATATTTAAAAATGTGGTAGCCCACTTTAGAAAAAAAAAAGAAAGCGTTCACGTATTGAAAGCTGAAAAGGATCACATGATTTATTCATAACCTTTTCAAATCATCCAAGGGGCTAAAGATTCCAGACTAAATAAAAACAGATAAAAGTCATTTCTATATTTAAAACAAACAAGTTCAAAAGTTAAGATATTCCAAATCCCAACTTGACTACCGGTGATTCATACCAAAAAAAAAAAAAAAAAACTTGAGTGATGATTAATTAAGTAATTATTATTCCCTCCGTATCAATGTTTTAGATGTTGTGAATAAAATAGAAATAACATTGTATCTTATTCGATGAATAAAAAGAAGTATATATAGGTTTACATAGACTTAGAGAGTAAGCTGAACAAAGAGAATAAAGAAAACCGAAAATATTATAAACCTCTTAGAATATGAGCTTTATAATGAGCATCCATTTATTTAATTCATAACACTCCCCCTTGGATGTCCATTATAATGGAATAGTAGTAAAGCGCGTAAGTTGTTGCCTCATTAAAAACCTTACTAGAAAAATCCAATGGAAAAAACAATAGTTAAGGGAAAAAGAGTGCAGCGCGCTATTACTCCCCCTCATGAGTACATCACCTGAAATATTTGAGACGACGCGATCCAATATGAGGAACTAGCTTCTTGAAAGTAGCAGTTGGAGACATCTTGGTAAATAAGTCCGCCAAATCTTCACTTGAACGAATTTGTACTAGATGTACATCGCCATTCTTCTGTAATTAATGGGTGTCGCGGATGATCCATCTTGATCATTCTCTTTGCTTTTGATGATCTCAATAATCTTTGGAATTGTGATAGACTTTCATATTTACATTCCCCTTAGGTGTCTCTCATTTGCGTGTTCTTTGTTGCCTCGTTAAAACTTTGTCATGGAAAACCCCAGTGGGATAAAAACCATGATAAGAAAAAATAGTACAACCACGCACATCATCATATTTCTCCCCTAAGAAGCATCTTCTTTAAGAGATGCATTCCAATAATATATATCATCTTTAGGGAGTTGATATAAGCATAACCTTAGTTAATACACTCGTATGCTTATTATAATTTCTCATGTTATTAGACTTCTGGTCCATAACATCCTTCTCACATAGAAGATATTTTCTTGTCTGTTTGGGCTTCATGCCAAAATTCCTTTTACATACACTCCTCTAAACATTCATATTGTACATACTTGTACATACGAGCTATTCATGCTCCTTGTTGTAAAAAAGATTATTTTGACTTTCCTTCTTGTTATATGAAAGCACATATTTCAATCATGAAATAGATCAGTAAACTGCTCAAATAACATACATATGGTACCTCAAGACCAAACATATATGAACATTTTTTGTGTAACATCATGCAAGGATATTTTAAGATAATATCTCTTTCCTTAGATTTACAATTCGGAAAACCTGAAGACAATGTTGTCTTTCCAAAATCGTTTGTTTCCAAATTTCGACTTCCAATAACTCTTCAAGAGTTTCAATTATGTTCAAATCAAGGATCCCATTGATCCACAATCTTTTGATAAATACACATGAGTATATCGGTTAACCTCATAATACTCACTTTAAGAGTATACCCCATGAAATATATTTGCTTCAATTCAATCGAATAGCTAGTGTTCTCAAGAACTTGAATTTGCTGCTCCTAGCAGTTTAAATCCTTCCTGGCTGCTTCTGGCAGTTTAAATTCTTTTGAGACTAAATCAAGTCTTTCTCTCATTCTCAGACTGATAAGGGATCTGAAAAATAGTTGCATCCACCACAAGAAATTATATCTCTTCATATATCATTATCATTAATCTTTCACAAAAGATCCACTTATGTCTTACTAGTTTTACACTTTCAAGTGTACGGACTACTGGTCCACATACTTCTCTACAAGAGACTCTAACTTTGCCTCTACAGCTTTTTCCATGATTGGCCAATCATCACTTTACGTACGTTTTTCAATACATCTTATTCTACCGCGGTTTATGATCCTCAATTCTCATTAACTGCTTTATTGCATGCAAAAATATTATCGACGTCGATTTGCTCTTGGTTCCATTTTGATTCAGACATGACACAACTAGTTGAAATCTCTTATCATTATCATTATCAAGTACCTGGATTTCTTTCTTAGTCATGTCTAATGTCTCTTATGGAGATCCTCCATAATTCTTTGCTTCCTCGGTCTTGCCATTTTTTTATAATCTGCTCAATTTCCTTTCGAGGATTCTTATCTTTGGAACCAATAAGTCTATCACGCTTCATGCAATCTTTAGACTCAATAGCAGTTGATATTGTCCCACTGAGACATCAATATTAATTGGAGCACAGCTGGTATATGTGACTTTGTCACTCAATCAGGGTCAGTAAATGTTTCTGGCATCAAATTTGCTAACTCTGCAAATGAATTATCTTTTAAACTTCTAGTGCACATTCTTTATGAGGATCAAGATAATTTCTTTTACTGGTTTTCTTTTCCAACTGTTTATTTTCTTCTCCCCCCTTAATTGTTGGAAAGACTGACTCACTGAAATAACAGTCTGTAAATCGAACCTTATCCCTTGTTGACGGCTCAATATATATACTCATCAAGGGAGATTCATATCCAACATATATTCCTTACCTCCTTTGAGGTCCCATCTTAGATCAATGTAGTGGAGCAACATTACATCCAAAAACTTTTAGATGGGAAATATCTGGTTCCTAACCAAAAACCAATCATGGGGAGAACTCAAAATTTTTTGTTGGCATAATGCGAATCAATGCGGTTTCACTCTAATCAATTAACCAAATACTTTCGCAAAGATACATAGTGGGTGATCAGTCCAAAATATCTCCTTGTATGCGTACTAGAAAATTAATAAATTCCAAATTTATTGGATAGTGAAAGTTGTATTATCAACTTGTTTTATGGACAACATATAAGAATCTTCTGGTTCTTTACTGAATGTCCACATAACTTTATGATTCTTTTCGCATTACTATTGAACCGGAATGGCCTAACCGGTCATGCCAAAACAATGAGATTTTCAGTAAACTTCGTGTTTACTATTTTACTTATCTCCATTACACTAATTTATTGTGTAGTAAAATCTAATAGAGAATGTAGGTAGTTTCTCCGTTACACTTATCAACATTTCCTTCACTCATTGTCTCAACATGAGTAATCTTGAAATCTCCTAGATTTTCTTTATAAATGATTTATCAAAGTCCATTTTGAGTGTGAACATAATCTTCTGGATGTTCCACTTACTATGGATGTGAGATTCCATAATTCTCCCCCTCGAGATGATGACACTTCAGGTCCATCCATCTCGAATTGAATCTCACTCTAGAATCAACAACATACCCAACTTGGGTCATGTATTTTCCCTTTAGATCCTTTTAACCTTTTTAGACTTGGGAGAATATAATACATCGATGAATTCAAATTGTGTTCCCATAGACAATCATATATTTACTCTTCCTGAGCTTTCAATAATCTTTATACTACCTGATATTGTACTCACACTATTTTTTTTTCATCGTCAAATAAGAGAAATATCTCTTGTTTGTTACCATCTTTATTTTCTCACTTCTGGTGAGAATCCGAGTTCTTGAAATAAACTCTTTGACCTCGACTTTGATATTAACCATATCCATATTCATATCCACGTTCACATGTACGACCACTTTTATAGCCATTTTCTCGACCAATGTTATTGGTGTGGTCTAGTATATGATGTCACACATTCACTTCAAGGAATTGACCAAAACTCATTGGACGTGACTCATGATTTTGTCATTTATAACTCATTGTTTTGCTCTGGAACCGATCACAGACTCCAAATCTTGTAATCTTATATTAATTAATTATAACGAGTTTTAGACAATATCATATTCGGTGATAAGATCTTTCATTTAGATTACTCTAAAGAAGTTGTTGATATTTTTACGATCAAGTAGGTCATGACACACATATAATAGTCGCATAAAATAATTCAATCATATGTTCAATACAACAATGAAAATTAAGAGGTGGAAGATAAAATTGGTGGATCAAACTGGTGGTGTTCTCTTTCCTCGATCTTATTTGCTCAGCGATCATAATAGAGTCACCACAACAACACAATTATAATTAAAGTATATGAGGAGAAGAAATCTTCGTCCACAGTCGTAAATCTTTTTGCGTAATCAAAATTTAATTAACCATGATAAAGTATGGAAACGTAAAGCAATAAGACATTCTCTTATCATAACGAAAGCATGTGTCGATAATAAAATATGGATCTCGGTTTACTAAAACCAAATTAAACCAGCAAATTACTAAACCAATAAATACCAAAGTAATAGAGCAAAAAAACAACAAAGTATACAATATCAGTTTAAACAAAAGTCAACCTGCTATATAAATCAACAGTTCACATGAATCGATAAAGTATAAATGAATTCCAAATAATCAAACCAATGCTTTTATGTCAAATTCTAATTAACGACTTTCAAAACTATTAAGCTAGACCATGAACTGATCATCGATTTTCAATCTCTGGTTTTTCCTTCTTTTTTCTAAAGAATCTAACAATTAATAATAAAAAAATATTCAATTTTCATAGCAAATTTAATAACTCGACTTTGTCTTTATTTGATCACGTG
Source organism: Eutrema heterophyllum (assembly GCA_002933915.1). Lineage (NCBI taxonomy): Eukaryota > Viridiplantae > Streptophyta > Magnoliopsida > Brassicales > Brassicaceae > Eutrema > Eutrema heterophyllum. Next base: position 148,123 of record PKMM01004720.1, on the reverse strand, counting down.
ACTACTAAGATTTAATTAATCATAATATTTGCATACTAATACTAAAAGCATAAAATTTACATGTTATGTTATGCAATTTAAAAGATCCCAAACGTACCGTGAAATACGTGATATTAACCATCAAACAATCATAATTTCACAATTATTATCTAGGTCTTATAGAAAAATAATTAAGCAATTAGATATATTAAGCAATAAAATTAATCTGTTGCTTAAGTCTATCAAATTAGTGAAATGATAAATTATTATTCAAAGTTGCTTGAAGAAATTCAAAGTCTAACTAAACCAAACAAACATAGTTATAAGTAATTAAATTGATTGTAAAACATGAGTCGATACATGCATGACTACTAAATCATTCTCTTTTAAAGATCGACAATTATAAAGTAATACCTATAAATATTAAAGGATGAGTCTGCATGCATATATATGATGTTAGTTTCCAGCAGCAACAATTACTCATAAGTTATTTATTTACTGATAGACTAAAATCAGGGAGTATATTTACATGTTGCAGCAATAAATTTTGACTAAACAAACCAACCAACGATTTTCTTATCAATTTCTAATTAATTTCTCAACACAAAAGAAAACATAGTGTCGACTTTATCAAACAATAAGCCATCATAACGAAAGCAATAAGAACTATGAACCAATCATAATAAAGCAAGTGACGATAGATATAAATAATCAGATTGATCTCTATAACGAAGCCGGTAAAGCATTAAAGTATGGATCTCAATAACGAAGTATGCAATTGCGATTAAAGCATGAGCCAATCAAATCATGATTCGATTAAAGTAATACTTATCTCGATTACGATGGCGACGTTGGATTTTAGATGAGAGATCGAAGAGATCAGTGTTGGTGTTGATTAGGGTTTCGGCGAAAATTGCTCAGACGACTAGAATTTCGTGTTGATAACGTGTTATGAATAAAAGAGAGATAAAATTATTGTGTATCTTATTCAATGAATAAAGAGAAGTATATATATGTTTACATAAATTTGGAGAACAAGCTGAACAAAGAGAATAAAGGAAACCGAAAATATTCTAAACCTCCTAGAATATGAGTCTTATAATGGGCATCTATATATTTAATTCATAATATTATATCATTTTTTCAAGTTTCTATTAAAAAGTTAATTTAATTCGATGTTTTGTGATCATCTCTATATAATTATTTAAGGAGTCATTTAGGAAAATGAACTTTATTTTGTAAGTTATTACAAATAACAAAAGATAATTGATATAGGAAATGATATAATTATCTTTTAAAATTATTGAAGAAAATAGGGAAAATATTTATTGTCATTAAAAAGATTATTTATTATTTAGTTTCTTAATTATTTTTAATATTATATATGTTATATATTCAAAGAGAAAATATATTTAAAATCTTGATATATTTTTCACTACAGTTTATTATATTTTATTTGAATATATATCAAAACAAAAATAAAAAATATTTTACTAATTTTATAAATAGTTAGACCTAATATAATTGATTTTTTTTTAAGAGTTAGTGGATTAATCACAAAAATCAGAGTCATTAAATGGTACATATTAGATTTATGTTTTCAAAATTATAGGTTTTTGCGGGTTAGCTCGAATAATATTTTAATTTATTGCAAAACGGATTAAATAGACAAATTATTCCGTTTGACAGCTTTTACTATAATCATTAGACATATTGTAAAATTCAGATAAAAATAAATTTTTTTAATATCAAAATACTTTAAAAAAAAAAAAATTATCACGCTATAACTAACGTGGATTAAGTCCGTATAAGTATATTTTCTTATTGATGCGGGGGGGGGCTCACGAGCGGTTGAGGAGAAGTCATCGAAGTCTATGGCGCTGATCGCACGTGTTTGTGACTCTTGACTATTCAATGATCCATGACGTAAATTCCAACTTAAGATATATCTGTATACTATGCACTCGACACTTGCATAATTATTTATTTCGCAAATAACTTTCAACATTGGCTCCTTTCCACTTGACATTTTAGTATTTTATTACGGGCTTATTTGAAAGCTGGATTTTGTTCGTAATTAATTGATAGAAATATACTTATTCCCATAAGATATGCTTGATTCCATTTCTCCATTCAACTCGAATTTAGTAATCAATCATAATGAAACAATATAATAGAAAGTGTATTTCTTTTATTGTCTGTATCGCAGCATGTTGCTGTCTGCTTTTGTCCCCTGCTGGGCTGTATTGAAAATCTGTATTAGGGATATTTTTAATGTAATGGAAATATTAAAAAAAAAAATGTTACACGTAATCAATACTATAAATTTTTTTGCCTCTTCAGAAGATGACACATCATCAAAAATATTAAATTTGAACAACCAATCAAAACATTACATTAATACACATCAGGTTGACTTTGAAAATGGAGTATGACTCCAAAGAATGATGACGAGGATGGAAAGTTTGCAACGACGGTGAATACCAAGGTAAGCGTCAAACCATAAAAAAAAATTGTAACAATAATAAATTACTACTCCCTTAGTTTGTCTTTAGACCTAACAAGAGGATGTTATGTTAGTGTGTTTTGTTGTAACTTCGTTTTATAGAATATTATGTCATTTCTAAGTTTTTTTTGGGGCTTTGTCTTTTAAATCTTATTTGACGTCTTGGTGAAAGTGATTTAGTGTCTATACTGAGATCTTGTATAGACATTTCAAAGAACAAAACAGAGAGAAATCATCAACAAAGGTTAGAGGCTTAGAGCGGTCGTGAGGCGGATCTAAGTGAATCTGGAAGAAGCTGTGCAAACTTTGTGAGATGTTTCATTTCTTTTATAACCTGCAAAATTGGAGGTGGAGTTAGGGATAAATTTTGGCATAACAATTAGATGGGTTACATGGGTATAGGCCCGAGTATTGGCGTTGTTGGTGAGGAAGGCTTGAGAGTGTCAGGAATTTTCATCAATGCTTCGATATCAAACGCTTCAAGAAAAGGCACTTAGATTCTTTGTAATCAAGTAGAGAAAAATCTCACTGGTAGTTTGTCAGAATCAAGGAATCGTGTCTTTTTTATATGTTCTTACAGTATTGCGATTTGGTCTTGGATCATTTTACAGCGTCCAATTGATGGTCCCATGCACAATATTTTGAAGAAATTGTTGTTTGGGAATTCAATCGATCTCGTTCTTTCATAATGTCAAGAGAATCACCCATCTCCTTGCTCAGGCTGCCGTTTATGAAGTGAGGAAACAATGTAATATGCGCCTTTACCGCTCAGAATCATGGCCTTATGCGTTTCTCATAAAGGACTTATTTCAAAATTGCACGACACCTGCTCTGTCAAAATCTCCCCATGATGAGTCTCTCATGTCCACATGGTTCATGTTTGTTCAGCAAAGATAAGACATCTCTATGTTTTACTTTGCAACGAATTGCTCTGCTTTGTCTTTGCTCTTCTCTGCATCACCTCATCACCGCGCTGCTCCTACCCCAATTAATTTACGTTGTTTCAACATGCATTATGCTTTCACATGTTGTCTCCATCTATCAATTTTTTTAGAATAAGGTTATGGAACTAATCGAATTTTGTTAAGGGTGGTGACTTTGACACGAGGTTGGTTCTCAGGTAAAAGGACAATTTATTCTGTAACTGCAATGGTAGTTCTACAGGGTTGCATGGAGATTTTAACTTTACACCGTTTTTATTGTACATGACATGAGTTTTTTCAGATATATGGAGATGCTCTTTAAAGCATAATACAAGATTATCCAGAAGAAAAAAAGTTACAGCTGAGTTATTTAAATTAGGGACCCTTTAAATTATGATACTAATTCTAAGAAGAGTACCGAGCCTTTTAGTTAAATACAATAATGGCAGTCATGATGTGATTGTGAGTATGTTCGTGAACTTTGGAGTCCTTATTGTACCTAAAGAAACAAAATAATTTTGATCAATGGTGTACTCTTTCATATATTTGTGAATTAAATCGATCCGTTGTTGTTTTTAATATAACAACATTATTTATTATGTCTTGCTTTTACGTCTAAGATCGACAAAACATTTCAAAATGAACATAATATTGATATGATATTAGAGATGCAATTGGCACACAAATATTTAACATTTTAACAAAGCCAATCAACTTATGATGCAATGATGCTTAGTCGATTTAAGGATTCCATATTGTGATATTAGAGAATTGTCATGTGGATTTGTGAATCCTTTCTTTTCTAGCTATAGAGGTACGTAGGTTTATTTCTTTATATATCAATTATCATTTAAAAACAAATATAAATATACAATTACTAGTTTTTTTTTTTCTTCCAAAACTACAAATAAATAGTTTTTTTCACAAATACCACAAACACGAAAAGTGAGTTTTAATGATTAATTTTTAATTTAAATATTTGGGTTTGAATTCACTATTTTGAGTTTAGGGTTTATTTTGGAGGGTTTATGGTTTATTGTTGAAGGTTTATGATTTAGTTTTAAGGGTTAAAAGTTTAGTTTTAAATTTGTGGAAAAAATTAATGTTTGTGGTAGTTTTGGAAAGAAAAAGATAGAGATACTATGTTTGAAACAAAAACTTATTTTATTGGTATTTTTGAGAATTGCCCAAATATTTATTTTCAATAATTACTTTTACTCAAAAATGAAAACAACATACATTTAAAAAAATTAATATAAAATATAAAAAACACCCGCAATGTAGCGCAGAGTACACACCTAGGGGTGTCAAAATGGGTCATGAGTCATTGATCTACCCAACTCAACCCATGACCCTAATGGGTTGATAGGTCAAATGGGTCATGGATCAAATGGGTGACCCGTTGGACCCATTAACTTCATATGATCATCAACTAATCATTATCATCATGACATGATTCATCATCATGACATCATAGCAATACTACTATCATAACATTTTCCCACCAAAAACACAATTTCACATTTTCCCGCAAAAAAACTCCGCGTTTTCCCGCCAAAAAATGATTTCGCATTTTCCCGCCAAAAACATGATTTTACATTTTTCCGCCAAAAACATGATACTGTGTTTTCCCGCCAAAAACATGATTTCACATTTTCCCGTCAAAAACGTGATTTCACATTTTCTTGCCCAAAACACGATTTCACATTTTTCCCCCCAAAAACATGATTCCGCGTTTTCCCCCAAAAAAGTGATTTCGTGTTTTCCCGCCAAAAAACGTGATTTCATATTTTCCCGCCAAAAATGTTATTCCGCGTTTTCCAGCAAAAAGTGATTTCGCATTTTCCCGCCAAAAACGCGATTTCACATTTTCCCACCAAAAAACATGATTATGCGTTTTCCCGCCAAAAACACGATTCCACGTTTTTCCGCCAAAAACGTGATTTCACGTTTTCTCGCCAAAAACGTGATTTCACGCTTTCTCGCAAAAACGTGATTCCGCGTTTTTCCGCCAAAAACGCGATTCTGCGTTTTCTCGCCAAAAACACGATTCGCGTTTTCCCGCCAAAAATGTGATTTCATATTTTCCCGCCAAAAACGTTATTCTGCCCTTTCCGCCAAAAATGTTATTCCGCGTTTTCCCGCCAAAAACGTTATTCCGTGTTTTTTCACCAATAACGTTTCCCACCAAAAACACATTTTCTTGCCAAAACATGATTTCATTCTTCATGCCAAAAATGTTATTCCATGTTTTCCCTCCAAAGACGCAATTATGTATTTTCCTTCCAAAAATGTCATTCCTCGTTTCCCGCCAAAACGTTATTCCGTATTTCCCCGCTAAAAACGTAATTTCACATTTTCCGTCAAAGTCATGGTTCGACGAATTCATGACCAATTCACGATAATTTGTCGATTCATAATATAAGTACATCATAATATTATTCACCATTTTTAATTTTCTCATTTTGAAATTATTAATAATATTTACTTAAATGATTTTTTGTCATTCATGGGTTAAATGGATCACCAATTTGACTCATGATCCATGTAATTAGATGGGTCATGGGTCATCCAATTACACTCAACCCATTAAGATCATGGGTAACCCATTTAACCCATTTTGACACCTCTATTGAATAAAAACGTGATTTGCTTTTAAAAAAGTGAAATCACCATCTAATGTCCTATGTTACTCCGAGCCTTCCTCAACAAAGTGATTCTACTTATTCGTTGTATGTATCTTTTTGTCGCACTTGATGACAAACAAAATTTGAAAGTCCATATATGTGGCTAGATGTATGCGTTTTAATATACATATGAGCATAAAGTAAATAACACATAGAGTTTTTTAACGAAGTTCGGTTTCCATACATCCCCGGGACCTAGTCCAGAACAAATCCACTAGAACAAGATTGCAATTACAATTGCGTATGGTATCCAACACTACAATGCCTACCATTCTTTTCTAGATGGATACTCTGTGGACACGGTATCTCTATAAAGTCTACCGCTCGGCTACAACAAATACAAACACCATCTCACATATGTGCTTGTACTCCAATCACTCTATGAAAACAGTATCAAGCCACGCATGACTTGACTACCACCCGGCAGCACCGGTGCATCACCGTCTTCTCACGGCTGCATAATCCATAGACCATAACCACCGATCAGATCTACTAATCTTCTCCGGTGGGGCGACGCCACACGCACTTGTGTGCATCTCGCCATAAACCCTAGACGGGCGCTGATTAGTCGTTTTCAACACATCAATTACCCTAATGTGTAGACTACCGCAATCATAACGGTTTGTCGTTGAGTACTTAGGGATCGAATCCACAGAGAGAAATAACAGCACAGTAAGAATACAAGAAACTACTTAAGCTAAACTAAACGATTTTTGTTGGTTTTCGTTCTAAGAACTAATTACGATAAAACTAAAAATAAAAGAAAGAGAATAAAAACATACAGGACAATTAAAATGATTACAATCTAGTTTAAGAAACACATATTCAAAGAAAACAAGACACTAAATCGATTTTACTCAAGAAAATAAAGATATGGATCGTAGGAAATGGCATTTGATTTGGAGTATTCGATGATTCACTAATGATGTTTCTAATCACTCAATGAGGTGAATTCTATGGCGAGGAACACATACAAATAGTTTAACTCATTCTCATGATGCTAAACTCTTCATTGATAATTCAAATTAGCTAATATCTCAATTGCTACAAAATTATCAACAAGCATAAAACACAAATCTTTTTTAGCCAATTAATGATCCTCAGTCACGATTCTCATCTTGCTAAGCATCAAAAACATAATTAGAAATCTTCTAGACAGTTACCAAACCTCTCTCAAGTGTAATTTGTCCATGTTCTAGAAATTGAGTAGCTAGTTCAATCATAGCTTTAAGATTACTTCTAAACATGAGAATCTCTATAATCTTGTTCTAAACATCAAGAGATCATCATATATCCCTTTAAATCAACCATTCCTACAATCCATAATAAAACTACTCACACATAACTAAACCACAAAACAAAACCGAACAAAAGCAAGACATAGTGAAAATAAGAAGATTGATGGAAAGAAGTTAAGAAAATCTTCACTAAAATGGTGTAGATCTTGAATCTTTCATGAACACAAGAGGAGAGAAGAGATAAGTTCTCTAGAACAGTAAAAAGAAGCAGAGATGATGATATTTTCGTCTGTGGAGAGTTAGTAAGAAAGAGAAAACAAGTGTTGAATATATTACAAAAGGGGTTGGTCCCAAAGTCAAGCCAAAAGTTGTATCACAATCCTGATCGGTTGTTCGATCGGTTAACAACCGATCGCGCGTTGATTTTCTTGACATCGGCTTCTGCGATCGGTTTGCAACCGATCGCACGTTGATTTTCGGTCTTCTCGCTCTTCATTCGATCTTTGCGGTTTTTCCTCGAGCTTCAATCGTCTCCTTTCATCCAAGTTGATCCAAGTTACTCCCAAACACCTGAGAAAGGCTCCAGCAAGCCAAAAGAACACAAAAACAACCTAGGACATCTAAAATGCAATGTGACTCGCTTTGGACCTAAATGCAATGTATATATAATAAAAACTAGATGAAACACAAGGAAAACGAAAGAAAATATGAGACTCGAGGTGGTAAAATACAGTGATATCACGCGCGTCTTTATGTGGTCGTCTCTTGGTTTATATAGTTAAAGGTCAAAACCCTAAGTTTACTGAAGCCCACATGATTTCTTCATCCTCCTGGGCTTCTGGACCCACATGTCCATGTTTCCTAAAACAAAGGAAACGCCACCAATAAGGAAATAATCAATTATTTTTGTTTTCCCGTTCTGAGTCACTTTCTGTCTCAGCACCTGAGCCACATCCTGATGTAGTACACACTGCCTCGCCACCTGCATCAGGAACTGCCTCAAAACATTATGTTTGTTCTGATTCACAGTCTCAGTCCAAACACCCATAGCAATCTGTCGAAACTATCTTTTCTCCTACTACATTTATTGCTAATGTTTGTTGTAGCACACACCATGCCAATTCTCCTTCAGAGTCTCTATCCAAACTGCCACATTAATATGTCAGATCTATTCAGCCTATGTAGCACAATCTCTCTCTGTTTAGTGTCTGTATCAGTTCGGTCTTTGTGCTTTTGTCTCATCTATCATAGAAGTTGTACCATGTCCTGCTTCAGCAGATGAGTCACATCCTGTTCCAGCAGTTGTGTCACGTTCTGTTCTGACACAGTTCTAAACTCAGTTAGCATTATACTTTCAATCTCTCCCTTGATGACTGAGTTGTAGAGCTCAAACACACAACCAATTAATACCACATCACTTGATGTATCAAATCGTTCGCTCCTTTATAGTTGTGTCACAACCTGTTCCACCACTTTCTAAACTCAGTCAAACACTACACTAACAATCTCTCCCTTGTTTACTGAGTTGTAGAAAGCTTTTCCATATACACACAACCTGATGCTCTTCAAACTCTCCCTCAATCTTATATCATCAGTTTGTGTTATTTCTCTGAAACGCACACTTTGATCTTTCCAGATAAGTCAATACTTAGCCATGTCTCGCTCCATGTTTCTTGTCACATCGTCTGGTATATCAACACTTAGCTCATAAAATCTAACATCTTCATTCTCTCCCTTTTTAGCTTAGTTTAATACTCAAGCAACCTGTTTTGCAAACTGTTGAACGTGCAACCATCTAAACATCTGATTTCGTCTCACCTTGTATATCAATATCAATATGACGATTCATCTCATCTCCCCCTGCAACCAAGCTGTGCAATCTGCTAGTACAGATCTAACATCTTCACTTTATCTCACATGTCTCATCAAGACATCAAGACTTCATCTCCCCCTGCTTGAGTGCACAACTAAGTTAAAAACCAACAAAAACACATCCTTGAAGCAGATTATTAAGCATTGCTCAAGTTTCCTCTACATCGACGATGCTCCATTGGGTCTCCACGTCATTTCTTGCGGCGGCGGTTTGGCCAAGAAGATTTGCCGATAGTGTTGACGGCAAGCCCTTCTTGTTTCTCGATGGTCTCGACGTTGATCTCACCACGGGCGGCGTCTATTTCACTTCCTTCAGCTCAAAATTTAGCCCTGGGTAAACTTTTATTGTTTTTTTATTACTAAATAAGTATAACACTATCACATAAAACAGTAATTCAAAAATAAAAACTATCACATAAAACAAAACAAATATAGTATTTTAATACAAAAAAATCATTGTATGTTTTTCCTTTGAAAAAAGATTTTCTTTAATTATACGAAATCTCGTTTAAGCGTGTTTCTTTCATAAAAATATTGTTTAGCTTATACTATAAACTGTGTAACAATTTCACCCATACTAGTTTAGCATATTAACTAGAGTCTAATGGTGGTATTATATAGATTTTGCTTGGAGAACGATCTTATAATAATAAAAGATATGATATAAGTTTTTCGTTTTTTTTTTATAAAGATCTGTTGACCCAATACCTCTTGAACTTAATTGTATTACTGGTTATGCATACAGGGATGTGTTGAAAGCAGTTGCATCAAAAGACGCTACTGGAAAGCTCTTCAAATACGATCCATCAACGAGTGTCGTGACTATATTGATGGAAGGCCTAAGTGGCTCAGCCGGATGTGCGGTTAGCTCAGACGGCTCCTTCGTGTTGGTTAGTCAGTTCACGAAAAGTAACATCAAGAGGTATTGGATCAAAGGACCTAAAGATGGCTCTGTCGAAGACTTCACTAACTCGGTCTCGAACCCTGACAACATCAAGAGGATCGGTTCTTCCGGAAACTTTTGGGTTGCTTCGGTCGTGAACACAGCCACCGGACCAACAAACCCGTCGGCGGTTAAAGTTAGTTCTGATGGTAAAGTGCTTCAGACAATTTCTGTAAAGGATCAGTTTGGTGATACTTTGGTCAGTGAGGTTAACGAATTCAAAGGACAGCTTTACGTCGGAACACTCTTTGGACCTTTCGCCGGGATTCTTAAGCTTTAAACGTAACTATTATACAATAGTTTGGGTTTTAGAAAAAAAAGTGATAGTTTATGAATAAACCCTTGATCATATAGATATCCGGTTATTGTTGATTCTATTATAATAAAGATGATTATTATTGTTTGAATTGAAGATGGTTGGTTACGAATTATATAGTACGTGAACAGTAATTGAAATAGTTTCATTACTTATATCCGGATTAGCTGGAAAGTTGGTCGGGTTCACGTGAGAAAGAGAGAGAAAAAAGACGCAAATTATCTTAACAAAATGAATTGCTAAATTTAATTAGTGAAAAATGTACAGAAACGACAAAAGTCTTGTGACTTATGTCAAACAGAGCATCTAAACAAATTAAGAACCGGTCAATAACCATTGAAGAACCGGTTGAGATCCAATTAAACCGAAGACAAACCATGTGCGTGTATAAAAACGATATGTTTCTGTTTCATGTGATGCATTGATGAATCAGAATGTTGCAAACACAGAGAGTCTTCATCCTCTGCTTTTTGCTGATTCTTTTCTCATCCCACTTCCTTGTTTCCTCCCTTCAAACCTTCCAGAAGATTCCGTTGCCACCGCAAATCTCCGGACCCGAAGCTTTCGCTTTCGATTCTCATGGTGGAGGACCTTATACTGGAGTCTCCGGCGGCAGTATCCTAAAATACCAAGGGCCAAAACTTGGCTTTGCAGAGTTCGCTTATATTTCACCAATCGCGTATGTTCTAATTCAATATTTATACGCATACATATATACATACACATGTTTTGTAATAGTTTATGTCTAATTCACAGGAACAAGTCACTGTGTGATAAAGCGATTGGGTCTTTTCTTGGTAACATCTGTGGTAGACCGGTCGGTTTAGCTTTCAACGAGAAAACCGGAGATTTGTACATAGCCGATGCATTCTTAGGTTTGTACATGGTTTCACACCGTGGTGGCCAAGCCAAGCGCCTAGCCGATGGCGCAGGCGGTTTTCCTTTTCGGTTCCTTGACGGTTTGGATGTAGATCCGGTTACTGGTTTGGTTTACTTCACATCTTTCAGCACAAGATTTGGCCCCAGGTTAATGAAATGTTGTTGTGATTTGTTTTTTTACTGGTTCGGTTTAGTTTGGTTAATTTGTCTACCGGTTTTGTACCATAATTTTTTGTTTTTTTGTTTTACAGTCAACTTGTCTTGGCGGTTGCTGTTAAAGATGCGACGGGGAGGCTCTTTAGGTACGATCCAAAGATTAAAAACGTTACCGTTTTGTTAAGCGGTTTGAGTGGTTCCGCCGGATGCGCCGTGAGCTCCGACGGAGAGTTTGTTCTGGTGGGAGAGTTCTTGAGGAATCGGATCTTAAAATATTGGATCAAGGGTCCAAAAGCCGACACGTGGGAGATTTTCGTTCCTCCGATCCCGGGTCCGGACAACATAAGGAGAACAGAAGGTGGAGAGTTTTGGGTCGCCTCAAACTCCGTGAAGCTTATAGTGGTCCCCACCGAGCCGTCAGCTGTTAAAATCAATTCCGGCGGTGAGATTCTCCGGCGTATATCTCTCGGAGAATATTACGGAGATACACTAGTCAGTGAAGTGAATGAATATAAAAGCATTGTTTACTTGGGAACACTCACGACCAATTTTGTTGGAAATTTGTAATGAAGAAAAGCAATAAAGATTTTATTATAAAGTTTTTGATTCTTCTAATCCCTCAAAAATTACAGATCTTTTATCGAGAAGCACAAGTTAAGCTATTGATGAGTTTGGTCGAATGATTCAACCATTTCTTAAGAACGTATTCCTTCACTTTCTTTTCGTCGTCTCCAAATATATTGCACAATGCCTTGACGTAGTAAGGTGGGAACTTTCCTTTCAGTTTCAAAAAATGCATGATGACTCGTGTCTCATCTCTGCATAATTCATCTGCCACCTCGAAATGAGATGTTTTGGGTTTGTTTGAAGGAGAAGGAGAAAGCGATTGAGCGATGTTTCTTCTTATGCAAGCTTCCACAGGGCTCTTCTTGATTACCAATATGTTTCTTTTTATGCAAGTTATGCTATCGATGAGCTTCTTGGAATGATTCAACCATTTCTTAGTAACGTATTCCTTCACTATTTTTTCGTCGTCTCCGAATACATTGCACAATGCCTTGACGTAGTAAGGTGGGAACTTTCCGTTCAGTTTCAAGAAGTACATGATGATTCGTGTCTCGTCTCTGCATAATTCGTCTGCCACCTCGAACTGAGATGTTCTGGGTTTGTTTGAAGGAGCAGGAGAAAGAGATTGGGCGATGTTTCTTCTTGTGCAAGCTTCCACAGGGCTCCTCTCGGCTAAGGAGATTGCAGAAATGGAGAGAACGACTACGAAGAAGACGATGGTGCTCATGGAGGTCTTCATTATTGCTTCCTGGTTTATCTTTGTGTTATAAGAGAGAAAAGTGCATATACATATATATATATATGTTAGAGATTAAATTGTCAAGACCTGAAATTTGTTTCACATTAACTTCATGTTTCATCGGTTTTACCTTGATATCAGTTTAATTTCATTTATGAAGTTTTATTAAGTTTGGTCTTAAAATGTTTCTTTAATTACGGATCAAATGAGATTCGGTCAATGCCGGTCCAATGTTTTGGGATGTTTTACGCAATTTTTTTAAAACGTGTCTTTTTCATATATGATTTAAAATCACAAATAATAATAATATAAAAAGTCAGTTTAAAAAATTTTGTTTCGTAGCTATCAGAGGCAACGGTGGTGACACCATATTTTTTTACAGCTATCTCGGTAAGAAAAAAAAAAGTAATTTTTTTTTATTTTGAAATATGACTATATGTGCATTTTTATTTGCAATATAATTCATTAAACTCACATAATCGAATTTTTTTAACAATGATTTATTAAAAAAAAATCCACAAATATTGCTAAAAACTTTACCAATATTATTACTATAAAAAAGCGTACAATTTTTGTACATATGAACATTAATAAAAGGTCAATTCGATCCATTCGAGCTTGAACTCCCTCGGTGCAAGTTGTTGTAGAATTCCAAATTTCATGACCTCAGTGCGAGCTGTTAAAAAAATGTTATGGGAAGTAGCAATGGTTACAAGTCTAGATACCATTTTCATAGCGCACATCATGCAACATGTCCAAGATGGCATCACGTCTTACCGGGATCACAGCTTTATCGACTTAGTACGAAACACTTTTGCACACTGCCATCAACTTCAGAGAGATGTGAAAGTTTGTCCTCATAACACATATTGCAAACACATATACACGAGCCTAACTATTTTGAATTTTTTGATGTTTCAGACACTTGGGAGGAATTCTTGAGTACTACTTTGCTAGGAAGTTCCCACGTTTGCTGGTGGAAGTCCACAAAATCGTCTCCAAACATTTCAATACATATGATGATTTCAAATCCTACTTCCAAGACTAAACACCATCTAAAATAACAAAGGTTAGTGTTTTGTTATATTCATCTTGTTTGGTAATTCTTCCACTTTGTGTTAGGTATGTGAGAATAACAGTTATGTTCAGAAATAACATCATCTTGTTTGGTAACTCTAAGTAACTTATATTCAGCCAAATCGAACACATGATCAAGTACAAATACATCCCCTTCAGTCTAGGAAAACAAGTTACAAAATATAATCTTTTCTATTTAGAAACATTAACGGCTTCGATGTTGATTTTGCATATTACTCTTTTCTCAAAACAGAAATATGGAGGGAGATGGCTTCTGGCAGCAGCAGTTCTCGCGCTGAAGATTTATATTTCTCAGCTCTTTGGCATCTATATTGAAATACTCTTGAAAATGTTTTACGACATGAGAGAAACTATACTCTAGTCTTGAATAGATCTTCTGTGGGTGTTAAAAAAGCTTGTTATTCAGATTAATCTTTTATGTAGAGGCAAGCATCATCTAAAGCTTTAGTGAGTTTCACAAACTTTTCAGTGTTTCTTTGGGTTGCGTTTCCTCTTATAGATTTGAGTTTTGACGAGTGTGATTCTTTCGTCTAACTACTTTATATACTATAGGAGATTAGAGGTCGTAGCACTAGTTTGTGTGATCATCATTGACACAGTTCCAGGTCCGGGCATTCAACTTTTATTGTCCGGTTTTAGTTTCCTATTTTTCGACTCTTGAAAATAGGTCCCTAATATAACCGAATTTCAGTTTGTTTCAAACGACTTGTAACTTGTTTCACATTAACCTCATGTTTCCTCGGGTTAAACTTGATATCAGTTTAATTTCATTTATGAAGTTTTATTAAGTATGGCGTTAAAAATGTTTCTTTAGTTACTGATAAACGCATATTTTACATGTTTTAGAGTGTTTATTTCTATTAGTTTTATTTTTTCTTTGAGTTTTTTTAGTGTGTTTTAGTGCATTTTATGTCTCATAATTATTCATTTAATTTGTATTTTAGAAGTCCTAGAGAGTCTTTGTGGTATTTTGTAATATTTTGTGTCATTTTATGTGCGTGGAAGTACTTGGATCAAAGGTTACGTTTGAAGCTTGAAGGAGGATCAAATGGAGGATAATGAGCAGAAGGCACGGGATCGGTTTCAAACCGATCCCCCAAACCGCTCCGGATTAAGAGTCAAGAACAACGTGTCTAAAGATAAATCCGTATGAAGACCTTCCCGCGCCCAGTTTAATCTGAGGTCTTGATCAAAGTTGTAGACATTTGAGTTAGCTTCATGTGAACGTTGGATTCGTATCAATCAGAGCTGTGGTTCAAAATATATGATCGATTTACTAAAAGTATGTCAAGCATATCGGGTTTGCACTTTCCACCATTCCCCACCACCACAACTTTTCCACCTTGAAGCCAACTCATTCATTTTCAAGCCACCCATAAAGGATTGAGTGCTGGACACAATCATGTTGCAATATTATCATTCTTCTCTTTTCTTTTTCTTTTTCCTTTATGCAAGCTAATAGAACATTTAAAATTGTAGTAAGTGTGTTTTTGTATTGCTATATAAGGAGGTGCAATTCCTCTTGTAAGATCATCAACTCATAATACAAACACATCTCTTACTCAAAGTTTAAACACTCTCTCTTCCTTTCATTTTCGTTTTTCTTTCATGCCTATGAAGGAGTGCTCATCTTTTTCCAATTAGTAGAGATTTTCTTTTAAACTTTTCCTCTTTTCTTATTTATACAATTATGTCTTTCATTTCTGTCATTTATTTTTGTTATCTAGCTATGTGTGAGTAGTCATATTATGGGTTAAAAGTTTGGGAAGTTCAAAGATGATTGGTTGATGATTTAAGATGTTTAAAACCAGAAAATAATTAGTCCTCATGTTTTGAAAATTCTTAAAACTAGAAGTGGGTTGAAAAACCACTTCTTGATCTTTAACAAAATCGCACCAAGGGATTGGGCAATTTGTTTTGAACTCTTCTTCTCATGCTTTTCATTCTTAAACCAATGGAAATTGAAGTCTAAGGTGAATTGTGATAAAAATGATTTTGTGTTCATAGTTTATAAATCATCTAAATTGCAATTGGGAAATTAGCTTAATTTAAATGATTTGTAAAATGATTAGTATCATGGAAGTGAACTAGTCTATTTAAGTGATCATGTCTAGGAATTGAATTAATTCAAATGTTTTAAACATCATCTTTCTAAATACCAATCATCCTAGAACAAAGTACCAAACCCGAAAACCCATGTTTTATCATCTTGATTTATAATTCGATTTTTATTGCTTTCTTGTGATTTCTTAAATTTGTGCTTCATAATTAATCTGTCATTTAAATTGTCAAATTTATTTACGTTTTAATTTTTCATTAAATATTAATAGTTTTAATTATTTAGTTTCTCAAACATAAAAACCAAAAAATCAATTTCTTAGCTTAAAGAGTTTCTTGCATTCTTAGTGTATTATTCATCTCCTTGTGGTTCGATACCCATAATTACTACAACAATTGCCTTGCACTTGGGGTTTAATTAGGGATTAAAATTTGTATCCATCAA
>PKMM01004720.1:0-131186 GCA_002933915.1 Eutrema heterophyllum | reverse complement strand
CAAGTACTTCCACGCACATAAAATGACACAAAATATTACAAAATACCACAAAGACTCTCTAGGACTTCTAAAATACAAATGAATAATTATGAGACATAAAATGCACTAAAACACACTAAAAAGACTCAAAAAAAAAAAAAAACTAATAGAAATAAACACTCTAAAACATGTAAAATATGCGTTTATCAGTTACATATCAAATGAGATCAATTCTGTAAAATTATTGGCTCTACAGGGTAGGATGGAATCATCGGAGAGAGCTGAGATAATCTCTAAGAAGATCAATAATAGGAGTTGCTAAAGAATCTCGGCCAAGTTGCTGAAACATGATTCCGTCCATTCGAGCTTGAACTCCCTCGGTGACTGTTAATTCATCGAGTAATCCTTTCAATGTTTTGTCCACTCCAATCACCGAGCTTCCAATACCGCTTAAGATATCTGGTAGTGATGTAGAAGGTCTCGAAATCTCGACAAGAGTAACCTGAATTTACCACAAGAAAAACCAAAGTATCTAATGTAAGCTACTTTGTGCTGTCTTGAGATTTAGAGATTAGTTAAAAAGATGAGTTCACCGAAGCAAATGAGATTTTTTAGAGGCGAACCTTCTTGTGAAGAGGAATATTAGCTTTCTGCTTAGCGATGGCTATAGCTCGGGAAAGCCCGCCAAGAGCATCGACTAGACCACAAGAATGTGCATCCTTACCAGTCCAGACTCTGCCTTGTGCTACTTCTTCCATCTTGTCAACCTAAGTACATGCCAGAACAAAATATTAGTCTCGAAAAGGCATTAAAGAATAGTAATACATGAAAGAACATATACAGGCATTGATCTTGATAAAGCTGCTTTATCCGGAAAAGCTGATATGCATGTTGTGCCGACTTCCCAAACAGTTCAGCTTCCTCTAGCCTGAATACACAATTGTGTGTTTTGTTTTTAATTGTGAATCGAAGGAACATACAGGTTCTTACAGAGCAATCTCAAATATCGAATTTGACAACAACAAAAACCAAATTGGCATCAATTGGATGACAAAAGAAGTCTTAGACGATTAGAGCCTAACAAGGTATACTCGTTGTGATAAATGGAATGAGGCCGCTTACTTAAAAGGTCTCTCCTCAGCCCCCAGAAGCTCAGCATATTTTCCACTAGATATAGTTTCCTTGTTGAAGCCAATCTTTTCATATAGTTTAGCCAAGGTAAATCTTGCTGCAACAACAAAAACAAACAAAAGCAATCAAGCATGGCGAGGGTGAAAGAGAGAGTAGAACAAAGATGCAGAGCACACAACTTTCTCTTTGGAAAGTAGACAAAGTAAGATCACCTGTGACAACTTCAATTGAGCCAGTTAATGTCAAATTTTCAGCAACAATGGTGTTTGCAGCCATTGCCATGTAATAGCCTCCGCTTGCTGCCACATCTGACATTGATGCGATGACGGGTTTTGTTTCAGCCAGCAGTTTGATCTCCCTCCACATTCTGTGTACCAATACGTAGTATTATGATAAAGCCTAAAAGATTTTCCAAAGCTATCTAAATGCAAATCCTAAAAATGACTGGTATCATATTTGTAAGTTACTGAACACTCGATAGCATTCTTAATCCATTCTCTTGAATTAATTAGGAGAGGGCTTCAACCCCAAACTTCCATAGATGAACCTGAGTTCATCATGTTAAAAGGTGAAGTCAAACCATCCATGACATGTTAAATCATACGAGTATATTCAAGGTACAATTACACAGCAGTAAAGATCAACTTAAACTACTTACAAATCAGAAGCGAGTGCATCAGAAGCGAGTACATCCTTGAAGCAAAATTGTCTATTCAAAATTACAATAGTTGGTAAAGTGGAGATTTCTTTATGGACTTTAAACAACCAACATCCATAAATTAATGATGTAAAGTGTTTTCATTTGTTTTTGGAGAGTTCTACTTATTCATTGAAATCCCATATGATACAGATTGGATTGTATATAAATGGTGGACCTACCATGCTACTGGCAGATCAATTTGTATATTGTGGTCGAATATGCTACAACTACAAGTTTGTTTTGTATACGGATACATCGTTCTATACATTAAAAAAAAAAAAAAAATCTTACGGATATCATGTATAGATGAAAAGATAGTTCAATTCAATGAGAGCAAATTATGCTTATGCCCAATTCAATATTTGGGCTTCTATGAATCCTCTAATAGCCCTGTTTTCTTTGAGACTCCGTTCGCTCTCGATTTATCCCATATATCAAGATCCTACTTGTAAGTTGTATTTTCCTTAAACCCAAAAAAAAAAAAAAAAGTTGTATTTTCTTCGTTCCCTCTTTGTCCTACTTATAATCTCCTGGTTCGATTAAATTAGGGTTTAGCGCTGATCATTCGATGTGGAATTTAGTGAGGGGGTAAAAAAATTTGTATAAAACCAAAGACTTTAGACTGCGAGTCATCATCATGTTTTGGTTTCATCTGAAGGTTGGATTTTGTTGTCAGCCTTCAATTATCGGAATAAGATCATATAACTGACAGTTGAGAATTTACGCTAGATGACTTTTTTTTATCAAAAAGAAAAAAGAAGAATCTAGATCACATTAAGTCGCCAACGAACTAAAAAGGAGGTTTGGAGGAGTGTGATCATCTCGGTCAAAATGCCTCAGTTTCTTCGTCTTGGGACAGCAGCCACGGCAGGTTAGTTCGTTGGTGACTAAAATATCTCAAGAAATCCATTTGGTTGATTCTACAATCCACTTGTTTGATTTTATAAAGTAATTAATGAATTTTACAAGATTTCCAAATTCTACAAATATTTCCAAATCAATTAAAATCCAATCAACCTTCTTTGTATTCTCAGTACTCAGCCCTTGGTGAGTGGAATTAATCCAAAGATTTGACGATCTGAAGCTGTGTCAGTTGAACGATTATTCACCTAATGAACCCCATACGTATGATCTTTTGGCTGTGAACCATTTCATGTTTTTGGTTTTTTGGCGTTTCATGGAGGATTGATTAACTTGGATGATGCTTCCTTTTTTTTTTTTTTTTTTTTTGAATTGAATTTCAAATTTTTTCAAATAAAAAAAAAAAAACCGTTCTCACAACAAAAGTGTAACTATTTTACACGAAATTATTTGAATATATTACAACGATTATATGCTTTGAAACTTAAAAAGATAAAGAGGAGGTTATCTTGATGCGAACCAAACCTCCATTCCTTCTTCATATCTTATATCTCTCATTGATCGGATAGATGTTAATCTATTCCTCACTTGTTTATCGATGATCTGAATTAGTTGCCGACTTGTTGTCGGAATTTCGCCATGACGACGCTTGTTTCTTTTCCACCAGATCCTGTAAATACTGAACTGAAATGCATATCGAATCAGCCATATTCCTATCCAGTCAATCGAATTACCCACCAGCAACTTAACAATTCTATTCCAATCACAAGTGTATGAATTACTTGGATGATGCTTCATGAATTACTTAGTATGACAAGTCCATCCAATTACTTAGTATGACAAGTCCATCGAAATTACAATTTTTCTGTTCACATAGTATTTTGGTTCTGTGGTATGATTCTCCACTGGTCTGTGTATTAACTATCCATGTTCCTTGTATTCAGGTAGAAATTTGTTCTTGCTGTGTGTGTAAGAACTCATCAAACACAAAATTTCCAGAGGAGTGTAATAAACTTTTCCATGTCTGAAAAGAAACTCTAAATGCACCTTAATACTCATGTTTTTCCACTCCAATATATTAGAAAATGTTGGTATTATGCTATTAGCTCTGGTTTTGTTAGTTTAGGACAGTGGCGAATCGGGTTGAGCAGTTATTTTCTTGGACTAGTTCCCAATTCATCTGTCTGTCCAACCTCATTTCCATAGTTATATCATTTTAATAGGATAGAGGTGCAAGAATTGAGGAAGGTATTTAACGACTGTTCAAATTTCACCAACGAGGTAACAAGCGCTTCCTTGTTGTCCAGACAGATTACATAGCAGATGGTCACATGCCAAGGCTTCTGCTGTTATTGCCAAGGACACAATAATCTTTGTTTAGCTTGGGAACTGAGTTCGAAAATCAAAAGATGCAAAGAAAAAGGACAACCTATTACAATAAAGGAGGGAGGCTCAGGAGGTTAGAGCTTGCAATTGGTAAGTATAAACCTTAAGGGGACAGGTACTTGAACTGGACCCAGCCTTGTTAAGATTAGGTCACAGTATAAAGGGCTTATTAGGGAGTTTGTTTTTTAATCAAGTCATTAGGAAAATCGATATTACAGATACGTATAAGTCAGGTAGATTCTGTACACTAAATATTGAAGATTTCAGAAAAGCAGCTGATTGAGATTTCTGCTAGTAAAGACTGAAGAGTGTAGCTATAGGCTTATAGTATCTTGAATTTACAGAGAAGAGCTACTTTTTCGCTGATTTTTTTTGTTTTTTTCCCAATCATGGAGAACTGGGATTTATTTTACTCATGTGCGCACCAAACCAACAACCTGCGAATCACATATTAACACGTGGGTAAAAAGTAGCTTCACTATAAACCCAATCCGATATATGTCTAAACGAAGACCATCACTTATCATCATCCACAGAACACAACACAAGTACTCAAAATCCTCTTGCTCTTTCTCTATCTCCAATGGAATCAGAGCCCCTAACCGAAACGACCATACCGAACCAGGATGAGACCGAGACAGAGTCAACAGAGTTCGTGAAGAATCAGGAACGGTACCAAGACCTGATCTCCACGTTTCCTCATGAGAAAGGCTGGAGGCCCAAAGAACCCTTTATCGAGTACGGTGGTCACTGGTGGCTACAACCTCTCCTCGAAGGTTGTCTTCACGCGCAAGAATTCTTCCAAGCGCGACCCAATGACTTCTTCGTCTGTAGCTACCCTAAGACAGGTACCACTTGGCTCAAAGCCCTAACTTTCGCCATCGCCAATCGATCCCGCTTCGACGATTCCTCGAACCCTCTCCTAAAACGTAACCCTCACGAGTTTGTTCCTTACATTGAGATCGATTTCCCTTTCTTCCCTGAAGTAGATGTTCTCAACGACAAAGACAACACTCTGTTTTCGACTCATATCCCACACGGGTCATTACCCGATTCGGTTGTGAAATCGGGTTGTAAGATGGTTTACATCTGGAGAGATCCAAAGGACACTTTCATCTCCCTGTGGACATTCCTCCATAAGGAAAAGTCAGAACTTGGGCCTCTCAACAATCTCGAGGAGTCTTTTGATATGTTTTGCCATGGTCTGTCTGGGTACGGTCCTTATCTGGATCATGTCTTGGCGTATTGGAAAGCTTACCAAGAGAATCCAGATCAGATTTTGTTCCTCAAGTACGAGACTATGAGAGCTGATCCTTTGCCGTATGTGAAGAAACTAGCTGAGTTTATGGGCTATCGATTCACAGCGGAGGAAGAGGAGAAAGGGGTTGCTGAGAAAGTAGTGAATCTTTGCAGCTTCGAGACATTGAAGAATCTTGAAGCTAACACAGGGGAGAAAGAGAGAGAGGATCGTGCGGCTGTTTATGCGAATAGCGCGTATTTCAGGAAAGGGAAGGTTGGAGATTGGGCGAATTATCTGACTCCAGAGATGGCTGCTCGTATCGATGGGATAATGGAAGAGAAATTCAAGGATACCAGTTTGCTTGAACATGGTAAATGACTGTGTTCTTGTTCTGAGAAATGATTTGGTCCTTATATGATTGTTTACAGCAGAAGTGTGCTCCTAATATTACAGTAGTTTGATTCCATAATGTAACAAGTTATATATTGGAAGAATAAATAAATCTTGTTTCTCTTTTATCCAAATGTATTGTTTCTAGAAATTAGGAATTGGCTTTGTAGCTATCATCCTTGCCTGATATGGTGCAGAGTCTTGATTCTCTTAAACTTGTGTTTCAATCTCATTTCTATTCAGACACAGAGATGTAGTAGATCTGTGATTATAAAATAATTACATCCGAATTATGCGGATAGGTATTAATACAAGAAATCAGAATCATAAATCAAAGACCTTTCTCTTGTTATATAATAAGATGATACAGATTACAGACAATAAATGACAATGCAGAACCAAACAGACAAAACAGAGCATCCTCTGTTTCGCACCAGGACCAGAAGAAATCAAATAAAACGCATTTCACTTATCATGTTGAAGCAAGCCAGTATCTTTGAATTTCTCCTCCACTAGCCCATCGATACGAGCAGCCATCTCTGGAGTAAGATAATTCGCCCAATCTCCGACCTTTCCTTTCCTGAAATACGCGCTATTCGCATAAACCGCAGGACGATCCTCTCTCTCCTTATCCCCTTTGTTAGCTTCAAGATTCTTCAGCGTCTCAAAGCTGCAAAGATTCACCACTTTCTCAGCAACCCCTTTCTCCTCTTCCTCTGCCGTGAATCCATAACCCATGAACTCAGCCAATCTCTTCACGAACGGCAAAGGATTAGCTCTCATCATCTCGTACCTAAGGAACAAAATCCGATCTGGATTCTCTTGGTAAGCCTTCCAATAACCTAAAACATGATCCAGATAAGGACCGTAGACAGATAAACCTTTGCAAAACATATCAAAAGCCTCTTCGAGACTCGCTAATTGACCCTCTTGAGACTTCTCCTTGTGGAGGAAAGTCCACATGGAGATGAAAGTGTCCTTGGGGTCTCTCCATATGTAAACCATCTTGCAACCCGATTTCACAATCGAATCGGGTAATGACCCGTTAGGGATATGGGTAGAGAAAAGAGGGTTTTTTCTGTCCTGAAGGACATCGACGGCTGGGTAAAACGCGAAATCGATCTCGACGTAAGGCACGAACTCGTGAGGGTTTCGTTTGAGGAGTGGGTTCGTGGCGTCGTCGAATCGGGATCGATTGACGATCGCGTAAGTTAGGGCTTTGAGCCAAGTCGTCCCCGTTTTCGGGTAGCTACAGATGAGGAAATCGGTGGGTCGTGCTTGAAAATGGTCTTTGGCGTGAAGAAGACCTTCGAGGAGACATTCTTGCCACCAGTGTCCGCCGTATTGGGTTAGGATCTCGTTGGGTCTCCATCCTTTGCTCTGCGGAAGCGCAGCGATGAAATCGTGGTACTTCTTCTGGGTTTTCTCGAACTCCGTGAGTTCGACTTCGGATCCGTTTTCGATCGTCTTCGATGCCAAAGCTTCGGATCCGTTCTGGGTCGTGTTCGACTCCATCGCGGATGTGACGTATTTCAGAGGATAAATCAGGAAGCTCTTTTAGAGTTGTGTTGTGGAAGACGAAGATGGATTGAGATTGTTGAGAGATGAGAAAAGGGTTTTATAATACAAGGGAAGATTTAGGTAGGTGATGATGGCTCGATACTACGACAATTTTGTGGGTCGCATCATTTGAATTGAAACCAATTCCTTAACGAAAAACCAAATAATTATATCGAGTTTTAAAAAAAATTAACTTAACCGGTTTAATGGTTATAAAAGTTGTCCCTTCCGATAATATTGGAACGATGCTTATAAAAACTCTTCTTAAAGTTAAAATTTTGACTTTATTGTGGTATTTAACACTTGATATGATTAAGAAATCTCGTCTAATAACTTAAAATTAGATTATATATATACATATATATATGTAGGTAAATACAAAAGCAAGCAAATTGAATATTAATTTTTGTGATGGGAGAAGAAGTGGTTGTTGTAACTAAAAAAATCACGTTTTAGAAATGGAAGTTTGTAGGTAGAGAGAAGCTTGGTTGGTCTCGCTCCGTAATTGAGCTCGGTCCACGTTTATCTCTAGGCCTACGCTGAATTTTCTGTGCACCCTTTTTAGTTTTTACACTTGTTTTTTCCTTTATAAAATCTTTATATCGATGTTAAAAAAAAAAAAAAATCTTTATATCATTGAATTTTTAATGCAACCCGGCCCATTAAGATCCATATATCAAATGATTTAAATTTAACATCTCATCTACAACAAATAAGGTTTCCCTCCTATTTAGATTTCAATTTAATTTGCACTTATCAACCAATTAATAACTAATACTCCATCCGTTTCATATTACTTGTTTTAAAATTTAAATTTTGTTTCATATTATAAATCGTTTTATGTTTTCAATGCAAATGTTTGATAAATTTCCATTTTTATCCTTACTCATTTACCTTATTAATTAGTGTGATCATAGTATATAATACATTAATGAAGGATAAAACAGAAAATTTAATTGTTTTTTTAATCTACGTAAAACAACCTAGAAAGACAAGTAATATAAAATGAAGGGAATACTAGTTATAATTTTTTTTGGGTAACCCTGGGGTGTCTTTGAACCATAGCCTTTTAGGGCTAAAAACATGGTAAATTAGTCCCCTTCCCAATAGAACTCGAACCCCGTAGGGTTACCGATACCGAATTCTTTAACTCCTAAATTATAAGTTGTAACTTAATTTACAAGCAAAAAGCCGGACTACAAATAAGTTCATTTATGAACACCTGATAGTTTTGATAAATAATTATTTAAAATGGAAATTATGATATTCATTATTCATTACAAAAATTATCATTTTAACATATTTGGTTATTAATATTCGTCGAAAAAACATAATTGGGTATTAATAAAACCTGATAAATTAAGATAAAATAATAATTTAAAACTGAAAATTTATTAATTGGATATATCAAATCCGGTACAAGCTTTAGACTAATTTATTTAGATATAGTTAATTTCAAAAAGAAAAGACAGTAACTAGAAATCTCTCATGGGAAATCAAACAAAACCCAGAGAGAGATAGAGAGTGGCATAACTGGGCATAGCCAAGGAAACGATAATTAAACCCTACGGATTGCCTTACAAACAAGAGGTTTCTTCATCTCCAAAGAGAGCTTTAAAGTCTCGCTCAAATCCACTTCACCACAAGGGACCCACTTGAAACATCCTAGCAACTGAGCCAGCCATAACTCCACGGTGGCTAGACCCATCGACTTACCAGGACAAACCCTACGTCCAGCACCAAAGGGAGCAAGCCTCAAATCAGATCCCATGATGGGAAAGTTATCACTTTCTTGCGCACTAAGAAACCTCTCTGGTTTATACTCATGAGCCTCCGGCCAGACCTTTTCATCATGGGTTATAGCCCACATGTTAACCATGGCAGTGGTCCCAGCAGGGATAAAGTGGGTCCCAATCTGAGTATCGTGAATGGAGAGACGAGCCCATGAGAGGAGAGGACCAGGTGGGTGCATCCTTAGGGTTTCCTTGACGATGGCTCGAAGGTATGGAAGCTTGGAGAGGTCCGAGTCTGAGACTTGACGTCCCATTTCACTCATGATAGCATCGATCTCGGCCTGCGCCTTGGCTTGAATGTCAGGGTGAAGAATCATCCTCGCAAGGATCCATTCCAATAGAATCGCCACGGTGTCTGTTCCCCTAAAAATCATTTCCTATATCAGAAGACCAATGTTAAGATTATGTTACTTACTCCACAAACCCATCTATATAGTCGTACGTAACTTACCCAAAGGACAGCGATCATATCAGAGTCGGAAAGTTTGCTGTTGCCTTGCATGCCAAGTAAGACATCGACAAAGTCATCATCCTTAGTGCTCTCTTCTTCTTGATTATCATGAAGAGACCTCTTTGATTTGTGGTCGCCGATTATATTTCCGACGAACACATTCACCTCGCCGACCAAGCTACGGCATCTTCTCCTCACGCCTTGTAAATCTAACCACCTCATTCCCGGGAAATGATCACTCCAGTTGAAGATCCCGAGAAGGTGATAGCCTTCGGACACCAAATGCTCCAATTCATTGATCTCTTTCGAGTTAACAATACTACCATCGTTGAAGTCGTATGTTTTGCCGAAAACGTTAGACATCACGTTGTTGAGTGATCCGAAATGCAAGATTGTTTTGATCTGCACCTCTCCATAACCTGCCATTGCGTTCTTGATCTCTCCGAGCATATTTTGCCCTATTTTTCGACGGGACTCGCCGAAACCGGAGATCCTCTTAGGGCTAAAGAGATGAGTAGAAGAGATTCTCCGCAGCTCTCTCCAGTAACCGCCAAAGGGAGCAAACCCCATAGCTCTATGAAAGAGCAGCTCGTAAGCCGACTCTTTCACAGGCCGGTCTACGAAAGCAGAGCTGTTTAGGAGCTCTTTCGCGGTCCCCGGTTCGCTAGTTATCACAAACCGGGTCGACCCCACAGAGAACGCCATGAGAGCTTTTGCTTTGCAAGAGTTAGCAATATTGGCGAGGATTCTGTGTGTCAATGCGTTATTGACGAAGGCCAAGAGAAGGCCAATGACGGGGAGACCAGACGGGCCAGGAATGGCGGCCCTGGTTTTGGATTCTTGTCGGGTATGGAAACGAGCTTTGTAAAGTGCCCAGGCAAAGCCACCAGGAGTCAACCAGAAAACGAAAAGGGAGATGAAGAGGAAAATGCTGAGACAAAGGTCGAGACACATAAATGGAGAAGATCCAGATCGAGAAGCGAAGGAAAGATTCGTATCAATAGCCATTTTCTTGTAGAAGAAATTAGGGCTTTTTAGCTAGTGAGCCAAAGAGAAGAAACTACCGATAATGATGATGATGGGGATATAGTGAGACTGTTTCTTATATAGTATAGAGGAATTAAACTACGGTTAGATGGTTTGATCAGTAACATTTAATTAATTAAAATTTCAGTCAGATACAGTTTAACCATGGTTAATACTAATTAGAAAGATACAACTTGCACCGCTTAATTCATTTTTCAAATCTGATAATTTGCCCTTTTGTTGCATGGTTTATACAGGCTTGTTTTACTTCCCATACAAATTAAGGTGCTATAACCACACAAAAAGGGTAATACACATTACAGATTTTTTTTTATAATGTAAAGTAAATGTACATACAATTTTTTTTTAAAAAAAAATCAATCAGTTGTAGTGATATAGATATCTCGTTAATTTTCTAAGGAAGAAATCATCGTCTAAGGAACATATTTTTGGAAACCGGGAATTATTTTTTTCCGGTACTTTTCAAGGCAACTAGTTAAGTGGTACCCACTGCCCAGCGAGATGTTGGATTGATTTTGTTCGGACTTCCCATTGCACTGTTAGACAACACATTTGCGAACACTGATACGTTCGCAGTCAAGTGGATCTAGCGATGTCGCCATGTCGGATCAAATTTTCGTTAATAATATCTTCCGAGTAATTGATTAATAAATTTATTGATAATGCATACTGGTATGTAAGAACAATATACCCACACTTTTCTGTTTATATACAGACAACGTTGTGAACTAATAACTTTTCATTTTGTTTGGCGTAGGGAAACTCGGTTACCGTCGTGAATGTTGAAAAATATCGAGGAAGTTTGTATAAACATTAAGGGTAATATTATTACTCATAAGTAAACTATATGATACTAATTGATAGTCGATACACAAGATGGTCGGTTAAATTTTGTTTTTTCGTGTTAAAATGGTCGGTTGAATTTTTTGTACGATTTGACCGGAATGTGAACGAGTTATATAGAGTTGGCTATCTATTTGAGCCTACAAAGTCCTAGGTAGCTAGAAAAAGGCTAGAACTACAATTAATTATTACTAGTGATTCTTTGCTAATTTGTCACTTTCCCAAAATTTTATTAGTTTTTTACCACTTTTCCAAAAGTGTTATTAGAATCTAACACTTTGTGTACTGTACATTTTTTGACTTTTCAGTCAAACTCATGTACAGTACCGCGCGAAAGCAAGGGTGTACAGTACACACGTGTATCAACAGGGGATAAAATCATCATTTTGCAAGAGAAAGTGTTAGATCTCTTTGGACAGTACACAAAGTGTTAGAGTTAGAGAACTAAGGGAGTTAGAGAAAAGTGACTATGTGTGCAAATACTTCTTATTACTACTAGAGTAATAGCTAAAATAACCATATTTTGGCAATTTCTGTTGTATCTACTATATAAAGAGAGAAGAGGCTCTCCAGCGTCGACACATCAGCCCTCCTTTATTAATTATACAAAAAAAAATTATTTATTAAATTAATTAATTATACAAAATGAAAAAAATGAAAAAAAATGACTAAAAACGTGTTTCGTGGCTTTCTCCGCGACGTCGCCGCCGGGAACCCATCCGAATTGGTGGTGAGCACGGAGCGGCGAGGACGGTGAGCACAAAACCGCCAGTGAGCATCTGAGCGGCACATCGGAGAGGAGCGGCGAGGACGGGAGCGATAAGCACAGAACCGGCGGTGAGCATCGAAACTGGATCTGAAAAAAAAGAGTTAGATTTGAAGAATATGAGGAGGAGAAGAAGAGAAGGAAGGAGACGACATGGAGAAGAAGAAGCGGAGGAAGGAGCGGTGAGCAGAAAACCGGCGGTGAGCAGTGAGCACATAACTCACCGCGACGCGTCAATTCAACCACTCCTCTTGCGTCGTCGAGTGCGGAGGAATGCCAGGGAGCGGAGGAGAAGATGTTGTTGACGGTGGCGAAATCTGAAAATAAAGGGATTATATCTGAAGAAAAAGAGGGAAAAGAGGAGGAAGGAGAATATATAAGCAAATTGTGAGAAAAAAGAGAAGATTTATATTCGTTAGATTTAATCTTATCAACGGTGGAGGATAAAATAAATTGTGATCCTCGTCTTAATGTAGTAACCAATGAGAAGTCAGTCTCTTTTTAAACGGTTATTTGTATATTATTTGTAAGTGTTGGATTTTTTTGTATATTATTTGATGTTTATGTGTAAGAGTGTACAATTTAAGATTTAGAGTTTATGATTAAATGTTAGATGTATAGGGTTTAGGGTTTGTGTTTGGGGTCTAGAATTTAGGATTTATAAAATGATTATATTTAAAAATATCTACTATATAATATTTAAAGAGAGAAATATCTACTATATAAAATTTGTTTTTGTTGAGAATTTTGTGAAGGATTCATTCATTGGTCAGTTTCATGCTCTTGAAAATCGGAGAGATAGTTATCGTTGACCAAAACATTTGAGAAAAAACAAAGGAAGAGATCAAAGGTAAGTCATCAAATATATACGATTTCAAAAAAAAAAAACATGGGTTCAATGGAATAAATACTCACAACTAAAGAGATTGAAGACTATTTATAAGGAGGAAGATGAAGTACAAATTTTCAACATAGGCGGAAACACCAATGAAAACACACTTTCAACTACATTTTAATAATAATCAATCCAAATGATATTTCGTTTAGTTGGGACTTGAGATCATTAGATTTACTGTGAGACAAAGATATTACATAGTCGGAAATAAACCATTGGATCTAGCAGCCCGACTTAATTGAATATTATAAAGTAAAGTTTCCAACCGCTGAACAAAATCAAAGAAAAAAAAATATGTCATGAAACAAAACAAGAAAATAAAAATACACAATTAAAAAAAACATATAACTACAAAATAGTTTAAAATTAAAATATCCGCGAATTAGCGCGGATTCTCACCTAGTAACAATAAATATGACAAAATCTCATTTATCGCGAGTGTTCTTTTAAAACAATATGAATTTTGCCTTTGTTTGTTTTATATAAAAATATTATGTTATTTGATTTGATTAACACGTTTTATTTAATATCACACTTTGGCCCTGTTCGTTTGTGTATTTGGGTGCCGCTTCTAGAAATTGCATATGGACGCAGTATTTGGATGCATCATCCAAATACAGTTCGTTTATATATTTGGTTTTTGCATCTAAAAATTGCATCAGGATGCAGTTATGTTTGTTTGTATGTTTGTATATATTATTTGGATGCATTGTAAAACCAAATGACTAAAAAAGACATGTAGATTATATTTACAACTAAATAATTATCAAATTCATATTTAAATAATTTATAAAATTTGATTTTAATGAAATAGCTAAATTAAGAAAGAAAATTAATTTTTTTTTTTTATAATAGCTATTTTGCGATTTTGACAGGAAATCGCTATTTAGGACTTCTGACGGCAAAAACACTTTTTGATGTTTTCATAGACACCGCTATTTTGTAGTTCATACGAGAAATAGCTATTTTGCAATTTGATGGGAAATTGTTATTTTGCAGTTTTTGCGGGAAACCATTATTTTGTGGTTTGGCAGGAAAACCGTTATTTTCACGGTTTTGACAGGAAACCGCTATTTTCGGTTTAACAAGAAATCGCTATTTTGCGGTTTTAACGGGAAACCATAATTTTGTGGTTTTGGCAAAAAATCGCCATTTCACGGTTTTGGCAAAAAACCATTATTTCACGGTTTTGGCGAAAAACTGTTATTTTGCGGTTTTGGCAGATAACCAAAACCATTATTTTATGATTTTTATGGGAAATCGCTATTTTGTAGTTTTGCGGAAAAACGCTATTTTGTAGTTTTGTGACGTTATTTTTTTCTTAAAAATAATAAAATATAAATAATTTAATGTTTTTTGGTGGGATAAATAATCTAAATTATTATTGTAAATGAAGATATTTTAGACTATTGTAATTTTGGATGGACTTTGGTTTATCCAAATTCTAGTTTCAAATACATCAAAAATATCTAATTATTTTGGATGCATTTCAATATGCATCCAGATGCACTTTTTATTTTGAAAAAAAATAACAACATCTCACAAGTCACTCTCTCTGAACAGCCACTCTCTCTAAACTACCTTTCGAAAACACACAATTTAACTACGAATTTATCACCGCATTTTTTTCCTGTTTGATATACAAAGTAATATACATATAGCTAAATAAGAGTATGATATTGTCGTTAAAAAAGAAAAAGAAAAAGAAAAAAAAGAGTATGATATTGTTGTCTTCCTACTTCCGACCATCTCATAAACCTATGAAAAATGGTATCTTTGCCTAGCCTATATCTAGGTCATTACATGCCAGGTATATATAGTGCTTTTACTTAAGTAAAGTTTTAATTATTGAATCCAAACGCCCATAAGTAGTTAAAATATGAATAAATGGACGTGATTTCTACCTAGATATTCCATTGGGACTCCACCCAAATTAATAATGAAATCAATAATCAACAAGATGGATCTGCTTCCCTTCGACCCAACAAAAAAGTCATTGTTTCCTCAATGTCTCTAAGAAAAAGCACATGAGTCGACATTGTCGGTCCTTCATGCAAACTTATATTCTAATAGTACTATATTGCAAAAGGAAAATCAGGTATGGAGATCGATCCTTGGCCTAATTTTTAGATTATGCTGGACTATTACAGATAACAACGTAAATTAACGAATATAACATTTTATAGGTCATATATAATATAGCATCATATGGTTGATGAACTAATCTTTACCAACCAATTATTGATGGAGATTGTTCGAAACTGGGATTCCATACAGTACGGTTTTAATCAGCGTATGGTTGGATCAATATGGATAAAAAACGATTTATCATAGTTATATACATTATATACTTTCTTACAAAATCAATTCACACAGAGGGTAGAATGATATTAAGTTTAAAGGCCATATATTTTTTTTTTTGTAGAAAACTATTGTTCAGTTGGTTGTAGTCTCATAAATTTGTTTTACGTTGTCCCAAGTTAAACTATCTCAGTGAATGTTTTACTATTTTCAAGCTTTGGTGGTAATTTTA
The DNA here is from genome assembly GCA_002933915.1 of Eutrema heterophyllum. Classification (NCBI taxonomy): domain Eukaryota; kingdom Viridiplantae; phylum Streptophyta; class Magnoliopsida; order Brassicales; family Brassicaceae; genus Eutrema; species Eutrema heterophyllum. The sequence continues at coordinate 115,611 of PKMM01004720.1, read as the reverse complement.
TTAAGTATTGGTTAATTGAATCATTTCGACTTTCATTTTTGACAAAGGAATCATTTCAACTTGTTTGGTTGATAGTTGATATACATACCAATTACGTCACCAAACATAGTAATATCAATATGGTGGCCATGCATGATGCAGGGTGTGGTGTGGACCAAACATAGCCTCGACCTCGATCACCACAAAATTGTCTCCTTCAACATTGATACCACACACACAGTGACACATGGCATATGCCATGTAAAGTTGAAGCAACGGTTTATCAATTTATCACATGTGTGTATGAATATATGGCCATAGGTTGTCTAACTCAAGAGAAATTTTAAGTTTTTTTTTTTGACCAAAAGATAAATTTTAAGACGATGCTTAAGAAAAAAGCAAATGTCACAAATCGTGTGGGTCTTACAAAGTAAATCACATTTCTAACAGAAAGCCGTTGTTAGATACGTTGACCAAGTCAAACATGTTATTTGACCAACTGTCGCTCTTTGCATCCAAGTCTAACACTTGCTCGTGCTTCAGTCTCTCCAATTCTTGTTTTTGTTTTGTAGGTACTTCTTATTTTCCACGTTAACTTTTCACAAAACATCGTAATATTAAAATATTACTTGTCGGTTTGCTCTTAATATTATTAAAATTTGGGTAATCTAACAAGTTTCGTCGATCGACATTTTTGTATTATAGTTTTGTTTATTTTCCAAAATCGTTGATCTTACCTACTTACAGGCCTGGATATGCATTGGTTTTTCTAAAAGTTGCCAAAACGGGCCACTAGCCTGCCCGGCCCACGAAATACTTCTACAGTTGGAACAAGCTCTTGAGCTTTTTTTTTAGAACCAAAGTCATTACATTTGATCAGCAAATCCTTCAGGCTTCAGGCATAGACATTGAAACGAAATGCAATGGGCGTTGGTAGATGTATTCTGCCTCCAAGATGCAGAACGAGAAGTGGGCGTGACTACGAAGCGTGTTTTGTAAGGAGGATGCATTGTCCTCTGAAAATCGAGCCATAAACTCAAGGAAATTGAAATCAGATTAGATAGCTCATGGAAGTTTCCAGATAACCCATATCGACTCAGAGCAGCTCAATGAGCGAGAATCCACTGGGAGTGGCCCATCTGTTTCAAACTAGTATTTGTTTGAAGCAGTGCAGGAAATCGAATTCACTAAGCAAGTGACTCCATAAAGGACTTCATGTTCACCACATCTTGTTTTGTTGTTACATGGGTAGGCGGCTTCAGAAGCTTCCAAAGCCCAGCAGGATGTCGTTTTTGTACTCGGGCATTCGCTTTTCTCTTAACGAAGATTCTTTCGCACTCTGGGTATGGCTTCACGTATAAATTATAAAATCTTTTCATGCTTGGTTTTATCAAACCTTTCAATCCAATATCACAGCCAAGCCCGCCTTTCAGTTTCAAGTAATCAATGACATTGTACCGCGGGATAATCTGCTTCTGGAGATTCACCCCTAGATACTCGGGTACATCAGCTAAGCAATTGATGTGAAATCCCATTCGGTTTGTCAAGAATTCAATCTTCTTCTCTATTTCATCTACCTCATACAAGATCACCCTCGGCTCTTTCCACACAACCTTGAATGCGTCTCTATGGATCAACCCGTATTTGCATAAACAATCAACCCTGAGTTTCACTTCAAATCCAGCACGGAATGGTCCCTCGCTGAGAATCCTAACTCTGATCACTTGGCGGCATTTCAACGTGTTGATCAACTCCAAACACCGTGAAAGCTCCCCTAACTCTAACCCAAGAACTCTCGGTTCTCTAGCAATCTCTTTCTTGATCTCATCCTTGCTAAACCCCATCTTCTTGAATTCATCGAGCAATGGCCTAAGTCTGGTCTCAGTACCAACCCCTAGAATTTCAGGGAAAATGTGAAAGAACCTCTCAATGTTATCTCGAGGAATGTCGATGCCGGCCAAAAATTCAATCTTCCTGCGGATTTCAACCTCATTCACCACAAGAACGCCAGGGAACGCATCTAAAATCCTACTGACAGTACTATCACAAAACCCTAAACCCCTCAAAACCCTCGTGCATTCATAAAACCTATCTGGGCCAATCCCAGTTCTACTAGAATGTTCGAGGACGCTCGTAATCGCGGAAGAAGAGACGACGCCGTGTTTTCCGCCGTCGGAGAGAGGAATTCTCCAATTCCTCAGGAACTCCGATCGCAGAACACCAGGGCAATCGCGTATCAGCGAAACGAGTGATTTCTGAGGGATTTTCAACGACAACAAGATACCGAGGGAACTCTCGGTCTCGGCTAAATCCGAATTGAAGAGGAAACTGTTCCTTGAGAGGAAGTGCTGGAGACAAGATGGAGGGAATCCATACCTCTGAAGAAGATTCGCGAGCAAAATCCGCTTCCTATAGTGCGATTGGTTGGCAGGTGCGAGAATCCGTGAAGATAGTGATCGATTCTGGTTGAATAGATAGCCACTGAGATTGATGAAGGCCTTTTTAAGTTTTGAGGACATTCTGATTTAGCTTCGGCTTTGAAGGCAGACACTTCTGTACAAAGGAAGAAGAAGACGATTGATCTCGTGTGAAAATTAAGATTATCTTAATTATACCTTTACCCTTGGAGTTTCTCCTAATTTTAATAAAAGCCACTCACTATTTATTTTGCAAACAAGAATTTTGCCCTTTTTTTTTCTTTGCGAGCACTTTTTAGATAATTTTTTTTCTTTTTATGATTTGTCAAGTTTTGACTTTATTTTTTATACTAGATTANTTTTCTTTTTATGATTTGTCAAGTTTTGACTTTATTTTTATACTAAATTAAGTTCCGCGTGATATAAGCATAAAAATAAAAAGATTTAGATTCTAAAATTGATAATATGCTTAACTATGACCCATATAGTTAGATTCTTAATTAAAATTCTGTTTAGTTATCCATGAATTACGTTTAGTAATTCGTATTTAAGAAAATTCAAAATTGATTCATATTACCCATAAATCTGGTAAACAATCTCTTTAAATAAATGAGAGGGTTTCAGAATTACCAAACACACGATAACAAATTTTTTTCTTCTAATTTTGTATATTATGAATTGTATATATTTTTTTATATTTAACACTTTTTATTGGTAGTTTTTATTTTTTTCTCTTACTTACTTTTTCAATGTTATTAGTTTCCATTATATAAAACACAATTCTTTTTTCTTTTTTGTTATTTTTATTTTTACTTTATAGTTTTTATTTTTTCTCTTACTTTACTTTTTCAATATTATTAGTTTTCATTATATAAAACACAATTCTTTTTCCTTTTTGTTATTTTGTATTTTTAAAAAATAAATAACTAACAATAAAAAAGTTTATATTATTACTTTGACACATGTTGCCATCTTAATTAACAACGACACAAGTCATGATTTGCTTGTTTAGAATTTGAATAAGATAACTAAAAGATAGAAGTACACATTTAAAAATAAGAAAAATATAGATTATTATATAGAGTTTGGTCGTGGTTGTATATTAATAATTTTCCTGTTTTAAGTTTTATTTTATCATAATGGAAACGATTATAAACTTTTAAGTTTGATCGTATATTAATAATTTTCCTTTTAAGTATATAGTATATTTATAATTTTCTTTTTTTAAATTTGGTCGTGGTTGTATATTATAAAATTTTAAGTTTCTTTTTGTCACTTTCCTTTATTATAAGTTTTCCTTACTTATTTTTGTTTTTTTTTTGTTTTAAATTGCTTTTTTTAGTTTAACCTTTGTTAATATTTATTTTATTTTTTTTTTAAATTAAATTGACACATGTCAAGATCTAAATTTACCGTAACAAATGTCACGATCTCGTGAGTGAAAAAGTTTGGTCGTATATTAATATTTTTCCTTTTATTATAGAATATATTTATAATTTTCCTTTTTAAAGTTTGGTCGTGGTTGTAGATTATATAAAGTTTTAAGTTTCTTTTTGTCACTTTCCTTTATTATAAGTTTTCTTTACTTATTCTTGTTTTTTCTTTTTTTTTTAAATTGCTTTTTTTTAGTTTAATCTTTTTAATATTTATTTTAATTTATTTTTACTTTTTTAAATTAAATTGATACATTTCAAAATCTAAATTAACCGTAACAAATGTCACGATCTCGTAAGTGAAAATGATCCTACGAATCACGTTCACGTTGAGAGTTCCAGCTTTATATAATAAGGGATGTTTATAGCTCACTCCATTTTGGATCAAGTCTCAACAGCTATCAACTGATGTATCAAGTCTCAAAAATTTCTATTCAGTTGCATATAAATACTTGGCACGAAGAAACAACAGGAAAGTTGTAGGAAGCATTGGGGCTCTTGGACTTTCTCAGAGGTAATCCACAAATTTCAATGCTTTAAATGGGTTCTTGTGTTAAACAAAATTGATTTTCTTTGGGTAATTGCACAAATTAGAATCTTGGTCTGATCTGGATTTTCAACGTTCGCTAGGCTGCTCATATTAGCTCTGTAACTTTGGTACCTGTTCTATTGCTGATAAAACAACAGTTTCCAAGCTTATTCATTATGTTTTAGCCTTTATTTGAGAATGACATACACCTGAACTGTGAGAATTACCACCTTCGTTATAGCGAAATAGAGCTATCACCCTCCTGTTCTGCTTTGTTTGTTAGTAAGCTGGATGATTCCGTTTGATACAAAAGTAGCATTAGTTACACGGTCTCTCACGCCCTTACCAAGTTGATCGACTGCTCTTTATGGACTCTTTTACAAAAAAATCTACATTTCATTTGTTATTGCAGTGCCTTCGGTAATGCCCCACTACTTATCTGACTTTTGGACAGAGACATTTTTATCGAGGTTTTTTTATTTTTTATAATGGTACATAATTTATATTTCAAATATAAAAGAAGGGAAGACGTATTGCTTTAATAAATATATTATGGTATAAAAAAATCGTGTTTCTTAGACATATACCCAGCAAGTAAAACCAATCTAATGTCTGTCGTGTGAAATCAATGAATCAGAGCTTCCACTTTAAGAAAAGAAAAGAAAAAAACACCAAACATAATCCAAACTAATTAAGACGAAGAGCCAAAAACTTGCTATAAAAAGCTCAAGGGAAAGTGTGTGCAAGTGTGCCACTTTTTCATTTCTCTCATTTAAACCAGAGATTTGCGGGAGAGAAGGAGAGATTGGCGTTACCCAGAAGGAACAATGCGAGAATGACCAGAACTATGAGTCCGATCCACATCCATTGTTGCAATTTTCTCTTGCTTCCTCGGTTCCTTAAAGGCAGAGGAATGGATTTTGACTTGTTTTGTTTGAGAAACTGTGATGATAGTTTGTGGGATTTCTTGATTTGTTGACTCTCTTCCGCGGTTTGTTTCTTTGGTATTTCAATCTCCCTTGGGGTTTCGATTACAGTTTCTGATGTCTCAATTGGGTTTTCTGCAGTCTCTTCTGATGTAATTACCCCATTTCTTCTCTCCTTTTTCTTTAGTTTCTTTTCTCGTTCCTACACGATAGAGTGGTTCATCAGATCAATGGCATGCTTAGTGTATTTGAATCATACTTGGGTCATGGCTTGAGAAATATGCTTTATATTTGTGAAAATTTACCTTCTCCCTTTCTTCAGCTTCCTTCTGAGCCTTAAGAGCAGCTCTTGCTTTTGCCTTTTCTTCTCTTTTCTTCTTCCTCTCCATTGCTTCTTTCGCTTTTGCTATCTCCTCCAACCGATGCTGCTCCTTCATCTTTACAGCTTCCTTTTGTTTTCTCTTCTCCTCTTCTTTGTTAATCAACTCCTCTTCCTCTTTGGTTAACTTAGGTGGCTCTTCATCTTCCTTTGTTGCTGACTTCTCTATCTCCTCTTTTCCAGAAACCAATTCCTTGACAATTGGTGGAGGCTGGTCTGGCTTGACGGTCTTTTTAGATTTAGTGGTCTGACTCTTCCGCTCTGCGGGTTTTGCAACATCCTTTCCATTGTTTTCAACTTTTGAACCTTCATATTTAATGACCTTCTCTTGCTGTGCTGAAACTGGTGGAGCTGTCTCATGTTTATCTGCTCTGTCATTTGAAGTTCTAAATTTGTCTGTTCTTGTAGCATAAGTGATCCGGGGTGGTTCCTCATCAGGGCCAAGAGATCGTCCATCTAGGGTTCCCAGTCTTCTAAAGGTACTTCTTGTGTTGCATCTTACATAGTAGTTACGGAACTCGTCGTTGTTGTTCCACATATTCATGAAATTCTCCACCTGTTTAAAAGACTATAATGAGTGCAAAACCGACATATAGGGATTAAATTTAAAACCATTGTCGAAATTTGGCTTTTGCTTATACCTGGTCAGAACAAAGGCTTTGGAGGGCTGCTCTGTCTTTCTTCAAAGCCATTTCATTTGCTGCCCTTGAATCATCTCTGTACTTGAAGAAATATTTGTTCTGCAATATGAAAAATATAGCAAAAGTGGAGGATTAATCTAAAACATAGATGGAAGCATTCGTAAGTTTATGTCCGGTTCCAGATGCTCTTTGGGTACCTTTTCTCGTTGTTGTTTCTTCAAATCCTGTAGGTGCACAAATGCTTCCTGGCGAATAGCATCTGCAGCTCTGAACTGTTCTTGCAGTTTACTCTGCACTTCCCATTCCTCATCACACTTTTTTTTAGCAGCTTTTGTGATTGCTTCGGCTTTCGAGAGATCGCTTCTGAGCACGTCTAGTTCCTTCCTCAACACCTGTAATCACCAAAAATGTCACATTATGCACTGTGTAAATGATATCCACAAAAAGGGATTAGGTAACTAAATCACCCTAATGGACGTTGTGTAAATAGAAAGACATAAAGGCCTTACAACCGACAAAATAGGTTGAATCAATGTATATAGACAAGAACGGGTATCAACTAAAGAAATCCAGATGGGACATAAAAGATGACTGCTAGATTGTGTAGCGTGTAGTGTACCTTCAAACGCTCTTCTGTCTTGTCTTTCTCATCTAATGCTTGCTTAACTTCATCCTTAGTACCCATACTCGAAGATATCTGACCACGGAGTTGCTTCAACTGCTTTATTTCACGAATTAATCCTTTTTCTTCACTCAGCGATAAAGTTTCGTGTTGTATCATGTGTTCCATATTATGCACCTGGTTGGAGGCAGAGAAATGAGATAGATTAGCATAATCAAGTTTGACAAGCAAAATACTAGAACAAGACTTAGCTAGAAATGTGTTGTACAGGGAGCCTCACCCTCGAATCAATATCGTCAACAGACGCAGCATTCTTAACCCGACTAATCACAGACTGAAGGGCCTCAATTTCCTGCCGTTTTGAATGCATTGCCTTTCTTGCAGATCTTTCTTCTGCCATGGCTGCCTTGTAGCTGATATCATACTCCTTGCATGTTGCCTAGAAATAACCATGTCAAAAAATGTCAGAGCCAATAAGATGCTTTGCCTTATGACAGATCTCAAAAGCATTTCTTACGCGTATCTTTTGGATGTCCGCTCTAAGAGCATCCCGACTCTGTGTTTTCTGATCAACCTGCGCTTCAGCATGCTTGAATTGCTCAGCTAACTTTTCGTCATCATATCTTGGAACTCTAGGCAGAAAGTAAAACGGTCTTTTCTCTATTTCTGTCGCTACAGTGTGTCCTTCAGAAGCATCAAGTGCAGAACCTTCTGCGGACGATGTTGATGCTAGGTGTTTCTGAGTTTCTCCAATCTCACATGCCGAGGCTACTTTATCATCTGTTCTAACAGCATCTCCTGAACACCACAATTTATACAGTCAACTCCAGCCTTCTCATCCTCAACAGGAGAAGTACATAGCCTAATTTCATTTTCAAATAACTTATTACCTCCTTTGTATTTAGCAGGTTGGCTGTCCATGCAGTCTTTAGCTCCTGTATGTATGGTATCAGTAGATGTAACCACTTTAGATTCAAGATCCTGTGCACAGGTCTTGGTTTCAGATGCAACTGAGGCGGTAGCGCCACTTGTCTCATTTTTTTCCTCCATAGAATCCTCCTTTTCGCTTACCTTTACTATATCATTGTTGACGAGAGGAGATTTTGTGCTGTCAAAGCTCTTAGTATTGGAATCGACATCTTCATCTGTATTTATCGCAGATCTTTCTTTGATGTCCGATTCTTCCATCTCAGAAACTTCTTCAGATGGTGTATCCTCACACACATCAACAGGAGAGGTCTTCGTCACATTCACTTCTGAACCACAATCCTCCTCTTCGCTTACCTTTACTATATCATTGTTGACGAGAGGAGATTTTGTGCTGTCAAAGCTCTTAGTATTGGAATTGACTTCTTCATCTGTATTTATCGCAGATCTTTCTTTGATGTCCGATTCTTCCATCTCAGAAACTTCTTCAGATGGTGTATCCTCACACACATCAACAGGAGTGGTCTTCGTCACATTCACTTCTGAACCACAATTGACTTCTCTGTTTATTTCAGCATCTTCAATAGCGTGTGCAACAACATGGGGTTCAGTGCTATCTTTAACTGATTGCGCAGCTTCAGATTTCGTCGCAGCAGCGCCCGTTTCGGCAGCAGCTACTTCTGCTGAGCTTTCTGCCAATTCAGAGACAGCGGTTATGGAATCCAACAAGCTCGATGGTCCGTTGATGTTTGTAGAGATATTCTCAGCACTCTCATGTGATACATTCCCAGAGAGATCCCCTATAGGCGATTCTTTCACTTCCTCAGCAGAGGTTAGACAGACATCACCACCAATATTTAAGTTCCCCTCGCTGTTGTTTTCTTGGACTTTCTCAATTGGAGCATTTTTGTCATTAACGTCGGCAACTTCTTCCGACTGAGCACTACAATTACCTTGAATCTTCTGGTTCGTGTCAACTCCATGATCGACTGGAATAGTGAGTTTGTCAGATTTCTTCGATTCGTCAAGGTTCTTGGTGACCATTTTGTCTAATCTATCGGTATCCGCATCCTTCGATAAATAGAAGGCCAAAGGAATGGAAGAGCTTTTCCGCAGCTGTTTCTTCTCCTCAGCAAAATGAACTGTTTCTGAAATACTCTCAAGCTTTTCTTCCTCAGTTTTGATCTTTATATTGCTAAAGGAAGCATCTCTCTCCATTGGCTCAGATAAGGCACTCGAGAACTTCTCCGAATTCAGTGACCCATATCTCTGCATTGCTCTTCTCAACTGAGATCTCGCTAGCTCCACCTGAATATACAGTCAGAACACCCTTAAAACTCCAAGAACTAGAAAACATATATCTTCATATCAAAACACAATCATGGACCAGGTGTGCAATTGTGCATATGAGATTTTACCTGTTCTCCAACTTCGTCAGAGATTTCATATAGATCGTATGGAAGATTGCTCAATGATTTCTCCAGCTTCCATGCAACGGATTGGAACTGGAAAGAGATTCTCTTCGGATTCGCAGCACCATCCTTAAATCGAGAATATCAACGTTTAGCCAAACCAGAGATAACCGTACTATAATCAGTGGATTAAAAACATTTAACCGATACTAAACCAGTATTCCTAATAGGAGCTACATTCACGAAGGATTGAACATATGAATCTGGGAATTCAATGCGATCGGAAAATTCAGAAAGGAATTGTAGATTGAAGAACAGCAAACAAACACACTATAATGTGCAATTAATGGCTGGATTCTCTCAGTAAATTTGCAAGGTTTCGTAATCTGAATGTTCTCCAACAAAAAGGTAGTCGTTAGATTTTGCTTACGGAGGAGTCGCGAGCTTGGAATCGGCTGGCTGAGGACAGAAGACGCTTCGCGGCTTGAAGCCCCACCACGAGATCAGACCACCAATCATTCTCCGACGAGACCAACGAAGAAGAAGCGGCGGAATCGATCAGCTTAGAGTCTCTAATCTCCTCAACCAAATGCGTCAAGAGACAGACTCCCCGAGTGAGATCCGCGCAATCCTTCTTAAACACGCCGGCGTTTACTGGCATCTCAACAATCTCGGCGATAAGATCGAGCAGAGAGGCGGGCGAGATGATTACTCCGGCCATTACGCCGATCAAACTCCGTTAATCGGAAATTAAATAAAAGAAAAGAGAACCCAAAAAAAAAAAAAAGGAATAAATCAACTTGGGGATTCGCTCTTTACTCAGTACTTCTTCCTCTCGCCGGTGGTTTTTTCAAACAAGATCCAGATCCAAAAGACGATTGCCCCCGTGGCACGTGGTTTTACAATTTTTTCCATTTTTGTGGGCTTTTAGTTTTTTTTGTCTTTTGGCCCAATCTTCTTTTGTCACCTAAGCCCAATTTAATTTAATTATTTCACGATGTAAAGTTATATTTTGTTTAGTCACCCAATTTTAGATTTTTTTAAAACAAGAATATTTACTTTTTTGTAGTCATAATTGGAGGTAATTTCTGGTCTTTGTATGAGAGGAATCTAAATATTTGCAAACTTTCTGGCATCGTAGAGTAACAATGCGGGTTTGGCTCGCCTTGGATAAGGAATGGCTGCTTGCGGTTACAGTTAGTTCAGATCTCTCTGGTTTTGTAGCCGGTGAGTTTCTCTCACTTTTGATGTATATTCAATATCTATATTGTTAATCTGATATATGTAAATTATGATTTTTGGAGGTGGGCAATTCATTGTTCAGTGAATATTTTTGCAAGTTTTAATTTACAATTTGTTTACCTTAAAAATGAAAGTTGTTAGCAGTGTGACATCACTTTAAAAAACCTGACTTTTGTAAACACACACATATTTCATGACAATATAATATTCACAAGTTCTTTTTTGCGCCATTTGGAAAAATTTGAAATTAATTTCGAAAATGCGTGCGATTTTCTCTTCTCGCAGGGTTGGCTCTTCTTCGCAGCTAACCAAATCGCTGAAGAAGCCTACCTTTTCTCACCCGAGCCAGAGCCGCCATTTCCTAAGCCATCTGCTTCCTTGTGGCCTCTCTTTTTCTTCTTCTTCGGTGACCCGCTTTGTCCCCTCTCTTCTATCCCGATCGGAGAAAATTCATGGGTTTTTCGCGAGCACGTTGAGAAACACCCACCTCAATCTGAAATCTGGAAATCTCTTGGAATCTAGAGTTGGGTTCTTCGGTTCTCAGCTTCCTAGTAAGGGATTCGAGCCTTGGCTTTTTACTGGGTTTCAGAAGCGTGGATGGTATTGCTTCTTTTCCTCTCCTTTTTCTTTTTTTCTTTTCTTATCAATCACTTGCTAATTGAGATGTATCTTTGAGAAAAAATCTGAGAATGAGCAGAGATTACTTCTCTATTTACTCTAGATTTCTTATGCAATATCGAAATTTCTGAGTTTCCCCCTTTCTCTATGGGTAATCTACATTTTCCTGAGAGAGAAACTTGTCTTTGAGTATGGAAAATTGGTGTTAAAATTTCTAGTTTGATTTAGAGTTTAGACAGGGTTAATCTACCTTTTTCACTCCATTCTTTAGCTTTTCTAGTCAATCGTGCTTTGGATATGTGAGGAGTCAGAAAAGGAGTAAAGGACGATGAGGCTTCACTTGCTCCTTTTTTGTTCTTTCACATTTCTGTGTATTTCTTGATTTGAGCAGCTCAAAACTCTTTTGATGCTTATCTTTTTATAGAGAATAGACTAGCAGACTGACACTGTTTAGACCTTCCGCTTAAAAGTAGGGTCCTCCGGATAAAGAAATAATATCAGAAATCTTAAGTTCAAGGAGCATGCAGCATCCTAGAGTAACACTAGAGCTTTGTGCCTTTTCCCTTGTGTTCCATGGATTCACTTTTTTTTTTTTTTTTACTTGTGTCTTCCTCTCGCAGGAAGTCTTGGGTTAATGGAGCTCATGGTGTAGTTTTCGGGTTGATAATAGCTAATGCTACTGTATTTACAATGTGGAAGGTTTCAGACAAACGATGGATGGCAAAAAATTTTGTGGTCAGACCTCAAAGTTCAAAAATCTTTGTTACTGTTAAACTCGTGTCTTGGATTTGGTTGATCTTTGGTACTTAACCATGATATTTGGGCAGCTATCAGTGTACAGTTTTACGACTGGTCGTATACACACGCTGATAACTTCAGGTTTCAGTCATATAGGAATCAGCCAAATCATATTCAACATGATTGGGCTCTACTACTTTGGAACCAGAGTATGACTCTTTCCTTATCGTTTATATCTTCCAGAGAAGAATGTTTCCCAGAGTGAACATATGTTCCTTTTCGTAAATTAGATGAGAAGTGAATTTGTTTGTTTCCTATTAACTATCTATCTACAAGACTACAACTGATTGCAGACACATTCACGTTTTTTTTATTTAGTTTCTTCATGTGACTGTAACAGCTAGCTTTAGAAAGAAACATCTTTAGATAGATCATAGATAAATGACTTGGTTCGTTTTTGGAAATTGGTTTCCTATTATTGATCTTTCGCTTAAATTATTTTTATCTTTATTTCTAAAACCATTGTTGTTAGATCGCAAGAACCTTGGGACCGCTCTACCTCTACCTTTTGAAGCTGTACTTTGCTGGAGCTCTTGGTAGCTCTGTTCTCTTCTTAAGTGGTCATGCTCTAATGGCAACACTCAAGGTATAGAGCAACCGGAATAGTTCCCTTAATCTCAAATCATGCTAGGTCCACAGATAAGTAGCCTTTCACATTGATCGGTTTTTCAAAAATTATTTTTCTTTTATATTGGGTGTTCAATCATACAGAGCCAAGGATTTGTGAACAAGGATCAATCAAAACCCATTGCACTGCTGGTATGTTTTTTATTCATTCAGTTAAATGAATTTGTCAGAGCATCTATGGGAGATATAGAAAGACGCAGAGGTTCTTGTTTCGAATCACCAAATGCTGATGAGGTAAACTCTTTCTAAGTTTTTCTACAGGGTGCGGATGGATCTGTATTTGCCATTACACTACTCGATATCTTCCTCTACCCAAAAGTTACCACATACTTTGAGTTGATGTTCCGAGTACCCGCAATGCTAGTAAGGACTCTTTACATACTCATCATAATGAGTGAAACTCTTCTCTAATTACTCTCACTCTTTATCATTCAGGGAATCTTAGCCTTAGGAAACGACTTGTTAAAGGTGCTAGAGGTGTGTATCTGAGAATCTAATCCACATTTGCTTGGAAACAATATGACTATCTCTTAAACTGAACCAACTTTTTGGAAACTGCAGGGGGGAAAGAAGAGTATCACCTTGGGTTCGATTCAAGCGGGAGGAGGAGCTATGGTTGCAGCCATTGCGTGGAGGCGGATTAGGAAAGGTCGATTCTACTATTGATTGATTTCATTTTTGGTCCATTAATTCTTGGATTTGCTGCAAAAAGACTCAATTGACCTGATCATAATAGGGGTGTTATGTTAAACTTTGTGACAATGAGATTATTATTAACCATGGACAAGTTTTGCAATCCTGGTGCAAAGTGATAGAGTTTTTGGATCGTTGTACATTAATCTGAACCAAGAGATCAATTGATGGGTTTGGAACTTTGGTTTACAGTGTTTTTTTTTTTTTTCTCTTTGTTGTCCAAATTGGAGCTTTTACTTGAATAGTGTAGACTATCTAATCTTAGTTAGGTTATTGTATTAACATTTATTCCCAGTCCCATCACGAAGATTTTTTTCCTTTGACGTCAATCTAAGAAGATCTTAGGGAACAAACAATGAATTGTGGTTCAACTAAACTGACATGTTTATAGAACAAGACAATGATGATAAGAGCATAAATAAATCGCTGAAAAAAGAAGAAGGTAAGAGCATAAATAAATAAATAAAATTAAAATTATTTATAAACTCACATTTCTGTTAACATTCTCTCCATTCTATTATAAAGTTTTAGATTATCTTTTTTTTTTACTCCTTAGGAGTTTGATAAGGATTTTGGAAATTAAGTTCGATTGCTTTTAGGAATTGTTTTAAGTTTGATCACTTTCAGAAATTGATACCGAAATTCATTTTTTTTTTCTGTGATTTCGGAGAAAAGAAAGAGGCAGTCAATTTCCAAGTGATTAGGTTCAAAAATCTTATAAAATACGACAAGTTTCATTCGTAAGTATTCATATTTTATGGATGAAGGAAAAGTAGTTTCGGTGAATCGAGTTTTAATGGAGAAAGTTTACATAAGTGAACGTGTTCAATGAATAAAAGTTTTAAAATTTTGAAAAAAGTAAAAAAAAACAATGAAGTATGGTAGACGTCATCAGAGTATCACTAATTACTCATTGGACAGAGCTGATGCGAAAAGAAAATTACTCATTGGATTGTATCAGAAAAAAAGTTACGAGGCTCCGTTTGTCACGAATCAGTACCAATTATTCATTTATTTCGTTTCCACCTTTTTTAATTTCGGTAAATATTTAGGTTATTTTCTAGCGGTTGCCATTGTTAAAAATTACCTAAAACAAAGAAGCACCTTTATCCTCTGTATCGCCATAAGAATTAAAGATTGATTTGCATTTTAGATTTCCCCATCTTCACTTTTTTAATCTCCTTATCTAAGCCCTTAATTTTTCCCGCACTTTCCCAACCCAAAGGAAGGATTTTTTTTTTTGTTTTTCCCAGAAAAATGAGATGGGAGAGGGTCCGACAACAAAACCAACAAGTGGGTCTCGGTGATTCTTCTTCTTCCGGGCCCGGAAAGAGATGGGGACACACTTGTAACGCCATTAAAGGAGGCAGATTTCTCTACGTTTTCGGTGGATTTGGTACAGACGATTGCTTAACCAATCAAGTTCATGTCTTCGACGCTGGTGAGTTCTTTGGATTACATCATCTCGGTGGAAAATGTCGGTTTTTTTTTTCTTTCCTTAGGGGTTGTTCGTGTGCGTCGATTCTCGTAGTGGGTTTTACAAAAAGTCTCAATCTTTGTTTGATCTGTGTAGCGATTATGTCTTAGTCTCTAGGGTTTTTCTTTTTCTATTTGTTCGTTTGTGCGGTAGATCCCATCCCCCCCACCCATTTACTAGACACCATTCTCAAAAACTTATCCTATTTTGTATCTAATCTTGATCTTTGTCCTTTTTTGTACATATTTACTGTTTCTTTCCTTGTTGTACCGTACTTGAATGATTTGCTCTTTATGATCCTTATTAAAGATTAGCTTTTTTATTTGTTGGGATGCTATTGTGTGTTGATGTTTTATGGTTACTTACTAAATCCTGTTTTCAAATCCTTACTGTTGGAACAGTCTCATTTTTGGAAATTTGGTTGCAGAAACGCAGATATGGACCCAGCCGGTAATCAAAGGCGTACCGCCTTCTCCGAGAGATAGTCACAGCTGTACAACAGTCGGGGATAACCTTCTTGTGTTTGGTGGTACTGATGGGACCAAGCATCTTAAGGATCTGCACATTCTAGATACTTGTAAGCTCTTCCATCTCTTCTTTTGTTTTCTGGTTAGATCAAGAAAATGCTTGTGTTAACTGCTTCTTGTCTGAAGTTTTTGAGTTTGAATTCAATTCTTTTTTCGGTTTGTTTCTTATTTTTTGTTTGATAGCTTCACATACTTGGAGATGCCAGAATGTTAGAGGCGAAGGACCGGAGGCAAGAGAGGCTCATAGTGCAACGCTTGTTGACAAACGTATTTTTATATTTGGCGGCTGTGGGAAATCTTCTGGTTCGGATGATGAAGTATTCTATAATGACCTTTACATACTTAACACTGGTACAGCTTCAGGCTGCTTTTTCAGTTTCCTTGATAATCCTCTATATCATTTATGTTAACTGATATGGAACCTGAGAGAGATTCTGATTCTTGTTTTTTTGGACTCATGTAATTGAACTGGCTTTAATCTTGTTTAGAGAATTTTGCGTGGGAACGAGCTGCAACAACTGGGAATCCGCCCTCTGCACGAGATAGCCACACTTGCTCAACGTGGAAGAAAAAAATCATTGTAGTAGGTGGTGAAGATTTGGATGACTATTATCTCTCCGATGTTCATATCCTGGATACAGGTGCAAAAGGCATTCTTGAATCACATCTTCTTTAATGTGTGCGGTGTATGTCTTCTGATATTTCTGGTTCTGTATTTTCAGATACATTTAAATGGAAGGAGTTGAAAACTTCAGGGCAGTTGTTAACACCTCGAGCCGGCCATGTCACTGTTGCACTTGAGAGGAACTTATTTGTATTTGGCGGGTTTACGGATTCTCAGAATCTTTACGATGATCTCTATGTGCTTGATGTGGGTATGTAACTGAGAGACCTCAAGCCTTTAATTACTTTATCTGTCTTCTGATATCAAAATAAATTTCATTGTCGGTTTGTCTCTGTAGAAACGGGTGTATGGTCCAAGTTAGTTACCATGGAAGAAGGGCCATCTGCTAGATTCTCTGCTGCAGCGGTTTGTTTAGGTCCTTACAAGGCTGGTTTGTTTTTCTTTGTTGGTGGCTGCAATAAGAATCTTGAGCCGTTGGATGACATTTACTACCTACACACAGGTTTGTTTCGAGTTTCGACCGTTCGGTTTTACGCCGATTTTTTGGTATCTGTAGTTAATGTTCTGTATTTGGTTATAGCACATTTTCTTTTGTGCAAGGTCGCTAAATACCCTCCTAATCTTCTTTGCTTATGGCCAACAGAAGGTGGATACGATGCACGGTTTGATCAAAATCCAGGGAGGTTGTCTCTAAGGAAACAAATGAAGCTTAAATGCCATGGGCAGAATTTAGATGTGGCCAGAACCAATATTGATCAAGGTGTGCTAACACGGAACTCTTACGTTAATCGAGATTTTGTTGGAAACAAGTAGCATTTATTGTAAATCTGAGACCACTCAGTTGCTTTTTATGGTTTTATTGTAGGAAGAGAGAATCTCCCTTTGAGCATTGGCCCGATTGATCAAGGGAAAACGGTTTTTCAAGCCAGGGTTACCGAAAACATCCCTTTAGGTTACACTATAGAAACGATCATTGATGGAAAGGTGCTTCGCGGTGTTTTGTTTTCAAACAGACACAGCTCTGTTCAAACGGCAGATCCAAGATTTAGTAGTAGGCAAGTGTTAGTTATTATTCTTTGTTTTTTTTCTCAGGTTATAGTTTCTCTTTTGCCGCATTTTTCCTAAAGCATGGTTGATCTGTTGATTGTTAGCAGGAAAAGGCCTACTGTGTTGGATGCCGATTGTGATCATATAGCAAAGTCACAGAGAACTTTGAGTAAGGATTCAGCAGGTAGTAGCCAACAAGCTGATCCTATTGATCCTTCTGATGATGCTAATAAGAAGGTTGCAGATTCAAACTATATGTTCACACCCATTGTTGACACTGCGGATGCTAATATAAACATGGCGGGACCACAGGACGCAGAAACCGCTGCTGTTACCTTTGATGTGAAAGATCAAGATCCTTCTCAATTCGATATGGTATGGAATATTATTATCTCCAACAATTTTAGCTATTTTGAGTGATGCTGTTTCTTAACAGAACTTATACTGAATACTCTGCAGGACATTGTGAACGCAGAACCATCACGGGGTACTCTTGATCAGGCGAATGTAGAGCCATTGAGAAATGAGGTATCAACAGACGTTGGTGCTGCTGGTAAAGCTGGACCTGGAGGAGATTCTTCGCCCCAAAACCAAGGTGATTCATGAACAGACATATGATTCAACAGGTCGTTCTTAACGATTGGTTATAAAGTCTAACTCATTCCTTGTGTTGAACAGATGAGGAAACAGTTACTGCGGAAGATACAAATGCAGAGCAACAACCGCAATCGCATTAACAACATGAAGGATCTTTTTGGGGCTGTACAGTAGCAGCCGGAGATAGGATTTGGATTATGGAGATAAGTAGAAGAAAGTTAAGGATGAGTAGAAGAAGCTAACTCTTGAGTTGAGGTCATTTTTTTCTGTTTTTGTATTTGAAGCTCTGCAATACAAAAACGGCTTTTACTCTATTGTTACTGTTATTATTCCTTTTTGGTTTTCATTTTGCAAGCAGACGTTTATGCCTTTTCGAGTTATTTTTTTTTTAAAAAGAAACACACGCACAGAAACAGAATTGTTACTTTTGAAAAAACTTAACAGGTGACAGGCATTTACTTTGGCTTACCTAAAACTCTTCTCTACACTTTCTTAAAGAACGTGTCTCTGTTTCTTCAGGGATAAGTTTTGCCTTATATGGGAACTATGATTAGGACGATTTACTGAATATATTAAACAGATAAATCGTTTTTCTCTCTCTCCTCTCGCATTTTCATCAACTATGAGTACGTTTGACATTGGTCTTTGTTATGACTAGTGACATAAATGTTACCCATTGATCAATATATACATATGCATATGTATATGTGTAAAGAGACAAAAATTCGATGATTACAAGTTTTCGACAAATCATTAACGGCGTGAAACCATGTGCCTCGATGATTGAGCATTCTTAATCTTTGACCAAGACCAACTTTAACTTTACTTATGGCACGATTAATTTTACATATAATATGTGTAGCTTTGGAAATTGTTAATTGTTATACCATCATTGAATATGTTGTGTGCATTTTTATATTATATAGTAGTATACTGTATACGCATACACATATATACAGAGAAAATTATGTCTATACGTTTGGATCCAACGACAAAGAGTAAATGCTAAAGAAAGTAGAGATATTAATTACGAAATAATTAATTCGATCGCTATATTACCAACCGTAGTTATTTCTCTCATTAATTCATAACCATTTCTTTGACGTGTGTCTAATAATACTTTTGTTCTTTTACTAAACTCCTTTTTAATGATTTTTCTTGTACCATTCCCGTGGGCAAAATGCTGAGTAGAATTTTCACACAAGCATTGTTTATGAAAGAAAATAAAATAAAAAATCAGTCAATATGACTTCCGAATTCAAAACTATATAAATGAGTGATACGAAAGTATCATTGGGAGACCAGGTTAATGAAAAATCCAAATTGTCCTTGTTGGCAACCCAACCACTAAAGCATGTACTCTCCAACTAATTTTGCGACTAATTAATTAATATATTTAGTATTAGTAAGTGTATATAAAACCCATAAGTTTTTTTTAGATTTTCCAATTATTTAATCCTCAACATTGCTTTTAGTAATTTCCATGCAACAAAAAACAAATAAAAAAATCTGAAAGAGTTCCACATTGAGAAAAATAAACAGCAGTTGCTTGCTACTTTATGTTTACACGATAATTAAGACCCTATATCTTCTGAGTGGCTCTAAACTAAAGCTATAACAAATCAAGATTCTTTCTTATTAAAATATAAAATGATTAAAACTTAATGCCTATTGGTGGCTATTAATTTGTTTGTTTTTGTTTTTAAAGCTATATACGTTTGGACTACAGTTTACAGTATGCCATGTACGAATACGAAAATGATAATTTGAATTGGAGAAACTGAGAAAGAAAAGTCAAGCATCCAAAATTTATATGGTTGTCAAGTTTTATAATTATGAGTCGGAAATGACAAGAAAAAGGAACAAAGAGAATAAGGTGTTGAGTGAAAAAAAACTGGGGACATCTTCGACGCGAGAAGAGAAACTATATAAAGCAAAAGGGAACATAGAAAAGGACAAGTTTTCGTCTGAAAGAAAAGAAGAAGAAAGTGACGAGTTTTTAAAGAAAATATGTTTATAGTATTTGGTTACACTTTAGACATTTTATTTTGTTTTACTTACCTTTGCGGATGGCATTTAATGCAATTCCGTGACCTCACCGGCAAAATTAAAGACAAAATTGCGATATTTTTCTAATTTTTGTTTTTTTTAGATTAATATTTTGATATGTTATCTAATTAGGTTCATATTTCTAA
This sequence comes from Eutrema heterophyllum, assembly GCA_002933915.1. Classification (NCBI taxonomy): domain Eukaryota; kingdom Viridiplantae; phylum Streptophyta; class Magnoliopsida; order Brassicales; family Brassicaceae; genus Eutrema; species Eutrema heterophyllum. Next base: position 95,900 of record PKMM01004720.1, on the reverse strand, counting down.
TTTTGGATTGAAACACATTTGTTTTCATTTTAATGGTGGCGAAAAACCAAAACTAGTGTTGAGATCAAATGTTTAAAACTGGGCTTAAAATTCATGTTTAAAACCACGTAAAATTCAGAAAATGGTATAAATCTTAACATTTACACCCAAAAAAAAAAATTTATGTTTAAAACAAAACTAGTGATGTCAAACAAAAAAAAATAGTGTTGAGATGAAAAACATTCATTTTCTTAGAGATTTAACACAATACATGTTGAGTTATCTGTAGTAATATTTATCTTGTATGGAATAGTTTGAATTTGAGGTTTTTGCATTTACGAACACTTTATGAAAATATCGTTTGTGTATTAATATTTTACAAAAACTAGAAAAATAAGTAATATTTTGTATACTGCTTATGCGTTGACTTTTCAATCGTACCTCTGTACAATACTGCGCGAATCAACGGTGTACAGTACACAAATCAATAACAAACAAAGACAAAATCGTCTTTTCAACCGAAAAAATGTTAGTTATTTTTTTTAAAATATGGAAAGTATTAAAAGACAAATTTTGATTAAGTAATACTTAATGCAAATATTCCTTTGAATTTTGATAGGTTATCTTTCGGGTTATAAAGGTAACATATGATGTATGTGGAATAATGTTATTCGTCAATGGAAAACAATCTCACCGATTATTTATGTAAAAAGAAAAACAATTTGTTGTGAATTATGGACCATAATACTGTGACTTTTTGTAAATATTCCAATCTCAAATCCGAAATGTTTATATCTATATATATCAAAAATTTGGTGACAAAAAAAAAAAATGAAAGAACTGAATCAATGTCTTGATGACCTGACACAGAGGTCACATGTAGAGAAGTAAACCAGATCCACTCTCTCTCACATGCTTTTGTGAGATGGAGAGCCTCTGTATCTCTCCACACATCCCTTCCAATGTTTTTATTATCTAATAAAATAAAATACTCCGTTTATTGTATCAAAATAATCTGAAAGTTCGTTTCTTGGGCTTTGGGGGAAACTAAGAGCAGGTTTGGTTTTGCTAACATTTTCTTCTACATTTTATTTAGATAAGAAAAAGAAAAAGAAAATAGAAAAGAATCCTTCCATATTTCCAATAAGCTGTATGTGGCTGTATTTACGGTTTGTTCTCTGAGCAGTTACCAGTGAGTACAAACATTTAGTCTCTTCTTGGATCTGGAGGAGATTCTTTTGTTCCTTTCTTTATAATCTATTCTTCTTTCTTCTTCATTTGGCGGTTTCTCTTCATCTCCAACTCTTCTTCTTTTCATTGGTTCTGTGATTTTAAGGTACATTCTGTGTGTTTTAGGACTGATTTTTCAGACAAACGGGCACACATGTTCTAGTGTGTTTGTTCATCTTTCTGTTTATGGTTAGATTCTTGTAAGCTTGGATCCAATTACCAAAAGGGTTTTTTAATCTTTCTCCCTTTTCCTTTTGTCTTCAGTGGAATCTGGGAATCTAGGTTTGTAAAAAAGGCGCAAACTTTTTCTTTCCTTTTAGATCCGTAGGTTGCTATTAGTGTGGGACTCGTAACTCTGATTAAAAAGATTAGATTTTTTTTTTTTTTTTAATTTGTGAATTTGGGTTTCTTGAAGCTTTTAATTAGCTGGAGAAACAATGGGGTTCTGATTTGAAATTTTGAACGGGTTTCAAGTTTTTTACAAAGAGAAAGGCTAAAACTTGGGAGTTATATGAATATGGAAGGTGCATCATTCTCGTTATGGTTTTAATGGTGGTTACTGTTGCTGATGGAGATAGAGAAAGAAAAAAGAAAGCTTTAAAAGTCAGCTCTTCCAAATTATTGCAAACACATCATTGAGGCAAAAAGTTAGGGTTCTTTGGAAATCAATAAAGAGAAGAGTAAAAAGGGGAGCACAACACAGAAGAAAGCTTCTCTAAAGCCAAAAAAAAAAAAAGGAGAAGTCTTTTTTCTTTCTGCAGAAAGTTCCGGCGCCAGAGAATTGTTTTGTGATCTACAGAAATGGCTGCGAAGCTTCTGCATTCATTGGCAGATGATAGTGCAGATCTGCAGAAGCAAATTGGATGTATGAATGGGATTTTTCAAATCTTTGATCGTCACCATGTTCTCACAGGCCGGCGAAAAAGCCTTACTTTAGGTAAAATTATTAAATATTTGATGATTTAAACACTCTCTTCTGCTCTCTATTGTTTGTCTCGTAGTCGTTGACTTGTATATGGTCACTTGTTTAATTTTAATTCCTGTCTTTTGCTTTCCTTTTTGTATGATCTTCTCTATTTCTTTTTGGTTCTGCATCTGCCAATGTGGTGTGATTCTTTCATTAATCAGGTCTTGTTACATTCTCAGAGATCTAAAGTTATGGTTTTCTTTTCTTTCTTAGTGGTGTTTATCTGCCAAATCTTTTGGTTAGATTTAGTTTCCATTTTTGCCGGTTTTTTCTTGGTAGATTTTGACTTTTATTAACCGTAGGCTCATGAAGTTTCCAACCAAAATGTGATAAATAAAACTTTCACTTGCAGGTTCTTATAGATTTATTAATCGTTTCTCTCAATGCGTAATCGGGTGTTCCTTGTTTAAGACTTTTCGATTTGATCCTCAAGCTTGTTTTATGTGTTTGTTTCAGGTAATGGAAATGCCAATAGTATCAACTTTGAGAGAGAGACTGTTGACACATTTTATCAAACAAAAGACACTGTAAGTGTATTCTATGGTTGATCTACTATTTTCATTCATACCGAGGTTATTTATAAAATCCTAAGGCTTTTGCATTTCAGTTTCAGGACTCAAACATTGTTGCAAATGTGAAAGAGAAGCAAAGGGTTTCAACAGAATCATCCAGGGTTTCTTTTTCATCTTCGTGCTCGTCCTCCCTCTCGTCTTCTGAGTTCAATAGAGGAGGCCAACCTGAAGTGTCTGCCTATGACCAAAACAATTTCCCAGATTCTCCGACAAGTGATCCTGAGATGACCGAAGGGATTGGATTTTCACATCTAGGACTTGACCTCAGAGATGTTGTGAGAGACTCTATGTACAGAGAAGCCAGAGGGCTTTCGATTAAGACTCCTATGACAAGAGAGGAAGTAGCTAGACGCAGCAGAAGAGAGGATTCTCCAAGGCCTTATGGTTTGAAGCAATCTACACCTGCTGATCTCAATGAGTCCTTCAGATTTCTAGCCAAACTTAGCGAAACACCTCAACAATATAATGAGGTAGGAGCAAAGGATGCACCTCGTTACTCCGTTGATTCTCATGATACGCTGAAATCCAGACAGAAGTTGAAAGAGTTGCCTAGGCTTTCGCTGGATAATAGAGAACGAGTGATGCAAAACTCCAGTGTTGATCTTAAATCAGGTAAGCTTTCTGAAAGTTTCAGCGGAAGCTCAAGCAGCAACAAGAAACGTCCTCCCAGTGTTGTTGCAAAGCTCATGGGCTTGGAGACATTACCGGGTTCTCCATTGGGTAGAGACATCCATCAGTTTGGGTTGAACAAAATCGACACTTTTGATCATAACAACGATCCATTCTCAAGATCATTGAGGGAGAAAAATCTGAACCGTACAATCCGATTTTCTCCTAGCTCACCGAGAAGCTTGGGGAAGGATCCGTCTTCTCCAAGATGGAGAAACTCTGATTTTGTTATGAAACCTCTATCAAGCTCAAGATTTCCCATTGAACCAGCTCCATGGAAGCAAGCTGATAGAAACCGGGTTTTGCAAAAGCAAGCTAGCATGCCTGTGAAAGCAGCACCGTCTGAAGTACCTAAAATTTCTCCAACTGTGTACAGTGAAATGGAGAGGAGATTAAACGATCTTGAGTTCAAACATTCGGGAAAAGATCTGCGAGCTCTTAAACAAATATTAGAGGCTATGCAATCAAAGGATTTCCTGGACACAGAAAAACAACCACAATCCTCAAACTTGGCAGCTCAAAGAGATTATGAAAGAGCAAATTCAGCAAATTCCAACCAAGCGATGCCATCCAGAACGAGAGTCCCGTCTTCTTCATCTTCATCTAACCAGGTATATCAATCCCCGATTGTGATTATGAAACCTGCCAAACTTGTTGAAAAGGCTGGTATTCCTGCGTCATCCCTTATTCCCATTCACAGTCTATCTGGACTTAATAAGACCCGTAGAGAAAAACCTGATGATAAAGGAACTTCAACAAGTGGTAAACGGACTACAAAAGACCATAGTCCTGGAAGGGGAAGAGCTGAATCATGTATCAGCTCTGTTGATAAGAAATCTGACAGCAGAAATGTGCGTTCTTCTTCAAAGAAGCCTCATCAGGTTTCCAAAGAAAGCACTTCAAAGATTTCAGAATCTATAAGTCCAAGACTGCAGCAGAAGAAGCTTGAGTATGACAAACGTTCACGGCCACCAACCCCTCCATCTGATTCTAGTAAATCAAGGAAACCATCAAACCGACAACTCGCGGAATCTACTTCTCCTGGTGGCAGACGTAGACCCAAGGCTCAGAAGAATTTGCAGCAAAATGATGACCAACTTAGTCAAGCGAGCAATGAATCTAGGACGTCAAGTCATGAGATGTGTGCTCAATCTGACGCAGAAGCCGCCGCTGGTGTAGAACAAGCAACTGAAGCAGATGGTGGTAAAAGTCCATCTATAATCGAGGCAGCCAAAGCTGTAGTCTCAAACTTAATGCAGAATGTGAGTTCTGTGCCTCGGTATTTCTTAGTGTTTGGTGTGAAAAGATTTTGAGTTAAAAATTCTCACAAGTTTTTTGTTTTGGTGTTTTTAGAAATCCAGTCCAAGGTTTAGTGAAGATGGATCGTCGGCAAACTTTTCACTAGTTGCTTTGGAACATCCAAGTCCTATTTCTGTTCTCGACTCCTCAATTTACAGAGAGATTGAACCATCTCCTGTGAAGAAACAAGGTAGCAAATGGATTCTATCTCTAGTGTTCTCATGGTCATCAACACTGAAAATATTGGCATGGATAAAAACTGAATACATCAAAGTCACATTAAAATCCTATGACCAGGGGTTTAAACTCTTACATCTGCTTAGATTGGGAAAGTTTTGTCTTTTACAATGCAAGGATTAGATGTTCAGTTTACTTCCATTTCTGACTCAGAACTTACCATGTGATAGGTAATGTTGCCCATGACTCTGGTGATGAACATTGTGAGGACCAGTGGAATCCAGCTTACAGTTTCTCAGAAACCACATCAAGCTTTTCGCCAGAGATAAACCGCAAGAAGCTTCAGAATGTAGAGCACTTGGTTCAAAAGCTCAGACGACTGAACTCTAGCCATGATGAAGCCAGCCAAGATTACATTGCATCGCTATGTGAGAACACAGATCCTAACACCGATCACAGATACATCTCCGAGATTCTATTAGCCTCAGGTCTCCTCCTCCGAGATCTTGGCTCAGGATTAACAACGTTTCAATTACACCCTTCAGGCCACCCGATCAACCCAGAGCTGTTCTTTGTTCTTGAGCAAACAAAGGGAAGCAGCACTACACATCTGTTACACAAAGAAGAAAGCAAGGTTCTGAACAAGGAGAAGCTCAACCGCAAACTTGTGTTTGACACCGTAAATGAAATTCTTGTAGAGAAACTAGCTTCGGTTGAAGCCACAACAAATCCATTGATGAAGCCATCTGTTAAGATGACTAAGAAAGCCATGAGCGCGCAACAGCTACTGAAAGAACTGTGCTCAGCGATAGAAACACTGCAAAAGCCAGCCACAAAGAGATCAGAAAATTTCTTGTTGGAGGAAGAAGACGACTTCCTGAAAAGTATACTTGCAGAAGATGTGATGATTCGGTCTGGGAACTGGGTAGACTTCAATGGAGAAATCTCAGGATTGGTGCTGGATGTGGAGAGGCTTCTCTTCAAGGATCTGGTGAATGAGATCGTGCATGCGGAAACTAGCCGTCTGCAAGCAAAGTCAGGAAGACGAAGAACGCTTTTTGCAAACAAGTAGCTAAGTCGTTGAAGGACTAGATATATACAAGTGGTTTCTCTTCTTTCTCTCTCTTTAACTGTGTCCTATGTTACTCTGGTCTTTCTTTTGCCCTGCTAATTCATATGCTCGTTTTTGGCTCTTCAGTATTCTACAGCAGGACAATAATCATATGGTGGGTTATGTAATAACTGAAGTTCTTGAGATGGTTACCTGAAAATAAAAACTGTAAAGCGGTATAGATTAAGAGAATTCATGAAAGCAGAAAGAGAACTAACGGGAATTCTCTGTATTTTATAATCTTTTCTACTTTGAAATTGTTTCATGCAAGTTCTTGTGTTTTAATATATTATTTATTGAACAAACCACCAAACCAGGTCATGCAAGAAATGTTTGGGCATTACATTAATACAAAGACAGGAACAGTACACAAAATTATGTGAAACAAAGCATGAGGTTATGAGAAGAACAACAACAGACGGGGCACGTACATCAATGGATTTGGCACCGACAGTAGTTTTACCACAACAAATTCCTAGTCTTATGGATGAAAGCATCAACGACGTAGAACCAAAATCTGCTCCAAGGAGAGTCAAAAGAGAGAGATGAGAATATTCCAAGAAGTATGGTCACATAAGCCGCAGCAAAACTCCAGTAGAAAGATACCATGTCGATTTGGCTTTCATCGTCCTTCACTCCATTATCTAGTTCTTGAAAGTTACTGCTGTCACAGCTTCTGCTGGTTGGTTGTCCACAGAGGAGAGGATTACCTAAGAAGCTCTGTGTATCAAAAGTATTAAACTGTTTTCCATGTGGAATGACTCCTGATAAGTTGTTGAACGAGACATTGAACACAGCTAGGCTGCTCAGCTCTGCTAGTCTTGGTGGGATCCGGCCTTGTAATCTGTTGAAGGAAAGATCAAGACTTTCCACATTCTTCAGACCTGAAAAGCTATCTGGTATCACTCCTGATAAGTTGTTGTGAGAAAGATTGAGAGCTTGTATCTCCAGAAGACCTCCAAGCTCTGCTGGGATATCACCACTCAGCTCATTTTCTGAGAGATCCATTCCAAACAATAATTCGAGAACTCCACCAACGTAGGCATCGTATCGGTGTTTTGTTGCAAATTCAATTTTAATCTGGGTGTTTGGACTGTATCCCATACTAAACTGATCTAGCACAATAAGAGATTTAAAACCGAAGTCTTTTTGCGGAGTAAACCCATCGAACGAAACACCAATCATGAAAAAATCGCCGTAGTCATTACTATAAAATATATCCTCCTCTTTCCCAAAAACAAATGATGTATTGCAGAGGCATGAAGGTATAGATCCACTCAATCTGTTGTTTGAAAGATCAAGAAGTTGGATGTTTCTTAGGCCACACAACTGGCTACGAATACTGCCTGTTAAATTATTCCCCCGAAGAAGAAGAGTACGGGTGCTTCGGTTGTTGGTGAACTCGGGAATATTCCCAGACAATCTGTTATTTCTCAAATCAAGTACAGAGACATTCGTTAGAAATGTGTCTGGAATAACCCCTGATAACTTATTGTCTTGCAGGAATAACGCTACCGGAGACACAGAATTGACGTGTGGAGGTATGCCCCCAAATAAATTGTTTGCAGAGAGGTCCAGTACTCCAAGATTAGTTTGGTTGAACAACGAAATAGGTATCTCACCTTCCAACAAGTTGTTTGAAAGCAGCAGTGCGTTTATGGATAGTTCGCCAATCCAACTTGGAATAACACCCGTGAGATTGTTGTTTGAAATGTCAAGCAAGAAAAAGTTTTTCAAGCTCCTCAAACCTTGTCCAATCGTTCCTGTAAACTGGTTGTTATCCATAGACAACTCCCGTATACGAGTAAAGTTGACTGATTCCGGAAACACCTCTCCACTTAGATTGTTATGTGACAGCGTCAAAATTGCCATGGAATAACAACCCATTATAAAACTTCTTGGTATCTCTCCGTGGAAACTATTGTGAGACATATCCAGATATTCAATCCTCTCCATGTTACCCAAAGAAGATGGCATATTTCCTTGAAAACCGTTAGTCGATATATTCATATACAGTAAATGAGGAAGTATCCACCCAATGTTCTCAGGAAGCAGATGATTGAATTCATTAGCTGACACATCTAGGGAAAGCAGCTTATGAGCATATTTCGGTAGCTGAAAGCTCGTAAATGAATTATTTTGTAGAATCAAAACTTTGAGTTTCGTATTGTTTGCCAATAGCCAAGAAGGAAAATTTGCAGAAATATTATTGTCGGAGAGATCAATGCGACTCAGATCCTTCTGGTATAGAAGAAAATAAGGAACCTTTACCAAGTTGCAAGATGGTAGTTCGATAACACTCAGTTGATATTTTGGCTTCCAAGAACTTTCAGACTCTACTTGAAGTGATTTGGATTTTGAATTAAGTTTGAAAACCCTAAGCTCTGAGAGGTTGGCAAGCGAACCAAGTGAGAAGAAGCCTTCAAAGTTGTTATCAATCAACGATAAGTACTTGAGGGATTCAAGGTTACCGAGAGCAGGTGGCACGTTCCCAGTCAATTGGTTTGATGAGAGATCAAGAACTCTAATTCCACTCAATCTAGTTAAGCATAAGGGAAACTGACCTACTAGTTTGTTTCGACTGAGATCGAGCTCTTGCAAATTCTTCATTTCGCATATCCCTACGATAATCAAATGCAAATTTTTTATACACATGATTAAATGTTAATTCACCACCAGTTTTAATGGAGTAGCTAAGGATATGTTTAGACTTGCCTTGCAATCCCATTGATGCAGAAAATTCATTATCACTTAGATCCAGAGCTTTCAGTTTCCTCAGGGCAGATAACTCTGCCACAAGACAAAGCCAACACAAAGATAAGCACCTTTACCTACGAACATCATGATTTCAAAGATTGCACTAACCAATTAAAAAAATGGTTTATGCAGCCATTGAATCAACTAAAATTTCTGAGCTACCTTGTACTGGTATGGAGCCATTAAATTCGTTATGACTCAGGTCCAACAGTTCCAAGTTTGTCAAATCTTTAAGTTCTGAAAGGAAATCAAACAAATATAAGACTTAAAGTTATAACAATAATTATAATTATTGGATCGAACTAACGAACAAAAGACATCATTGATAATAAGGCCATCCTGTGTTTCCACTTAGTTACAAATGGAAAAAAACATACCTTTAACAGGGAAAGGGCCATCCATAAGGTTATACCGAAGAAACAAAGTTGTAAGTGATGTAGCAGCATTAAGAAAGGGAAATATGCTGTTGTTGCAAGAATTTTCAGCGAGATCCAGAATCTCGAGGTTTCTTAACCTCCCTAGGCTTTTATAACCTGCAAACGAGAATCTTGTTAAGCATATAATAATGATAACATATCTCCATCATTTATTATAATTTTCATGTGAAGGGAATGCAAGTGACCGTTTGATGTGATTGCAACACGCAACATGGCTCACACAGACATGAGCAAGTCTTTTCAGAAACAGAGAAAACTCAAGCACCATAATATCAAAAAGGCATAAACTTTCATGAATTTGAAACAATCAAGTAAGATTTAGTCCATAAAGGTTCGTTAAAAAAGTAGAACCCTAACACAGGAAAAACATAAGAAGTTCCAATGCAAAACAAAATGATCAAAGTAGCCACAAGGGAAAACCTGGTAAATACCTTCAACATCATCGAAAAAGCAACTTCCTCTCCATAGCGCTGAAAAGTTCAGACTTCGAACCTCTTCAAAGGGATGCAGCAAAGAAAGATTTAAGAGAGAGCTCTCTATGAAGTACGAACCACCAAGGACAATCTCAGTCACCCGTCCGCTTGTACGGTTGCACTTAAGGCCCTCCCATCGGCAACAATCGCTCCTTGTGTCATTAGTCCAAGTAGGGAAAACATGGTCGGGGCTCCATTCTTCACTCCTTGAGAGCAGGTATTTCTTGAGCTCCAACAAAGCCAACCTTTCTTTCTGAATACAGCTTTTGTATCCATGTAGCTGCCCCAACAGTAATATCACCCATATCAAATATTGGCCCAAGAAAAACTTCCACTCCATTGCAAATAAGATAATAATAGAAAAGCAAAGAAGAACGTGGGATTGTGAAGTTCAATGCAAATGCCTCCAAAGTTATATAAATTCAACAAGAAATGATTCTGTATATTTAGAAAATTGTCGAAGTCTGTTAATGAACAAACACACCTAAAAGTCATGTGACATGCGTTAGGTGAGTGATCGCTATCGTTTACTTTGAATAGTATGGTAAGACAAGTCAAGGTCTTTGTAGAAAACGCTCATAACTGTGCAAAGTCAAGTGAAGGTCTTTGTAATAAACAGATAAGATAATTAAGGAGGAAATTAAAGTAAAAGCAGATTGCTAGACAAGAATTTGTTTTGAAATGACCTCCAGACTTTTTTTTGCTACGCTTAATACAACGAAATTATTCAATGAATGAATTTCTAACCCAACGGTCACGGAGTTGCTGATGTGGCTTTCTTGGATTGGTTTGCCTGAAACAAAAGGGTTGTAAAAGCCAGAATAAAAGAACGCCACCGTTTCAGTGACGTCATTTTGACGAGACTCCACGCCTCCATAGCCGGCGACGGCGTGTCAAAGGGTACTTGATAAATTGCCTTCCTTGGGGAATGATGTTTGATAAATTGTTGTAAGAGACGTTGAAGACAGCAAGAGAAGTGAGGTTGGTGAGTTGGTGGGGAATGCTCCCTTGTAACATGTTACAAGAAAGATCAGGGCTCTCAATGTTCATCAGTTTGGAGAAGCTATCCGGTATAGAACTCGACAAGAAATTGTGAGATAGATTCATGGCTCTTAGTTTCGAGAGATCTCCAAGCTCCGCTGGATAACACAACTAAATTCATTGCTTGACAGATCAAACCCATACATATTATCAAGTGTTCTTCCAGTCTAAGAATCATACCTTTGCTTCGCTGCGAATTGGATTTCGACAATCATATATGTATCATATAGTCTAGCGTGAACTCATCTACCAAAAATGTGGATTTGTAAAATTCAAACTGAAGGCTCTCTACAAAGCCACATCCCCAGAGGAGCCACTTGTCATATGCTTTTCTTCCCCCAATCCAAATGATAAATTATAAAGGCATGAAGGTATGATTCCGTTGTGCTTGTTGTCCGAAAGATCTAGAAGTCTGATTTTGCTCAAATCACACAACTTCCTTGGAATAGATCCTGTTAAATTGTTCCCTCTTAACAAGAAAATTCTCATGTCCCAGGTATTGACAAAATGTGGGAAATTCCCAGAGAGTTTATTGTTCCGCAGATCAACTATTTTAGCATTTTCCAACAATGTGACGGGAATTGGCCCCGTGAAGCTGTTGTTATGTAGGAACAAGTTAATCACGTACATAGAATTAACATATGACAATGGTAGGTCTCCAGATAATATGTTTCCAGAGAGATCCAGAAAGTTAAGATGATAAACAGCCAACAGAGAAGGTGGCAACGTACCTTCTAAGAGATTGTTTGCTAACAAAAACATAATCAAATGCGATTAGTTGGGTATTTAACTTGGAATAGTACCTGTGAGACGACTGTTTGATGCGTCAAGTACTGACAGATTAACCAAGGTAAGCAACCGACTCCAATCTTCCCCGTAAGTATGTTATCCATCTTCAGCACAATCAATGAAGTTATGCTAGTTTTTCTTGGAAGAATATGGCCATTAAATTTGTTGTGAGAGAGCTGCATGAATTGTAATGAAAAACAACCGGTGAATAAGCTTCTATCAGAACTTCCAAGTAAGTCAAATTCTTTAGTTCTGAAATAAAAGTAAAGGCCAAAAGATTGTAGCTTGAAAAATAATTATTGTCGGAAAATAAAAAAGCTATATTCATCTCCAGTCGTAATAAAAGAAGGTTTAAAAAAAACAAGCTTGCCTTGCAATTCCATTGAGCTAGAAAAATCATTAGCACTCAGATCCAGAGCTTTCAGTTTTTTTCAGGTGAGTAAACTCTGCCATAGGAAAAAGAGATACAAAGCAAGACACCTATTAGTAATATGGATAGTGGCAATTCAACAATTATGGACGGAGTTAAATCTGTTAAGGTTCTATTCTGAAGCAAAAAAAAAAACAGTGACAATTGACATAGATGCTATACCTGGCATGGAGCCGTTATATCCATCTCCACCCAGATCCAGCAGTTCCAAGTTTGTCAAGTTTTTTAGTTCTGAAAGGGAGTCCATGAGAGTATAAGAATGATAAGAACTGTTCAGACATAGAAAATTACAAAGACTGCAATACAAAAATTAAACGTCCTAACCAAAGATACATCATCAATAATTAGGTTCTGCTAGATAAGCACCTTGTTACAAATGGAAAAACACACCTTTCAAAGGAAATGGGCCACCCATGTAGTTATTCCGAAGAAAAAGAGTTGTAAGCGATGTAGCAGCATTAAGAAAGGGAAAGATGTTGTTAAATTCATTTGAAGAGAGGTCCAGAATCTCAAGGATTCCTAATTTCCTTAAGCTTTTATAACTTACAAATTAACGAGAATCTTGTTAACAAAGCGTACAAAAATAAGATAGCTCACCCTAATCACTTCAATAATATTTTTTAGTCTAGTTTATATGCAAATGGAATTTAGAGAGCTGAGCTGTGTGGACTTTGGAAGAAAACGTGATTTAGGAGAGAACTCTCTTTAAAGATCGTCTCACCAATGGAAATCCCGATAACCCGTCCGGTTGTACGATTGCACTCAACACCCTTCCAGCGGCAGCAATGACTCTTTGTGTCGTTAGTCCAAGTAGGGAGAACAGAGTTGGATTCCTCTTCTATACTCCTTCAAACTATGTATTTCTTGAGCTCGAACAAAGCTTTCCTTTTTTTCTGAGTACAGCTTTCGTATCCATGTAGCTGTCCCAAAAGTAATATCACCCAAATCAGGTTTTAACCCAATAACATCTTCTCTTCCATTGGTTTGAGCAAAAAAAAAAAAAACAATCAGAAACTTTAAAATTGGACTGTTGCCCAAATATATCCATGTTTACAAGCATTAAAACTGTTTTTTGACAAAAAGAAATTGAAGAACCAAGTTACATAAGAAAACATATTTACAAAGTCAATCTGTGGAAAAATACACATATCACATGACATACTTGTGGCGTGCTGAGAATTATCAACTTCAAAGACAAGTTGTATGCTGTAACATGGTATATGCGGAGAGACTTATAAGAATTGATTTGGTTACCTATGTCACCAAATTGCATTTATCTTTTCGGTCATTTGTCCAGAGAGAACTCCAGAGTTAGGCGTGCTTGAGCTGGAGCAATTTAAGGATGAGTGACTTACCGGGAAGTGATACGCGGTACCGTCCGAGTGAGGACAAAACACGAGGAAAGATCATGTGGTGATTTGTAGGGTCAGAAAACAAGTCTTACGAGCCTCCCGGACTAGCACACCGGCCGCCGGACGAGGGTGGGGCCCACGGGCCGAGAGATGGCGTGGGGGCCCACAAACGGTGGCAGTCGGGACGTTACAAGTGGTATCAGAGCCGAATCCAAACACGTGTGTGGAGTCATGTGGGCTCACACCGTCTAGGGTGACGATCCTGGTGCGCAACGAGGATGTTGCGCTCTGTGAGTAGGGGTGATTGTAACATCCCGATTTCTGGTATATGCGGAAAGGCTTATAAGAATTGATTTGGCTATCTATGTCACCAAAGTGCACTTATCTTTTCGGTCACTCGTCCAGAGAGAACTCTAGAGTTAAGCGTGCTTGAGCTAGAGCAATTTGAGGATGGGTGACCTATCGGAAAGTGATTCGCGGTACCGTGCGAGTGAGAACAAAACACGGGGAAATATCACGTGGTGATTTGTAGGGTCAGTAAACAAGACTTGCTAGCCTCCCAGATTAGTGCACAGACCATCGGATGAGGGTGGGCCCATGGGCCGAGAGATGGCGTGGGGGCCCATGAACGGTGGCGGTCGGGGCGTTACAAGTGGTATCAGAGCCGAACCCAGACACGTGTGTGGAGTCATGTGGGCTCACACCGTCTAGGGTGACGATCTCCTTGTTGCGCTCTGTGAGTGGGGGTGATTGTAACATCCCGATTTCTGACACCGTCTAGGGTGACGATCCTGGTGCGCAACGAGGACGTTGCACTCTGTGAGTGGGGGTGATTGTAACATCTCGATTTCTGGTATATGCGGAGAGGCTTATAAGAATTGATTTAGCTACATATGTCACCAAAGTACACTTATCTTTTTGGTCACTCGTCCAGAGAGAACTCTAGAGTTAAGCGTGCTTGAGCTGGAGCAATTTGAGGATGGGTGACCTATCGGCCGTCGGACGAGGATGGGGCCCGCCGAGAGAGGGCGTGGGGCCCACAGGCGGTCGGGGCGTTATATATGCATTAGCCACGACAAAGTGCCTAATCCTCAATAATGCAATTTAGAGTCTGCGATAACTGGTTTCTATGATTCAAGTGCAACGTGAAGAAAAAAAAAAAAAGTGCAACGTGAAGGGGAACAAGAGTAAAAAAAAAGATGACATGATATCAAATATTTCAAACCGTTTCAATAGATAGATAAATGTTATGCAGGGTCAGTCCTCACACGTATGGGATCCTGGACAAATCAAAACTATATTTATAAAATCCCGAGGCTCCTGCATTTCTTTCTTTCTCATCTTCGTGCTCATCCTCCTTATAATCTTCTTAGTTAAATATAAGAGCTCAATGTGAACCTTCTGTCTATGACTGAGCCATTTTTCTAAAATCTCCTACAAGTGATGCTATGACAAGAAAGGAGGTATTTAGACGCAGCAGAAGAGAGGATCTCTGAGGCCTTATGGTTAGTAGCAATCTGCTCCTGTTGATTTTAATGAGTCCTTTAGAGTTATAACCAACGATGCACCTCGATACTCTGTTTCTCACGATACGCTGAAATCCAGGCAAAAGCTGAAAGAGTTGCATAGGCTTTCAGTAGATAGTGAGAGCGTGTGATGCAGAACTCCAATGTTGATCTTAGATCAGGCAAGCTTTCTGAAAGTTTCAGTCGAAGCTGTTTAAGCAGAAACAAGAAACGCCTCCCAGTGTTGTTGCAAACCTAATGGATTCTCCATTGGGCAGAGAGACATTCAAAGGTCCGTTCTCGAGATCGTTGAGGGAGAAAGGTATCTGAACCGGACAATCAGGTTTTCTCCTAGATTCAATGGAGAAATCTCAGGATTGGTGTTGGATATGCAGAGGCTTCTCTACAACGAGCTGGTGAATAACTGGTCGTCTTTTGGCAATCAGGAAGGCGAAGAACGCTCTTAGCTGACCACTAGCTAAGTCTGTTGAAGAGAGACTAAATATATACGAGTAGTTTCTCTTCTTTCTCTAACTCTTTAGCTGTGTTCTATGTTTCTCTCTGGTCTTTCTTTTTCTCTGCTGATTCATATGCTCATTTGGCTCTTTTGTATTCTACAACAGGCATAATGAATTAGTATTCATATGGTGTGTTATTGTAATAACTGAAGTTCTTGAGACGGTTACCTGAAAAAAATCAGTAAAGCGGTATAATGGGAAATTCTCTGTATTTATTTCATTCTTGGGTCTGCACTCTTTTCTACCTTAAATTGTTTCATGCAAGTTCCTGATTGCTGAATATTTTTTAGTTAACCAACCACTAAGCCAGTTCAAAGATATGTTTGAGACATTACATTTATTCAGAGACAATGACAAAGACAGTACATAGGAACCAAACACAAGTAATGTTCTGGTCTAGTCTGTTACACAAAGCAGGAGGTTTTTTTGTGAAGAACAGAAACAGATGGGGACAATATAAGAATTTGTCACCAACAATGGTTTACCACAACAAATTTCTCACCTTGTGGATGAAAGCATCAACCATGTAGAACCAAAATCTGCTCCAAGGAGAATCAAAAGAGAGAGATGCAAGTACTCCAAGAAGTATTGTAACATAGGCTGCAGCAAAACTCCAGTAGAAAGAAACCATGTCGATTGTGCTTTCTTCGTCCTTCACAACATTATCTGGTGCGTGAATGATATTACTTTCGCAACTTGTGTTGGTTGATTGTCCACAGAGAAGAGGATTACCCAAGTAGCTTCGTGTATCAAAGGTGTTAAACTGTCTTCCCTGTGGAATGACTCCTGATAAGTTGTTGTATGATACATTGAAGACTGCGAGGCTGCTTAGATATGTTAGTTTTGGTGGGATCCGGCCTTGTAATCTGTTAAAGGAAAGATCAAGGCTTTCCACATTCTTCATATTTGAAAAGCTTTCTGGTATGACGCCTGATAAGTTGTTGTGAGAAAGATTGAGAGCTTGTAGTTCTAGAAGACCTCCAAGCTCTATTGGAATCTCACCGCTTAGCTCATTTTCAGAGAGATCTAGCCCAAACAAATATTCGAGAATTCCACTCATGTAGGCATCATATCGGTGTTTTGTTGCAAATTCAACTTCCGTCTGGGTGGTTAGGGGAATGATCAAATCAAGCGGATCTAGCACAAGAAGAGGTTTGAAATTTCTACCGACATTTTTTGTGTCCACAAACTCATCATCATAATCAGTAGACCTTCTAACTAAACCGAAACCGAAATCGAAATCATAAACATCCTCTTTCCTCAAACCCATTGATGTATTGCTAAGACATGAAGGAATGGATCCATTCAATCTGTTGTTAGCAAGATCCAGAAGTTGGATGTTTCTTAAGCCACACAACTGACGAGGAATATGACCAGTTAAATTATTACCCCGCAGAAGAAGAATGCTGATGTCTTGGGTGTTGATGAACTCCGGAATATTCCCAGACAATCTATTATTTCTCAGATTAAGTATGCTGACATTTCCTAGCAATGTGTCTGGAATATTCTCTGATAAATTGTTGTCTTGTAGGAGTAACACTGCCCCAGATCCAGAATTGACGTGTGGAGATATTCCCCCAGATAAAATGTTTGCAGAGAGGTCCAATACCCGAAGATCCTTGTTGAACAACGACGTAGGTATTTCACCTTCCAACGAGTTGTTTGAAAGCAGTATTGCATATATCGTTGCAAATTCGCCAATCCAGCTTGGAATAACACCCGTGAGATTGTTGTTCGAAATGTCAAGCATTGACAAGCCTTCCAAGCTCCGCAAACCTTTTCCAATCTTTCCTGTAAACTGATTGTTATCCATAAACAGTGCAGATATAGAATTAAGCTCTGCTGATTCGGGAAAAACCTCTCCACTTAGTTTGTTATGTGACAACTTCAAAATTTCCAAGTGATAACAACCCTTTACTAAGCTACTTGGTAGCTTTCCCTGGAAACTGTTGTGAGATACATCCAGAGTTTCAATCCAATGCATGTTACCCAGAGACCTCCTTGAAAGTCGTTCTTCGATATATTCATATACCGTAACAGTGGAAGTATCCACCCAATGTTCTCAGGAAACATATGATTGAATTCATTAACTGACACGTCCAGATAAAGTAGATCATGAGCAGATTCCGGTAGCTGAAAGCTCGTAAAAATATTTTTCTGTAGAAGCAAAACTCTGAGCTCTGTATTGTTCGCCAATAGCCAACAAGGAAAGTTTCCAGAAATTTTATTGTTAGAGAGATCAACATGACGCAAACCTTTCTGCTGTAGGAGAAAATGAGGAACTTTTTTCAAGTTGCAAGATCGTAGTACAATAACATTCAACTGAAATTTTGGCTTCCAAGAACTCTTAGAATCTACTTGAAAAGAGTTGGATTTTGAACCAAGTTTCAACACCATCAGCTCTGAGAAATTGGTGAGCCAACCAAGTGAGAAGAAGCCTTCAAAGTTGTTATCTAACAACGATAAGTACTTGAGGGATTCAAGGTTACCGAGAGCAGGTGGCACATTCCCAGTCAATTGGTTTGATGAGAGATCAAGAACTCTAAGTCCAGTCAAGCTAGTTAAACAAAAGGGAAACTGACCTACTAGTTTGTTGTGACTGAGATCGAGCTCTTGTATATTCTTCAATTTGCATATCCCTACGTTACTCAAACGCAGAAGCTTAAGTCACTTACATTAACGTGAATTCAACCACAACCTTTGTTTTGTGAAAAGTGAAATATTTGAGCAACTTACATTGCAAATCCCTTGAGCCCGAAAATTCATTATCACTTAGATCCAGAGCTTTCAGCTTCCTTAGCGAAGATATCTCTGCCACAGACAAAGGTAATAAATATGGATATGTTCATCTAAAGGACGAGGCAAACCAATCCAACAATGTTGTACGAAAGCATAGCCATTATATTGATTTAATTTTCACCACTAGAAAAGAAAGGCAAGCATTTATGGACTACCTCGTACTGGTATGGAGCCGTTAAATTTGTTATCACTTAGGTCCAGTAGTTCCAAGTTTGTCAAATCTTTGAGTTCTGAAATGGAGTCCAACAAATATAAGAATGATATATCATAAAGAAATAGGACATGCTAGATACAAATGGAATTAAGAACATGCCTTTAACAGGGAAAGGGCCATCCATGTTGTTCCGTCTAAGAAACAGAGTCGTAAGTGATGTAGCAGCGTTAAGAAAGGGAAAGATGCTGTTGTTGAATTTATTTTGAAAGAGATCCAGAATCTCGAGGTTTCTTAATCTCCCTAGGCTTTTATAACCTGCAAACGATAAACAATATATAATTAACTTTCAAGAGTTAGAAACAATGAACTAAGATCTAGACTCCATATAGGTTCTTCAGAGAAGTAGATCCCTAACGGAGAGAAAACATGAAAGTTCCAAAGAAAAACAGAATATTAAAACCTAACTACTAGGGAGAGCCTGGTATACCTTCAACATCATCAAACAAGCCACTGATTCCGCAACTGGAGAAGTTCAGACTTCGAACATCTTCAAAGGGATGCAGCAAAGAAAGATTAAGGAGAAAATTCTCTTTGAAGTACAAATAACCAAAGGCAATCTCGGTCACCCGTCCGCTTTTACGATTACACTTAATGCCCTCCCACCGGCAGCAATCCCTGACATTACGGGGCAAACTTGTTTGATTGACCACAAAAAGGTCCACAACGCTCTCTGTGTCATTAGTCCAAGAACTGAACAAATCGTCTCCTTCTATACTTTGTGAGATGATGTATTTCTTGAGGTCCAACAAAGCCTTCCTTTCTTCCTCAATACAGCTTTTGTATCCATGTAGCTGCACCAACAGTAACATTATCACCCATATCAAGTATTTTCCCAAGAACACCTTCCCTTCCATTGCAAATAAAACGAAAAAGCAAATGAAAGAAAATCCAAAGTGACTGTGCGCTCAATGCAAATACAAGAATTTCAAATTCCCAGAGGAATACACCAAATTCAAGGAAATAATTGTACACTTACAAAGTCATTTGAGGTCCCAGTCGGAGCGTGAGTGATCACTGTCGTCTAGCGTTTACTTTGAGTCGTTATGATAAGACATTCGTTTGGTCTCCGTAGAAATTGTGCGGTCAGCATCTTTTACTTCCAAAGCTTTACGGCATAGGAAATTGCTCAGTACTGAGCAATAAAGTTAAGGATGACAATAGGGGAAAAGATTATTTTTTCCCTCAGGCTTATATACCACGAAATAATTCAAGGGTTAATAAAGTATTTATTAGTTAAATGACTAAGATTTTTGTTTATTTATGACTGAGGTACTATTACCACGACCAATATTAAATTTTCCGTAATAGAAAAAAAAAAGCGATTAAGAGTCAGGGAGTACTGATCGTCGAGCTGAAGAACAAAATACAAGTATCAAAATGGAATTGACACAACAAAGGATATATATACTTTCAAGAGACCAGTTTACAGATAACTCTTAACCAATGTGATTTAGGATAACAAATTTTTATCTAAAGGATAAAAGCCTCAACAACACTAAACCAAGCTCTGGTCCAAGGAGAATCAAAAGAGAGTGAAGCGAGTATTCCCAGCACTATGGTCACATAAGCTATAGCGAAACTCTTGCGGAAAGATACCATAAAGACTGCGGCTTCATCATCTTCTACTCCGTCTTCTGGTTTTTCTGAAAGATTGTTATTACAACTTCTATTGGTGGGTTGTCCACAGAGAAGAGGGTTCCCAATGTAGCTGCTCTCATCGAAGGTGTTAAACTGTCTTCCCTGCGGAATGACCCCCGATAGGTTGTTGTAAGAGACATTGAAGACAGCAAGACTGCTCATCACTGTTAGTTTTGATGGGATTCGGCCTTGTAAACCGTTGAAAGAAAGGTCAAGGCTCTCCATATTCTCTAGTCTGGAAAAGCTTTCTGGAATGGCACCCGAAAAATAATTGCGAGAAAGATTCAACGCATGTAGTTCCAAAAGATCTCCAAGCTCTTCTGGGATCTCACCACTTAGCTCATTTTCTGAGAAATCCAACCCAAACAGATATTTGAGACTTCCGCCCATGTAGGTATCGTAGCGTTGTTTTGCTGCAAAATTTATTTTAGTTTGGGTGGCTGTGGTGTATTGTAGACTAAAAGGATCTAGCACAAGCAGAGAGTTGTAGTTTCTTCTTGAATATTTTGGGTCCCTTCCAAGACCTAAATCACCATAGTCAATGTCGAAATCATAACCATATGGCTTATAGTCTTTTCCTTTAGCGAATGATGTATTGCTAAGACATGAAGGTATGGATCCATCCAGTCTATTGTTAGAAAGATCCAGGAGGCTGATGATACTGAAGTCGCACAACTTTTGAGGAATAGGGCCTGTTAAGTTGTTCCCCTTCAGAAGAAGAATACTGATGTTTTGGGTATGGATGAACTCTGGAATATTACCAGACAATTTGTTATTTCTCAGATCAAGCACAGCGACATTTTCCAGCAATGTGTCAGGAATAGGTCCCGACAGATTGTTGTTTTGCAGGTTTAACACTACATCATATATTGAATTAAGGCGTGGAGGTATGGCCCCAGATAACTTGTTTGCAGAGAGGTCCAATGGTCCTAGCAAAGACATGTTGAACACAGAAACAGGTATTTCACCTTCCAACAAATTGTTTGAAATGAATAGCGCATTCAAGCTTGAGAGTTCTCCAATCCAACTTGGAATAACACCTGTGAGATAGTTGTTGGACATGTCAAGCACATTCAATGAGAGCAAATCCTGCAAACCTTCTCCGATCTTTCCAGTGAACTGGTTATTATCCATGAACAACACAGATAATTCAGTAAGGTTTGGTGATGCTGGAAAAATCTCCCCGCTTAGTTTGTTATGTGACAGCCTCAAGAATCTCATGGAATAACAACCCATTACAAAACTGCTTGGTAGCTTCCCCCGGAAACTGTTGTTAGATATATCAAGAAAGTACATATCTTTCATGTTACCCAGAGAAGATGGCAGATATCCTTCAAAACTGTTCTCTTTTAGATTCATATGCCGTAAGTGAGGAAGTATCCACCCAATGTTCTCAGGAAAGAGTTGGTCGAACTCATTAGCCGACACATCCAAGAAAAACAGATTATGAGCTGCTCTGGGTAGCCGAAAGCTCGTAAATGAATTATTCTGCAGGAGCAAAACTTCAAGTTTGGTATTGTTCTCCAACAGCCAAGAAGGAAATAATTCAGAAATTTTATTGTCTGAGAGATCAACATGACGCAAATCCTTCTGGTGTAAGAGAAAATGAGGAACCTCCACCAAATTGCAAGATCCTAGCACGACAACTCTCAACTGAAATTTTGGTTTCCAAGAACTTTCCAACCCTACTTGCAGTGAATTGGCTTTTGAACAAAGTGTGATCACTTTAAGCTTTGAGAGGTTGGTAAGCGAATTCAATGAGAAGATGCCTTCAAAGTTGTTATCAACCAGTGATAAGTACTCAAGAGTTCTGAGATTAGCGATAGCCGATGGTACCTTCCCAGTCAATTGATTAGATGAGAGATCAAGAGCTCGTAGTCTAGTCAAACTAGTTATACATACAGGAAAATGGCCTGCAAGTCTGTTATGGCTGATATCGAGCTCTTGCAAATTCTTCAGTTTGCAGATTCCTACAATGGTCAAATGCAAAAGTTCATAAAATAAACTGTAATTCACCTCTGTCCTTAATTTAAAATGTTATGTAATTAAGCAAACTTGCCTTGCAATTCCATTGAGTTAGACAATTCATTACCACTTAGATCCAGAGCTTTCAGCTTTTTCAAGTGAGGAGAATCTGGAACAAGACAAAGCAAGACTCCGCTAAATATGGACATAAACCAATTCAACACCGTTGTATGGAATAAACTCTGTTTAAGTTCTACTCTAGAAAAGAAAGACAAGCATCCATGGACTATCACAATTAGTGTAGATGCTACCTTGTACTGATATGGAGCTGATAAATCTATTTCCACTTAGATCCAGCAGTTCCAAGTTTGTCAAGTTTTTTAAATCTGTAAGGGAGTACATGAGAATATAATAATGATAGGGAATGTTTGTAAGATGCATAGTAGGCTGTGCAAGATATAGACTTCGACGCTTCGTTAAAAATAAAAAACACACCTTTGGCAGGAAATGGACCATACATTTTGTTATCCCCAAGAATCAAAGTTTTAATCGATGTAGCAGCGTTAAGAAAGGGAAAGATACTGTTGTTGAAATTACTAGAAGAGAGATCCAAAATCTCCAGGTTTCTTAGTCTCCTTAGGCTTTTATAACCTGCAAAATAAAATCTTTTTAACAAAGCATACAAAAATAGCATCACCCGCATTAATCATTTCAAAAACTTCAATGTTATTTCTGCTACATAGAATATACATATAACCACCATAGCTTTAGATAGAATTAACTTTCAAGAATTAGAACACGAGACGAAAAGATATAGATTCCTTAAAGAATTAATATATCTAATGCAGGGGAAAAAGTTCCAAACAGCGACCATAATGTTAAAACTAAACACTGGGAGAATCCTTGTATACCTTCCTCATCATCAAACAAGGCACTGAATCCGCTCCCTTCGTCCCCAGATAAGTCTAGACTTCGAATCTCTTCAAACGGATGCAGCAAAGAAAGATTTAGGAGAGAATCCTCTTCAAGGAGCAAAAGATTACCAATTGAAAGGTTGATCACTCTCCCACTTGTACGATTGCATTTAATTTCTTTCCACCCGCAGCAATCGCTCTTTGTGTCATTGGTCCAATTAGTGAGTATAAAGTCGAGGTCCCCTATTAAACTCTGTGAGATCACATGTTTCTTGAGCTCCAACAAAGCCTTCCTTTCTTTCTCAATACAGCTTTTGTATCCATGTAGCTGCCCCAATAGTAACATCACCCAAATCAGCTTATTACCCAATAACACCTTCCTCTCCATTTGATTGAGCAACAAAAGAAACATAAATTTAAAAATCGGATTGTGTAAGTTTGATGTCCAAATACATCCATGTGTTATAAACCTGTTGTTTGACAAAGGGGAATAGGAAAAACCAAGTTGCATAAGAAAATATATATATACAAAGTCAATTATTTTCCTCAGTGGAAAACACTGATATCATATTGACATACTTGTAACGTGCTTAGCATTCATCAACTTCACCAAAGATAAATTGTATGCATTAGCCACGACAATTTCCTCATCCTCAAGAGTCAAGAGAGTGCAACTTACACAACTAATTTCTATGAAGGGGAACACCAGTTAAAAAAATGAAATGATTTCATATATTTGACCGTTTCAAACTTTCAATAATCAATAGATAGATGAATGTTATGTAGGGCCAATCCTCACACATTCGGGATCCTGGACAAATGAAAAACTATATTTAAAAGGATTAAACTAAAGAAAAGAAGATGGAAATACTAATAGCCCTGAAGACAACTTCATGCTTTAGCCTCGAAACTTTTACTTAGCCCTAGTTATATAAGTAATGTATTCCTTGTGTGCCAATCTTTTAGCGACGTAAGCTCGTTGAATTATTCAGCAAAAGAATAAATGATGCGGTTTTAGTGGAAAAAAAAAGATCTACTAACCTTCAAATCCTGTTAAACGGTAACTGAGTTGCTGATGTGGCTTTCTTAGTCGGCCACGTCAGAAATAAAGGAATAACGCAAAACGCTGTCGTTTCACATCATTTAGTTTCAGCGAAACCCCAATCGCCAATCGGGATGGGTCCAGCGATAACCACCGTGAAGTAGAAGGAGGTGAGACGAAAGACGGGAAATCGTCGGCGACGATGGTGATGGCGGCAGCCGCGATTTCCACTTTGTGGAACAGGTAATACTATTGCCATTTTCTGGGAGTTGAGAATTTTCTTTTTATTTTTAAGTGTGTGTTGGGATGAGAATGAGGGACGAAACGAAGAGAGCCAACGGCGAGGGGTTTTGTTTGCAACTTCCCGATGAGGGGTTGTTTCTTTTCCCTAAATAAAAATTGGGCAGTAAAATGATGTGGCGACATTACATTAGGAACCAAACACAAGTAATGTTCTGGTTTTGTTACACAAAGCAGGAGGTTTTTTGTGAAGAACAGAAACAGATGGGGACAACTTAAGAATTTGTCACCAACGGCGGTTTCACCATAACCGATCCCTCACCTTGTGGGCGAAAGCATCAACGATGTAGAACCAAAATCTGCTCCAAGGAGAATTAAAAGAGAGAGATGCGAATATTCCAACAAGTATTGTCACATAGGCTGCAGCAAAACTCCAGTAGAAAGATTCCATGTCGATTGCAGATTCATCAGCTTCCACTTCATTATCTGATTCTTGAAAGGTATTATTAATGTTGCAGCTTCTGCTTGTTGGTTGCCCACAGAGAAGAGGATTACCTTCGAAGCTTTGTGTATCGAAGGTGTTAAACTGTCTTCCCTGTGGGATGACTCCTGATAAATTGTTGTACGAGACCTTGAAGAACGAGAGGCTGCTCAGCTCTGCTAGTTGTGTTGGAATCTGGCCATGTAATCTGTTGAAGGAAAGATCAAGGCTTTCCACATTCTTCATACCTGAAAAGCTTCCTGGTATCACTCCTGATAAGTTGTTGTGAGAAAGATTGAAGGCTCTTAGTTCCACAAGATCTCCAAACTCAACTGGGATCTCACCGCTCAGCTCATTTTCTGACAGATCCAATCCATACAATAATTTGAGATTTCTACCCATGTAGGCATCATATCGGTGCTTTGTTGCAAACTCAATTTTCGTCTGAGTGCTTGCCTTGTAGTTCATACGAAACGGATCAAGCATGAGCAGAGATTTGAAATATGTACTGACATTTTTTGTGGAAGAGAAGTCTCGTTGCAGATAAAAACCATTGAAGACATCAGAAGGGAAAGAAATGCCGAAATCATAATCATATGATGTACATTCTTTTCCAAAAACAAATGATGTATTGCTGAGACATGAAGGTATGGATCCATTCAGTCTGTTGTTGGAAAGATCCAGAAGTTGGATGTTTCTTAGGCCACACAACTGGTGGGGGATACGACCTGTTAAATTATTCCCTCGGAGAAGAAGAACACTGATGTTTTGGGTGTTGATGAACTGCGGCACATTCCCAGACAACCTGTTATTTCTCAGATCAAGTATTTCGACATTTGCGAGCAATGTGTCTGGAATATCTCCTGATAAATGATTGTCTTGAAGGAGTAACACTACCCCACTTCTAGAATTGAGGTGTGGAGGTATTTCCCCGGATAAACTGTTTGCAGAGAGGTCCAGTAGCTGAAGACTGGATTTGTTGAACAACGACGTAGGTATTTCACCTTCCAACAAGTTGTTTGAAATCAGTAGTGCGGTTAATGATGGAAGTTCGCCAATCCAGCTTGGTATAACACCTGTGAGATTGTTGTTTGAAATGTCAAGCAGGGACAAGCTTCTCAAGCTCCGTAAACCTTGTCCAATCTTTCCTGTAAACAGATTGTTATCCATAAACATCCCCAATATGTTAGTAAAGCTGGGTGATTCTTGAAAAATCTCGCCACTTAGATTGTTGTGTGATAGCTTCAAGATTGCCATGGCATTACAACCTTTCACAAAACTTCTTGGTAGCTTCCCGCGGAAACTGTTGCGAGACAGATCCAGATATTCAATATTCTTCATGTTACCCAGAGAAGATGGCAGATTTCCTTGAAAACCGTTCTTCGAGATATTCATATACCGTAAATGAGGAAGTATCCACCCAATGTTCTCAGGAAGCAGGTGACTGAATTTATTAACAGACACGTCCATGAAAAGAAGACTATGAGCAGATTTTGGTAGCTGAAAGCTCGTAAAGAAATTTTCCTGTAGAAGCAAAACTTTGAGTTTCCTATTGTTCGCCAACAGCCAAGAAGGAAACTTTCCAGAAATTTTATTGTCGGAGAGATCAACATGACGCAATTCCTTCTGGTGTAGGAGAAATTGAGGAACCTTCTCCAAATTGCAAGACTGTAGTGCAATAACATCCAACTGAAATTTTGGTTTCCAAGAACTATCCGACACTACTTGAAGTGAGTTAGATTTGGAGCAAAGTTTCAACACTCTAAGTTCTGAGAGATTGGTTAGGGAACCAAGTGAGAAAAATCCATCGAAGTCGTTATCAAACAACGACAAATACTCGAGGGATTTAAGGCTACTGAGAGAAAATGGTAGCTTCCCCGTCAATTGGTTCGATGAGAGATCAAGAACCCGAATTCCAGTCAAGCTAGTTAAACATAAGGGGAACTGACCTACTAGTTTGTTTTGACTGAGATCGAGCTCTTGTATATTCTTCAATTTGCAAATACCTAAGGTAATCAAATGTAGAAACTACGGTCACTTATAGAAACGTGAATTCAAACACAAGTTTTAGTCAAAAAGTAAAACATTTGAGCAAACTTGCCTTGCAATTCCTTTGAGCCAGAAAATTCATTGCCACTTAGATCCAGAGCTTTCAGCTTTCTCATGTCAGATAACTCTGCCACAAAAAGGTAAACAACTTTATATATGAACATGATGATCTCAACATTGGATGATATAAGCCAATCAACCAATGTTGGTGTGGCCGTTAAAATCGATTAAATTTCAACCGTAGAAAAGAAAGGCAAGCATTTATGAACAACTACCTTGTACTGGTATGGAGCCGTTGAATCTGTTTCTACTCAGGTCAAGCAGTTCCAAGTTTTTTAAATCTCCAAGTTCTGAAAGGGAGTCCAACGAATATAAGAATCATACAAATTAAGCTGAAATTAAGACATACAAAGTTTTAACAATAAGTATACACTGAATCGAGCCAACGAAGGAGACATCATCGGGTATAAGTCATGCTAGATATCGACTTAGTTAAGAATGGAGAATATACCTTTAACAGGAAAAGAGCCATCCATGTTGTTGGACCTAAGAAACAGAGTTCTGAGTGATGTAGCGGCATTAATGAATGGAAAGATGCTGTTGTTGAATTTATTTAAGGATAGATCCAGAATCTCCAAGTTTCTTAATCTTCTGAGGCTTTTATAACCTGCAAACGAGAATCTTGGTAGGCATAAAATGATAACATGTCCAATAACTTTTTACTATTTTTAATGTGAAGGGAATGCAAGTGACATCTGATGTGATTGCAACATGCAATATGGCACACAAATATCAGAGCAAATGCATAAATAGAGAAAACCCAAGTACCATATATCAGAAGGTATAAACTTTTTCTTTAAAGAAAATATGATTCCATAGTTTTGGCGCCAAAACGGGATTCTACCGCTTTAACTTGGTATTTAACTTGGTGAATTTGCATCTAGTTACTGCATCGAAACGCATAAACGAAGAGATCCCTTATGCAAGGAAAATATCAAAGTTCCAATGACAAACAATATGTTAAAAACCTAACCACAAGGAAAAGCTTGGTGTACCTTCCACATCATCAAACAAGCCATTGAATTTGTTAAATGCTTCCCCAGATAAGTTCAGACGTCGAACATCTTCAAAGGGATGCAGCAAAGAAAGATTTAGGAAAGAACTCTCTTTGAGGTTCAGTCTACCAAACGCAATCTCGGTCACCCGTCTGCTTGTAAGATTACACCTAAGGCCCTCCCACCGGCAGCAATCGCTGGTTGTGTCATTAGTCCAAGTAGGGAGAACAGAGTCGTGTTCCCATTCTTCACTCCTTGAGATCAAGAATTTCTTGAGGTCCAACAAAGCCATCCTTTCATTCTCAATACAACTTTTGTATCCATGTAGCTGCCCCATCATTAGCATCACCCATATCAGGTTTTGACACAATGACACCTTCCCTTCCATCGCAAATATGATAAAATTTTGATTGATCAATGCCGTGATTGATGAATTCATGTAGCAAAAAAAAAAATATATATATATATATATATGATAAAATGATATAAAGGAAGAGACTCAAACGCAATGTGGGAATGTGAGTATACCTCCACGTTTATAAGAATTTCAAATTTTTCGTTGAAAACACCAAGTTCAACGATAAATATATGTTATATTGACAAATTTAAAGTCTTGATGAAAGAAAACACTTCGAAAAGTCATGTGATCATATTGGTGAGTTTGACTAGTAATGATATAAGACTGGTTTCACCTACAAGTTCTACCCTTTGAAAAATATAATGAATATTTCAATGATTTTTTTGTTGAAATGCCATCGAAGATTTATTTCCCAAACTTATATCATAGCACAATATAATTCAATGAATTAAAGTTCTAACTTCTGAATTCTGCTGACAACCACTACACTTGGGAAAAGGCCCAACGGTCAAGGAGAATTACTGGTGTGGCTCTATTGGATTGGTTACGTCGGTGTTGACTATGCCAAAACTAAAACGCCGTCGTTTTAGTGGCATTATTTTGTTTTTGTAGAATTGGTCAGCATCTCGGTTTCTACTTGGACCAAGCTTTTAAAATGTTTTGCTCTCACAAGTCATAGATGAAATTTGGGGGGAACCATTTCTTTCTTAGAAAAATTAAACCACAAGAACAAATAAATGTAACTTTTTTTTTAACTGTGAAGAAAGATGTTTCCTATAAGGCTCTAACTATCATTTTCTACTTTTCAATATTTAATCCCTTCTGTGATCTTCTCGATAGCACAATGCAGAGTTTAAAGAAAAGTCATCGTTTAGAAGCGCCATATTTGAGAAAATGGATTGTAAGTATGATGTCTCAAATACCTCCATGCTTATAAGCATTAACACTGTTTTTTGACAAAGAATAATTGATAAATACTTAACTAATTTATATTCATATTATACTAATATACACAATATCATATAGTTTTTATAACAGTTTACATTTTTGTTAGATAACAAATGCTATCATTTAAAGTTGGGTTACAAAAATCACATAATCATGCATTTTTTCATTAAAATTAAAGTTAAACTATTTTCGTTAATGTTTGGTCTACATAACGTTTTTATACCAAAAAAAACAATGTATACAAAATATATTGCCCCACACACAGCACCTATTAAAAATATATAGAGCTGAAATATATTTAATAGGTGCTGTGTGCGGGGGAATATATTTTTTATACATTGTTTTTTTGTATAAAACATATGAATGGATAATTTAGGTATTAAAAATATATTTAAAATAAAATATAGAACTGAAAATATATATGACAAAACGGGTTGGAAAATTTGGGTAGCTAAAATCACTAATTTTGAATCATACATGTCATACCAAAAATATATTTTTCCATACAAAATAGAAAACATAAAAACAAAAACAGATAAAAAAATTGTTGCATACCCTCATTGTGGATTAAAATTTTAGAAAACTATATAATATATTCTATACTTAAAATAAAACTGTTAACAAATTATATCTAAACACAAAATAAATATGTGTCTCATATTACGAAAATTAAATCTATAAAAACAAAGTATATCTAAACACAAAATAAATTTGTGTCTCATATTACAAAAATTAATTCTACGAAAACAAATTTTATCTAAACACAAAAATAAATATGTGTCTCATATTACAAAAATTAAATCTATAAAAAATAAATTATATCTAAACACAAATTATATTACAAAATTTCATAAAAAAAAAAAAAAAAAAAATTTCCGTGCGCTCGCACGGGTTAGAGTCTAGTATATATATATTATCCAAGTCAAAATGCTCTGCGGAAAACTGTAAAGCGGTAAGATCATTCCCAAAAATAGAGAGAACTACTGGGAAATTCTCTTTCTATTTTGAGATTGTTTCATGCAAAAGTTCTTGTGTTTTTGTAGATTATGTACTGAAGCAACCACCAAACCAGTATTACGAAATTTTTGTAGATTTCGTAATATTTAATACGAAATTGTTATAATTATAATCGTTGATTTAGTAAATATTATTAGTATGTGTTATTAACTTATTATTAGTAAGAATATATTTACATTTGATTTACTTATGTAATATTTGTAATTATCTTTTTAATATTAAAGGAGAAGTACATTTGATGTTTAACCAAAAGTCAAATCTTCTAAATGACTTTGCAAAATTGTTTTAATAATGTTCCCTTAATTTAATATAATTTAGGGAAAATAGGTATGGTAACGTAATTTTGGAGCAAAATTAAATAAATAAAAATGTATTATTTTATTCAAAAATAAACCCAGGGAAAATACCCTGCAACCCCTCAACTACTTTACTCAGTGTTTAATTATACGCATCTCTAGCCACCAGTTTTTTTCATCTCTTCTGACAAGTTGATTTTCTCTATCTTCCATATTCAAAACTTTTTTTCTTTCTTCCATATCAACATATCAACAAAACGAACTTGCATTTTATTCTCTCTCTTCTCTCTCCATCAACATCTTTTTCTACTTCTTCCTATTTTCTCACCCAAGAGCTCGGATCCAAAAAAAAATGTCTGAGGCGACGGCAACTATGGCGGATTCGAAAGTCGTTTCCGCCAGCGGAGGCAGAGAAGAAGAAAGAACATATCTTACCGTTCTTCAAGCTATTATCTTGGGTAAAATCAAAATCCCTACTTTACTTTTGTTTTTCTTATAATAAAATTAGATCCAATATCTGATTTTTTTCTTTTGTCCATAGATCTCTTGGGTAAAATCAAATTCCCTCCTTTCCATAGAGATTATGGAGATGGATCTCAGCAAGGCTATTGTCGACATTTTCACGAAGCCCGAACAGAAATGGCTCTCGCACTGCGGCGACTCCACCAGGAAGACACGAATCCTTAGCATCGATGGCGGTGGAACTGCCATTGTCGCCGAAGCTTCTATTGTCCACCTCAAATACCAGATCCGGCTTCAGACCGGTGACCCTCACGCTCAGATCTCCGATTTCTTCGACATTGTTGCCGGAACTGGAATCGGAGGAATACTCGCCGCCCTGCTCGTCGCCGACGACGGCTCCCCCAACTCGGAGCTCTTCGAGATCAGGCCCACCAGAGTTTTCAGGAGGAACCAGAGGTATTCCGGCAAGAGCATGGACAGGGTGTTGGAGGCGGCGTTTTGGAGGGAGGATGGTAAGGTGTTGACGACGATGGACACGTGTATATCTAAAAATTGTTATAAGTATATGGTATGGTTAACTATTTGGACATTCTGCTATTATTTTTTAACTACATGTGAAAATAGTTAACTACATAAAAATAATGACTATTTATGGTTAACTATTTGTGGTATATAATTAAATATATGTGAAAATAGTTAACTACATAAAAATATTTGACTAATTGGTTAACTATTTGGGGTATATAGTTAAATACATATGAAAACATAACTGATTATTTGTAATTGCAGTTCATAGTTATCTAATATACTTGACTATATGAAAAAAAAAATGAATTATATAGTGAATTATTTTTATAATTGTCTATTATAGTTAGCTATTTGCTATATAATGTACTAAATAGTAACTATTATACTAGTTAACTATACAATATTTAACTATTTAGAAAAAAATAGTTAACTACAATTTCATCTAGCTAATGAATGTTGCTAGACCACAAATATCTCTTCTGCTTTTTTAGTTCAATCTTCATCTCCATATCCATCTTCAAGATCACCTGTGTTGGCCACATTTGGACCGTGCAAAGTTTATAAAATTGAGAAAACGGGATATGTAAGTTTAGAGCAGCTATATATGTGAAAATAGTTAACTACATAAAAATAGTTAGCATCGACGGCGGTATATAGTTTGGGGTATAGAGTTAACTAGATATGAAAACATAACCGATTATTTGTAATTACAGTTCATAGTTATCTAATATATTTGACTATATGACAAAAATGAATTATATAGTGAATTATCTTTATAATTGTCTATTATAGTCAGCTATTTGCTATATAATGTACTAGATAGTAGCTATTATACTAGTTAACCATACAATATTTAACTATTTAGAAAAATAGTGAACTACAATTTCATCTAGCTAATGAATGTTGCTACACCACAAATATCTCTTCTGCTATTTTAGTTCAATCTTCATCTCCATCTCCATCTTCAAGCTCATATCTCTTATGCTATTTTAGTTCAATCTTCATCTCCATCTCCATCTTCAAGCTCACCAGTGTTGGCCACATTTGGACCGTGCAAAGTTTCTAAAATTGAGAAAATGAGATTTGTAAGTTTGGAGCAGCTAACTAAATATGAAAATAGTTAACTACATAAAAGTATTTGACTATTTATGGTTAACTATTTGGGGTACATAGTTAACTACATGTGATAACCGATTATTTGTAATTATAATTCATAGTTATCCAATATAGTTGACTATATGACAAAAAAACAAATTATATAGTGAATTATCCATATAATAATTGTCTATTATAATCAACTATTTGCTTTATAATGTACGAAATAGTAACTACTATACTAGTTAACTATACAATAGGTAACTATTTTGAAAAAATAGTTAATTACAATTTCATATAAGTTAAAGCAGCTTGGAAATGGAATTGAAGCTAGGAGGTGGTGGAGAGTCCGTAGAAGCTTCTTCAGTCTTGGTCCGATCGAGATTTACTCTGAACCTGGTGAATATTCGAGATTCGAGTAGCCAGGGCCACCATTAAGCCAAAGGACAAAGGCTTCGCATTAGAATAATAACTCGCCGGCGAGTCGCTGAACTAGTAGAAGAACGCGTTGGAAACGAGAGGCGGAGAGCTCTTCTGGCGATGATAAGGAGCAAAAGAGGTCGGAGAACATAACAGATTCAATGTTCTCATGAGCTTTGACAGGGAATATAACAGATCTGGTATGTCCACCGCAGAGACGATTTTGCCTCCTCACCTCCGCCACCGCCGCTTCAACTACGTTTTTCTTTCGCACAAAGAGAAGAGAAAGAGGAAGAGAAGAGGAAAGAGGAAAGAGGAAAGAGGAAAGAGGAAAGAGGAAAGAGAAAAGAGAAAAGAGGAAAGAGAAAGAGGAAGAGGAAAGAGGAAAGAGACAGAGAAAGACAAATTCTAAAAGTTTTCTCTATTGAACGAAAATAGATACTAGTATCTACATCTTTTACACAGACATGTCGCTTTTAGTCAGGGAAAAAGCAATGTCCAGAATAAGGCAGCAAAGACTTTTTCGACAATTCTCCTTATTCTGGACAGTTGACTATAGTTAAAAATTTAATTGACTGCGTTGAAAAGGTAGTTAGCTAATTAGTTCTTATGCAATTCAACCTATAATTTATTGGGAAAAATAAATAAAAATAAGGGAGAGTTACTTAAATAGCACACATGTTGGTAATAATGACTGGAGAGATACAAATATTTTTTTAATTACTATTTTGTTTTCCATACCCAGAATACCCTGATAAGCCTTTGAAAAAAAAAACATAATTACGATTGTGCCATTAATTTTTTTTTCCACGTCAGCAAAAAATCCTACGTGGCGTTATGACTGCTGACGTGTATTACGAAACTGGGCCGAAAATTTTTTCGTGTAAGTGATAGCTGAGTTACAAGACGAGTGGCTGATTTATCGAAAGCGGCTGACTTACAAGACGAATGGCTGATTTATCCGCATAAATCAGCTGAATGTTATGGCTGACTTATCGAATGAGTAGCTCATTTACGAATTTTTGGCTGATTTACAGACATTAGACATGGCTGAATTTAACTCCGAAGGCTGAGTTATAAAAATTTTGGCTGACTTATTGCTATGACGTGGCTGACTTATCATCGGAGCGGCTGACTTATTGCTATGACGTGGCTGACTTATCATCGGAGCGGCTGACTTATCAATGGACAGCGGCTGAGTTATTTGATCTAATGATGGCTGATTTATAATAAACCAGCCACTACACGGCTGATTAACAGATAACTCAGCTCAGTACTGGCTGATTTAGTAATTAATTGTTAATTACTGTAATAGTACGCTTACACAGCTGATTTATGCAGTGTAGCAGCTGACTTATTTTTTCCACCTGACTTATTTATTTCAGTGGCTGAGTTTGCAAACTTTGAAAATTACTGAAATAGTATTCCTAGTTACGACTAACTTATCAAATCTATGGTGGCTGATTTACTTTGATTGCACGGTACCATGTCAGCAAAAATGAAATCCACATCAGCTCGTTAACAGCGCATCTCTAGGTTAAGTCCCTGTAAACAGATCAATCCGCCGTCTTCTACCTAATTGTTCATCAAGAATATTTCTCTCTCTCTTTCGTCTCAGTTTGAAGATCTCAGCTCGTCAATGGATTCCGTAATTATAGTTTCGGGCAAATGGGTTAAGAAGGGTCGATATACATTCAATCCCGACAATCGAGGTTGCAGAGTTTTACAAGCTCCAGAGCAAACAACCTACGAGAATCTTGAGGAGATGATAATGGAGGACTATGGGCTGGAGTCGAGAAGTTATAAAATTCAGCTGAGCTATATGTTCTCCTCTAAAACACTGAAAAAATTGTCTCAAGACACACCCCCGGTTTATGTCTGCAACACTCGGCAATTGCAGAGCTTTTTAAGCTTAAGGAAAATCGACGAGTTACGTCTTTGTCTGGAGGTCACAGATAACAAAGATGGTGACATTACTCAGAAGGGAAAGTCGAATGAGAAGGTCAAGCGAACATTCTCTGAGGTCTCAATAGATGAATCTAGGGCGGATGATAATGAAGTCTTCAACAGTAGCGATGAAGAAGATGATGTTAGAGCAGATTTCAAATCTGGAGATTCTTGCGATTACAAAGATAAGGCGAACAAATCTGAAAGCTACGAAGAAGATGACGAATCTGAAGATGATGACGAATTTGACACCAGATTTGATATTGTTGACGACCCCGACGGTGCATCATCTGATGATGATAATTCTAGCATACTAGGAAAGCCTACCGAAGAAGATGAAAATTCACCTACTTTGCCTCCTAAGAAGAGACCCCATAATATTCCAAAGCACAGTTTGAAAGGATCTGATGAGTTTCTCAAGTTGGAGATGTCTTCGCTAAATATTGCTGTTGGACAGCGATATGCTCGGAAAGTAGATCTAGAAACCCGTCTGAAGCTTCTTACGGTTAGGGATCGTTTCGATTTTGATGTGAAAGTATCCAATACGGAATTGTTTATTGTTAAGTGTTGGGTTAACGGATGTAGCTGGAGAGTTCGTGCTTCCACTCAAGGAAAATCCCCCGAGTTCTATATTCGTGTCTATGATGAAGAACACACATGTTCTGTAACTGAGCGTTCCAATCGATCCCGACAAGCAACACCAGATATTTTAGGAGCTTTTTACAGAGATTTTCTCGGCGATATTGATCAATCAGTCAAACCGAATCATGTCGGGGTGATTTTCACAAAGCAATTTGGAATCAAGGTACATGTGGTACGGCTGATTTATAAATGACAAGACTGTTTTATTTTACGGCTGATTTACAAATGACACGGCTGGTTTACAAATGACACGGCTGATTTATAAATGACACGACTGTTTTATTTTACGGCTGATTTACAAATGACACGGCTGATTTATAAATGACACGACTGTTTTATTTTACGGCTGATTTACCAATGACACGGCTGATTTACAAATGACACGGCTGATTTATAAATGACACGACTGTTTTATTTTACGGCTGATTTACAAATGACACGGCTGATTTACAAATGACACGGCTGATTTATAAATGACACGACTGTTTTATTTTACGGCTGATTTACAAATGACACGGCTGATTTATAAATGACACGACTGTTTTATTTTACGGCTGATTTACCAATGACACGGCTGATTTACAAATGACACGGCTGATTTATTATCAACAGATGGATTATTGGAAGGCCCATAGGACGTTGCGCTTTGCAAGACAGATTGATACAGCAAGTCTGGAGAAGGGGTATGAAGACTTGCCTTCATACTTATATATGGTTAGAAGGGCAAATCCTGGTACAGTTACGCGTCTCCAACTAGATGTAGAATGCAGATTCAAGTATTTATTCATTGCATTCGGCGCGAGCGTTAATGGATTTCGGTATGTGCGTAAAGTAGTCGTGGTTGATGGTACATTTCTCCATGGAAAATACAAGGGAACTCTTCTTACAGCCCTAGCTCAAGATGGTAATTTTCAGATTTTTCCAATAGCTTTTGGTGTGGTGGACACCGAAAATGATGATTCGTGGAAGTGGTTTTTTCAACAACTTAAACTTATTGTTCCTGATGAGAGAGGGCTCGCGATCATCTCTGATAGGCATAAGTCAATTGGTAAAGCAATTGGGACTGTGTACCCATTAGCGGCTCGTGGAATCTGCACATACCACTTGTATAAGAACATTTTGGTCCGTTTTAGAGGTGGACACCTGTTTCGTTTGGTGAAGAAAGCTGCAAATTGTTATAGGCTAGATGATTTCAATCTTGTTTTCGAAGAGATTAGAAATCTTAATCCTGATCTTCATGGCTACCTCCAAAGAGCCGATGTACGAAT
The DNA here is from genome assembly GCA_002933915.1 of Eutrema heterophyllum. Taxonomy (NCBI): domain Eukaryota; kingdom Viridiplantae; phylum Streptophyta; class Magnoliopsida; order Brassicales; family Brassicaceae; genus Eutrema; species Eutrema heterophyllum. Next base: position 59,216 of record PKMM01004720.1, on the reverse strand, counting down.
GTGGACACGTGTTCATTTTCCGGGTGATAGATACAACATCACAACATCAAATATAGCGGAGTCCATGAACAAGGTGCTTTCAAAAGCAAGAAGTTTGCCTATCGTTCCACTATTGGAAACGATTAGGTCAATGATGACGAGGTGGTTTGCCGAACGAAGAGAAGATGCATGGTTGATGAAAACAATGCTTACACGCGGTGTTGAGAAACTATTGGCGGTAAGTAAGCCATAACTATCCCATAACTCAGCCATAACTATTCCATAAATCAGCCATAACTATCTCATAACTCAGCCGTCTATTTTTCATAAGTCAATTCCCCTTTTCTTTTTTCTCTTACAGGCTCGTGTCAATGGTGCTAGACTTGCGACAGTACAAAATATTAATTCTGTGCTCACAGAAGTCGTCTGCGGGACATCGAAGCATGTAGTTAATTTGAATGCAAAAAGATGCACGTGCCGTCGGTTCGATATTGAGAAAGTACCATGCGTCCATGCAATTGCAGCAGCCGAGCGTATGGAGGTTTCTCGTATGTCCCTGTGTGACACATATTGTCAAAGGGACTATTTATCTAATGCTTATGCTGGTACAGTAATGCCTATAGATACTGCACTCCCTGTACCTAACCGAGTTGCTGATATTGTGTGCATGCCACCGATCCCTCGACAACAACCAGGAAGACCTAAGATTTCGCGGATTAAATCTTCTTTAGAAGTGGCGTTGGCGAAGAAACGTCCTAGAAAGCGACACACATGTTCTATTTGTAATGGAGTTGGACACAATGCAAAAACTTGCAAGATGTAAAGAGGTCCATTCAGTTAGCTATTTTCTGTTAGCCGAAACTTAAATGTTATTGATAATAAGTCAGCCGTATTCCTTGTATTATTTTTCATAACTCAGTCACACCCCGAATTTGAGAAAATAAGTCAGCCGAACTTCGAATGCTACTCGTCATAAGTCAGCCACAATGCAAAAATGCTACTGGTCATAAGTCAGCCAAACTCCGAATGCTACTTGTCATAAGTCAGCCAAACTCCGACTGCTACTTGTCATAAGTCAGCCGTATCCCGAATGCTACTGGTCATAAGTCAGCCGTACCCCAAATTATATAAAAAAGGCTGCTCATAACCAGGTTTTATTCATTAATAACACTGTGCTGCTATAAATACATTACTATAGGTCATCTATAATTTCATGTTGAACATATTTGTAACATAATACCATTTAGTACATTAGTATACGTCATCTAAATGCATGTAAATTATAAAACATATCTAAATAGAGCGCCGTTCTTTAATTCGAAAGATTATGATTCCATTTACGATATATCATCTATATGAAATTGCAAGTTACATGAAATACAATTGCAAGATCAATTGCTTACTAGATTATATTGATGTCTTATACCATAGAGAAAATTAAGGGAACTTGACTCGTATGCATTAATTTGATTGAAAATGACCTATATTATAAGTCAGCCGCAATATTGATAAATCAGCCATGACGTATATTTTAGCGGTAAATTAAATAAATTTGTATTTTGAAAATAATTTAAATTTGAAATTTGAAATATTCGATAATCTCGAGGACCTTTAATTGGTTCGTAGTTTGTGTGTTGTGCGTAGATCTCGATGTTACTGATAAAGTAGATCTCGAAGACTTCAATTCTAATTCATTACTTTGTCGTATCTCGAGACATAAAGTAGATAGTGATAAGTCAGCCAGTAAACTTGGTAAGAAATGTTATAAATCAGCCGTTCGAGATAAAACCATACTTCCATCTTCGTCAATAAAATTGAGATAAATAGTCTGGTGCTTCGTCAAGGATCTCTGCCGCCATCTTCTCTCGTATTCCTTGTATGGTCCGGTCACTTAATCCTTCAAAACTAACGCCCAGTGCTAGCATTTCAATGTATTTCAGCGTGTACACGCCACAATCACCTGGATTATCGTTTTGGGGGACGTTTCTCTTCATTCTTCTCCACTTAAACTGAGCGTTGCTAATCTTGCGCACCTCGGGTGGAAAGAACTCGTTCAGCAGATAGGGAAGCATGCGCGTAAACGGTCTGCAAAGATCCAAAAGTTTCTTGTCGGCTTCCGCCGTTGCCTCCCCCATAATACTGTCGTAACAGGTAATTGACTCCTTCTTCAAATCGACTTCTAGGGCTACCCAATGATTGCCACCGACGTTGTGCACCATATATAAGAAGTCAACATCGTATAACCATTTCTTATGCGGCGCTGAATCCTCAGGAGTCAATCCATTAACGAGTTTATGCCACCCATCAGTGAATTTATAGTTCTTCGGATTGATTTTGAACTGCTCATAAGCTCCCACCCAATGACCAACAAACCATTGGTCAACAAAGCAAATTCTGTCAGTGTGGAATGGACATGGGGGAAGTTGCGCTCGTATCCGAAGGAGTCTAATGAAAGCAGACATGTGCTGAAAAAAAAAAACCAATTATTAGTAAGTCAGCCGTGAATTAAGTAAGTCAGCCGTTAATAAAAATCCAAATATTAGTAAGTCAGCCGTTAATAAAAATCCAACTATTAGTAAGTCAGCCGTGAATCCTTATTTTGTACTTACATCATCTCCTAACCAGCCATACATACTATCAGGCCACTCCGATCTAGGAGTGATTAGAACCCGGTAAAATTCAATCTCCCTTGGCACAGCTGGTTCTTGCGCAGTAAGTGGAATATTCCTATAAAACAAACAATATACGTAAAATGTTAACACAAATTACTGGAAGATACGAATCAACAAACGTAAGAAATTTGTAACATACTCAAACGGACGCAGGTAAGCTGTAAGTGCTTCCCATTTAAGTGGGTCCACAGGTTTGAGTGGATCATAGATTCCTTGACCAGGGACTAAACCCTGCTTCATCAAAGTCATTCCACTGTTGCCAATAGCCGGATACGGTGGTGGAGGAGGATATGATTTCTTCGACGGGTTACCAACTGCGGCTAAGTTGCCTACGTGTTGCAAAGTAGAAGTCATAACTAGTCGTGAAGTCCTTATTTTCTCCTCATCAGTCTCCTCCGGTTCAGACAACACCTTATTATCTTCATCCCGGACTTGTTCTGTTACATCAACCACGTCACTGTCAGCCGTAGGTCCTGCTGGTTGCTTCGGGTCGTCAACATCACTTGTATCAACCAAGTGCGGAATCTTAAACCCGGTCTTGCTGCCATCTTTCGCCTTCAGAAGAATCTTATTCTTGTAGGTTTTCTGTTTTTGCTCCTTTACCGTCTTCACAGCCAACTTCTTTGTTTTATTACCCTCACCAACGTTCGTTTTAGTAGCCTTCACTGCGGCTTCTGTCTTCACAGGTTTGGACTTCTTCTTCTTCTCCTGATTTTTCACTGCGGCGTCAACAACGTCCTGAAGAACAAAGTCATCGTCGTCTATATCGTCTGCATCTAGTGTTATCCGCGGGTTAAGCTGTACACCAAACTTCATAAATCAGCCATAACACATTATAAATCAGCCATAACTCATCCATAAATCAGCCATAACTCAGCCATAAATCAGCCATAACTCAGCCATAACTCAGCCATATGGTGCCATAACACATTATAAATCAGCCATAACTCATCCATAAATCAGCCATAACTCAGCCATAAATCAGCCATAACTCAGCCATAACTCAGCCATATGGCTCAGCCATAACTCAGCCATAACTCACCCATAACTCAGCCATAATACTTTATAAATCAGCCACCAAATTAATAAATCAGCCATGTTATTCATAAATCAGCCACAATACTTCATAAATCAGCCACAATACTTCATAAATAAGCCAGTAAAGTCTTCGTCGATAGTACCTTACTAATAAACTCTTGGTCGATATTAGTCTTGGAGTTGTCGTCATCATGACTTGATGAACGACTGCCTTCATTCACGACTGGCTTACGTGATTTCATAAGCTTAACCTCTGTTTCCAGCATGCCAACTCTTTTGCCAAAGGATGCAAAATTCTCCTCTATTTTGGCATAAATATTGGCCTCTAAGCTACGCACCATTCCCTCAATGTTGCTCTCCATTGTAGCAAAACTACTGTGTAATGTATCGACTTGTTCATAAATGGCAGACTTATTAATCTTTTTCACAACCTACAACAAAAAATAATGTTTAAAACTACTTACACAATAGATATGAAGAGTAAAATCTTGTAAGCAACACTTACAGCTGTTTCGCTTACAGTATCATCACTGTTTTCTAACCGAACTTCCTTTTCAAAGGCAACATCGTTGTTTCCTTTATTCCCCCTCTGTTTCTTCTTTGGGGGTTCGGCATCCTCGACTTTCTTGGCTTTTTGTTTCTGATCAGGCTGGACGGATACCGTTGTTTCCTTGACACCATAATAGTCTTTATCAAACTTTCCATCCAGAAGATCGTTTAACAACTCATCGAGTTGAGGATCAGTATTTTCAGTACCCCAGTCAGGGTAAATTTCGGCCCTCGGCTTCATGATCATGTTCCTCACTCGCACCTAATTGATAACTCAGCTGTAAATAATTGATAACTCAGCCTAGGCATAATTGATAACTCAGCCGTAAATAATTGATAACTCAGCTGTAAATAATTGATAACTCAGCCGTAAATAATTGATAACTCAGCCGTAAATAATTGATAACTCAGCTGTAAATAATTGATAACTCAGCCGAAATAAATCATAACTCAGCTGTAAATAATTGATAACTAAGCTGTAAATAATTGATAACGCAGCTGTACCTTTTCATGTTTGATGATCTCGTCAGACACAAAATGTTCTATAGTGCTACGGGTGCGGTTTCCAGACCATCGAATGATTGGGATTTCTGCTGGATTTATTAGTTTCCCAACATTCTCTGCAATACACGAAACTGATTCATACGCCCAGATTTGTAAAGCGTGGACGAATCCGCTCACCGTGTATGAACGAGCTTCGGAACCGGCCTTGCTTACACCCTCAATAAGAGCCTGGAAAGCGACTCTTCCCCACGGATAGTTATTCAAGTCTTCAACTCTGAAAACTCTTTTCGCACTCTCCATAGGCAACCGTGAATTATGGTGCAATCCGTGTATACCCATTTGTAAAACACACAACAACCCAATCTGGATCCGTATTTCAAGTGTCCAACTACGACATACGTTGAACACCTTAGCGAGTTCATCGTATTTCGGACCACCAATAGCACCTTCGGGAACACCCAACATATCCCACAGCGGACGAAAGTTAGGTTCACAGATCTGGGTAGGGTATGGACCTGATTCTAAACCCGTAATATCCGTAAACTCGTGCAGACTGAATCTTATTGGTTGCCCTCCAACCAGTGACCAAAACTCGTTAGAACTATTGATGGCCAACTGTCGCGTCAGAAGGTAGTGGACAGTCTTGGCAGACCACACATAGGTGCTATCGACCAGCTTGGGAATGATACCAACACGTGTTTTCTTTATCGCTTCCCACGCATCAAGCCCAATTGCTTCCTTCACAACCCCAAAACAGCCAAGCGGACAGTTGTGATTCAAGGATTTCTTCTGCAGTGGCGATTTCCCATCTTCGTACATTGGAGGCGGGTATTTCTTTCTTCCCATCTATCATATTGAAACAACGAAAACAAAGTTCATAAATCAGCCATCATGAATCAATAATTCAGCCGTTAATTTCGTAAATCAGCCATCATATAATCCATAATTCAGCCATCATGTAATTCATAAATCAGCCATCATGTAATTCATAAGTCAGCTGTTTCATAAATCAGCCGTGTGAAGCATAAATAAGTAGCCATCATGTATTTCATAAATCAGCCATCATGTAATTCATAAATCAGCCCATCATGTAATTCATAAATCAGCCATCATGTAATTCATAAATCAGCCATCATGTAATTCATAAATCAGCCGTGTGATACATAAATAAGCCATGTCATTCATAAGTCAGCCATCATATAATCCATAAGTCAGCCATCATATAATCCATAATTCAGCCACCATGTAATTCATAAATCAGCCATCATATAATTCATAAATCAGCCATGCAAATTCATAAAACCATTCGAATACGACCACAAATCCAAAACTCCAATACCGAAATATGACCAGAAATCAACAGTAAGGCAACATCAAATATAAAAATTACCGTAAAAAAGATGAAGACGACGAAGCGGAAGATGAACAGTCGAATTCGGAAGCGGAAGCAGAAGCAGAAGCGGAAGCGGAAGGTGAAGACGACGTAGACGGACGACGGAAGAATGAAGGCGAGGCGGTAGAAGAAGGCAAATCGTCGTCGGAATGGGGCTTTTTTGCTTAAATGTTTCGTTTTCTAACTAGATTGTTGCAATTTAGTTCGCCGGTGACTAAACCCTAATTTGAAGCTGGCGAGATCGGAGAGGCCGGCGAGATTGCGGGAAACTGATGGCGAGGCGGCGAAGAAGTTCTTCGGCGAAGAGGTTAATCGGCGAAGAAGAGAGTGGAGAATGTGAACAGTTTTTTTTTAGGGCGGAAATGAACAGTTTTTTTGTTTTTCTTAGTTTTGTAGGTTAAAAAAAAAAACTGATGATTTTAAAAACTGATTATAAATTAAAAACGAGGGAAAATTAAAAAAGTTAAATATCAGGATTAAAACTAATCAAAATGGCATTTTTGTTAATTATATAGTTACTATCAGGGTTAAGATAACATTTTAATGGATTTTTCAACATTTTAGTAATATTGAAAAAATGTATGATAGTTTAGTCATATCATAACAAATGAATGCTATTCTAGCTTTTAGCAAGCTCAAAACTTGTCTTTTAACCAAAACTGGAATATTCGAGAGTATGGAGTGAAGAATGATAAGATTCGCCAGAGAAGGTCAATGGACTGACATTTTGATAAAAATAGATCCCAAAACCTTTCTTCGTCTATTAAAAGCGAACGGACAGGAACCAATTGGGTTGCAGAAGAGACAGAGAAAAAGAGAGTTAAACAAAACAAGCAATCCGATTGATCTAGGAGATCGTCATGATTCTTACAAGTAAGCTTCTCAATTTCAACCTCTTCTTTTTTTTTTTGCTTTCTGGGTTGTTAAGCTTAAATTCTTCTGCGTTTCTCATTGTTCCGTCTTTCTCCATCTGAGTATGGTTGTTAAATTGTTTTACTTGATTGATTTCTTCAAAAAAATTGGGTCTTGTTGAGAGACTAAGCTCATTTCTCGTTTTATTGAATCTGGATTTGTTTCTTCTTTTTTCAATAGAAACTTCAGAAAAAAGTTTGGGTCTTTAGACGCTACGCTTTATTTCTCATTCTATTGAATCTGGATTTGTTTCCTTTTTCACTTACAAGCTAAAAGAAAAGCTTGGGTATTGGATGAGTTTTTGCCTAGTTTCTGCTAACACAACAGTAAAAACAGAGACTTTGCAAATGCTTGCCATTTAGAAAACCCAAGTTTGATAAAAAGTGGTTATTGTTCATCTTACAGAATGCTTGCCATTTATATGGCTGTTTCTACTTACTCTGTGTGCTGGAAGGACACTGTACCCACTCCCTGGTAACGGAGCTAAAGGCGCTAAGCTTCCTATTCAGACTTCACGTCCTTATAACATTGCACACAGAGGCTCAAACGGAGAGATCCCAGAAGAAACTGCAGCTGCATACTTGGTATACCATTGATCTTTCCTTGATCAACCTCCTTCTGTTTTATTTGATTATCTGGCGTATTACTTTTTGTAGTTTTCATGTCTGGAGAGGTGAATTAGAGAGCTTGACTTACGGAAATCGGGAAACATTTTCTTTGTTGAAGTGGATTTTCTTCCTTGGAACAATTTGTATAAGCAATTTCTTTTTGTCTTTTGACAGAGAGCAATTGAAGAAGGTACAGACTTCATAGAAACAGATATCTTATCATCCAAAGATGGTGTGCTTATCTGTTTCCATGATGTTATCCTTGACCTAACAACCAATGTTGCGAGTCACAAGGAGTTTGCTGATCGTAAAAGGACATATGAGGTCCAAGGATTCAACATCACTGGCTTTTTCACTTGTACGTTACCTCCATTCTCCTTGTGTTTTGGATGCCTGAGAGTTGATGCATGCCAATGGGTTCTGTCTCAGCATATTACTGGAATCCTTTTCAGCATTTAGAGTCTTTTCATTTGCTCAAAAGAGCTCGTGCACGTAATTTCATCTATTAACTACTTAGAGAAGCATTTAATAAAACCTTCAAGTTGGTTTATTTGAATTTGAGCTATTCTCTAACAACTGATTCCTTTTTTATTGCTTGCAGTTGATTTTACTCTCAATGAACTAAAAAAACTACGTACAAAACAGAGATATTCTTTTCGAGACCAGCAATATAACGGTTAGCTAGCCTTTCTTTCCAGGATTTAGCTATCGGAAGAAATAAATAGAATCGCTTGGTACAGAAAATATTTAACCATGCTCATCCTTTGTTTGAATTGCAGGAAAGTACCCTATCATTACATTTGAAGAATTCATTATCATTGCTCGGGATGCTCCAAGAGTTGTTGGGATATATCCTGAGATTAAAAATCCAATTTTAATGAACCAGCATGTAAGTTACAATCTGACAGGCTTATTGGAATCCTAAAGACTGACTTGAAAAGGCTCTTGCACCACCATTAGGTTCAATTTGCAGAAAATGATGAACTTTTTGGCTTTTATTTCCCCTGAAAGTAATACCTTAATTTATCTTCGTTACTAAATCACTGTTGAATATCGGCAGGTTAAATGGCCTGGTGGTAAGAGATTTGAGGATAAGATTGTGGAGACTCTTAAGAAGTATGGGTACGGAGGCGCATATTTGTCCAAGAAGTGGTTGAAAAAACCATTGTTCATTCAGTCATTTGCCCCAACTTCACTAGTGTACATATCAAACTTGACAGACTCACCGAAAGTCTTCTTAGTAGACGATGTAACCATGCCAACTCAAGATACTAACCAGGTCAATCCTCTGATCCTCTTCTTGTTTGTGTATCCCTGAAAGGTCTTATCCTTCTGCTAAAGTGTCTGGCCGATCTTTCTGTCAAATCTAAGCAGACATACGCAGAGATCACATCAGATGCCTATCTCAGCTACATTAAGCAGTATGTGGTGGGGATTGGACCATGGAAGGATACAATTGTTCCAGTAACGAACAACTATATGCAAACCCCCACAGATTTGGTCAAAAGAGCTCACGCTCATAATCTACAGGTAGGATTTAAGATTCTTCCGGAGACTGGGAGTCAGTAAAACATGCTAATAACTTCTTGACCATGTTCTTTGTGATACAAATTCAGGTGCATCCATACACGTACAGAAATGAACACGAGTACTTACACTTTAACTTCAGCCAAGACCCATATAAGGAATACGAGTACTGGATCAATGAGATTGGAGTTGATGGACTCTTTACCGATTTCACGGGCAGCCTCCATAACTTTCAAGAGTGGACATCTCCATTACCTGAAACCTCCAAGTCTCCGCGACAGCTCTTGGGTCAAATTGCTTCATTGGTCCTCCCTTATGCAAAGGCTTGAAGTACCACACTAATTCCTTTCAGTGTATCCATTGTTTGTCATTAATTGGGTACTTAAGTCTTATCCATCATTCTTAACACAAAAAAAACAGTTGTCCACAATTTCTGAATCTTGCGTGCTTCTACAATCTTCAGTCTAAGTGTCTAACAGAGGAGTCTGGAAGATTAAATTAAAGAAGAAAGACACAAGTTCATTAAATCGTATTTGTTTACTTCACAAGATTATACATAAAAGTCAAATAACTTTGTAAATCTTGGAACAGACTTCTATAATACCAAGAAGGAAACAATTTATCTATTCAAACGTAAAAGATAGTGTACAAATCAAACTCAATCCCCTCAAAAGATCTTTCAATTAGACACAGAAAGTTGTGCAGCAGGGGAAGCAAGATAACCATCTAGGGTTGAGATTAGAGCCACGATCAGCTTCTGCTTTAGGAGTAACTGATTTAGGAGCTTCCTCTTTCTTCAGTACTTCATCTTCTTCAGCCTCAGTCGAAATCTTTGGTGTCTCTGACTGCGACGGCCTCCTCTGTTTCTTTTGTGGCGCTGTACCTTGTAATCCGCCCTTGTCTGCATTCCCCAATCTACACAAACAACAACAACAATAAAAGTGAGAAAAGAAAACGCATTTCTATTTTATCACATAAAGAAGAGATGGATGATCACAAACAATTTTTTAATTTTTTTTGTTTACATTGGAAAAGCGAAAGACGTGACGCTTAGATCTTCTGAGCGACGAGAAACCGAACGATCTAATTTATTGGTTTTGTTGTTGTTGTTTTCTTTATTAGCAGCTTCATTAGCCATGATAACCTCTCTTATACTTGCTGCAGCCTTTTGTTCTTCTTCTTTACTTGCGCGGTAAGCTTTGTCTGTTTCAGCTGCTTTCTTACCTATATCCACCGGTGTTTTGGCCTCCTCCACCACTCCACCTCCTTGGTTTGTGTTGTGGCGCGGAGATGGTAAATGAGAAGGCAAAGGAGGGGTTATTGGTGAAGGAGGCTGAGGAAATGTTAGCTCGCCGGATTTGAAGTAATCACCTCCGGTGAAGCTATTGTTGCCCATGTGGATGCTGAATAGAGATTCGTTAGAGAGAGTGCTCCATTCAACTGGAGCCGTAGAGGTTGTTCTTGCGAAAACGCGTGAAGGAATTCTGTAAGAAGGTGTATTAGGGCTCGAGGTCGTTGTGGTTGTGTTGTTTGTGGATCTCTCCATGACTTGTGTTGGAGGAGATTGCTCTACGTAGTTGTTGCTGTTGTTTTTTAGATTCTGATCAGGTTTTGGTTCGGCTTCTATGGAAGAACAAGATGAAGAGGAAGAAGAAGAAAGTCGTACGATTGGATCTTCCATTTCTGGTTTAGAGGCTAAGTATGTAGAGTTTTGGTTCGTGGGGTTGAAAAAGTTGTGCTCTTGTGACGTTTCCATGATTCAAAATGAATCTGTTCTTGGGTTTTGATTTTTTTGCCGAATTCTCAATCTGCAATGTAACAATGAAGACAAAAAAAACTGGATTATGGATTCAGAATAGAGAAGATCACATCAATGACATCTTTGAGAGATTTAGTTAACCTGATGTTTCAGAGGATAACGATGAAGACGAAGAACACTAGCAAGAAGATATTATTTTTAGAAAATTTCAAAAGTCAAAATATGGAGAGACAAAGAATGTTGTTTGTTTTTGGAATCCGGAGATTTTGAGAGTTTAAAGGACACGCACGCGTGTAGGAGTTTTTTTTTTACTTCTGATAATAATAATTGTTACCCAATTTTAATTTAACTATTTTTCGCCATTGCTAAGTAAAGATTAAAAAGTGATCATTTTAATCCGGTCTCGGTTTAGATTCGGTTCGACCATTGGTTTACATATAACTGTGGCAGATCAGCGAGCGAATCCAAATAAACGGCCAAGATAATCTCATATAAATGAACGGACAGGATGAGGCAACTATTTGACATAAGCCCTTCTCTTACATTGTCTGGGTTTTCACATTTTACTACTGGCGAGAATCGAAAGACGCTTCCAGAGAGATCGTCACCGTAAAACCCTAGAGAGTTGGTACAGTCTCATCGATTGTTCTTCTTCTTTCTGTTTAAACTGTCCAGTTCTTTTGATTTTATGGCTTCGATTTGATATTCTGATGTTCCACCCGCTGATCCGAAACTAGATTGTTATCTGTTTGTTGATGTTTCTGCTCATTCTTTGTTTACGATTTTATTCTGCAACCTAGGATTTTGATTTGGAGTTTGAATGTGTTTATTTATGTTTCATTTCACGGTTATGACTGTTGCGATCTGTGGGTTTAGTGAGTTGACCTTCTAAGCTTTAGTTCAATCTCTATGGATTCTTTTTCTTCCAAACTGATGGTTATTGATGTTTATTATTCGTGTCTGATAATCTTTTGGTCACCATACGTGTAGCAAACACGAGAACAGATCATGAAGTTCTTAAGCTTCTTGTGTTTTTGCATTATTTGTTTTATGAAAGAATGCCTTTTTCTTACTTGTATTGACGATTGAATTGATGGGTCTTTCATGAGTTTCACCTTTTGATTCTGCCTTTCTGAAATCACTATCTATATTTTGGGTTGTTTTTTATTTGTCTAACCACTTAGTGAATGCTCTCTTTAATTGCTTCCAGAATACAGATACGCACCACATGGCTTTCTTAAGTAAAGTTGGAAAGATATTTAGGCAGACCAGCACCCATGTCACTGCCTCTAACTCAATGCTACAGAGCATCCGTTGCATGTCTTCGTCAAAAATCTTTGTTGGAGGTGACTATAACTCTATTTTTGTCGTGTGAGAGAGTACTCTCTTTTTCGGTTCTGTTTCCCTCTGCTTGTGTCTCAAAATTGTCGATGTTGCTTCAGGGATCTCCTACAGCACTGATGAATTTGGCTTAAGAGAAGCTTTTAGCAAATATGGAGAAGTTGTTGATGGTAGCTAGCTATCTCCCTTTAAGTTATTGCAAATGTCTAGCCGTTGAAGTCTTAACTTACTTTTGCTCCTGTATAATTTTCGTGGTTTTATAGCTGACTAATTTTTTTTGTTTTTTTCAATGTCAGCGAAAATTATTGTGGACCGTGAAACTGGCAGATCGAGGGGGTTTGCTTTCGTAACATTTACTTCAACCGAGGAGGCTAGTAATGCCATGCAATTGGATGGACAGGTAGCACACAAATGTTCCAGCTTCTTTTGCTACTAAGATGTCATGGGGCTTATTCCTTTGTCATTTCTTTTTCTTTTCTGACCGTTTATGTCGTGTTCTGGATGTTCGACCTTTTTCAAAATCAGTTGTGCCTTGACGATGCATGTTTCTAAAACACTTAAGGTTTTTGGCCTTTCAAACGTTGGCAACATAGGTAGGGTAGGTATCATCATCTAGCTTGAAATACTATTCATCTGTTAGGCAGCGACTTGCTCTCTCTTTATGAATGTCTGAATGCTGAGCAATATATCATTGTGTTTGTTTATTTTATATCTCGTTTCAAACTAAATCTTTGCTTTCAGACTGCGGCTAGATAAATCAGAAAACGCTAAAATTGTTCCTTCTTTGCTTGGCATCGTAAATTGGCCATTTATTGGAGTTTGATTTTTTGCATATAGGACCTTCATGGTCGAAGAATTAGGGTGAACTACGCAACTGAAAGAGGAAGTGGATTTGGGGGAAGGGGATTCGGTGGTCCTGGTGGTGGCAATGCAGGTGGTTACGGTGCTCCAGCTGGTGGTTATGGAGGGGGTGGTTACGGAGGTGGTGCTGGTGGTTACGGTGCTCCAGCCGGTGGTTACGGAGGTGGCTCTTCTTATGGTGGAAATGCCGGTGGTGGTGGTTATGGAGGTAACTCTCCTTATGGTGGCAATGCCGTTGGTGGTGGTGGTGATTATGGAAGCAACTTTGGCAGCGGATATGGTGTTGCTGGTGGTGTTGGTGGAAGTGACAACTTTACCCAAGGCAGTTCCTCTAATGCTGGCTTTGATGACAAGTTTAGCAGCAACGAACCACTAGGCAATGATACGGATCATCAGCTTGAAAGCGGGTTTGCGGGTGATGAACAGTTTGGTGGCAGTGACAATCAATTCGGTGACTCAGAGAACAGTAAAACAGAGGTTGGCCCAGACGGGTTTGATCAGTCTGACGATGGCGATGTTGCAAAGAGAGCTTAATCTCTACAATGTTGCGCCGCCTACGTTACTCTTTGCGTCCTCGAACTTTTCGTTGCAGTTTCAGACTAAACTTAATGGAAGTTTCTTAATTTATGTTTTTTAAGTTGGGGTTGTTTATCATGTAGAGACCTCTATTGTTGTTCGTTTTTTTTTATAATGTTTTCTGACATTTGAGGCCCATAAATAATAATTGTAATAACTTTTAACAGACTCGTGATTATTATACTACTTACTCAATGAGTTAACAAGAACAAGATCTTCAAAACTGAAGACAACCCAATCTGCTTTGGCTGCAACTGCTTCACGAAGCTGAATTCCGGCGTAGCATATGAACAAGTCTGCGCCACCTGGCTTACGTGCCTACAGTGGGACTCAAAAGACGAATGAGAATCGATTGCTTTTTGTGCAAATGCTCAGTTTACAAGTAGCAGTACCTTGGAGGTCTTTTCAAGAAAATCTTCGACATCCGATTGAGAAGGCTTAAAGAAAGAAAGTGTTGCAGCCAAGGCATGGAACAGATCCACCCATCGCTCTAGGAAAGCAAGACTTTAGTTATATATGCTTTAGAAAGTCCATCAATAAAGTAAGCAACAGTTTTCAAAATCATAGGTATTTATTTGTACATTTTCAAAATTCACGAGGAATAAAACAATTATGAAAACAACTATGGGCTTTATTTGAACAATTTTTATAAATATAGGTTTTCCCAAAAAGAAACTAACTCTTTAATTTGAATTAAATGTTTCAGTAAATCGTTGCGGTTCACAAATTGGTATTCGTGGCCGGTCCGTCCATCTGGACGTCGATTTGGCGAGAAGCGCGCCAGTCTCGGAAGGCTTATAAACCCTAACTCTTGGAAGGTTCTAGGCATTCAGTCTCTTCTCTCTGCCAACGGAAATGGCGAGCAAGGGCGAGGATTCGAGCCATGAGCAACCTCCTCTGAGTTACCGTAAGAGTATCGCCACGCACGATCAATTCATCGGTAAGCGCCAAGTCTCTTCTTCCACTCATCGTTCTCTTTGATTTATACGGCGGGAAACGAATCTGCGGAAATCGTTGTAGATTTGTTTTTGCATATGATTACGCTTAGACGATGAGTTTCTCAGCGAATTTGTCGAGATTCCATCCGGTGATTGTGATGAGAACATCCGGATCATTCTCAGTGGCATTTTTATCGGAGCCTTATAGTTCTAAATCTGTTCTAATAGTCTAAATTCGCAACGCATTGATGTAGTTTGGAGAGAGTTCCTATGGGGAGGTATTGCTGGAGCTTTTGGAGAAGGAATGATGCATCCCGTAGATACCCTCAAAACCCGACTTCAGAGTCAAATTATCATGAATGCAGCTCAGGTATATTTAACCAGGCGTCACTTGCAGTGATTTTCGTTTCAGAAACTCTGTTTTAATCTTAGGAAAGACAGATTAGACCTGATTGCATGATTACTTTCAATTCTCCGAGTATATATCATCTCTAACCTTGTTCAGTTGTTGATTTCAGAGACAAAAGAGCATTCCTCAAATGCTCCGGACTGTCTGGGTTGGTGATGGATTAAAAGGTACATCATCATACTCTTTGCCCTCATCTTCTTCCATCTTGTAAGTATGGCTGTATCATATTCCCTTTTATCTATAAATGTGTCCCTCTCTCTCTTCTTGTGGCATGCTTATGTGTGATTCACTTTCCTACTTATCATCGTTATAAAGCAACAGACTGCCTAGGCTATACATGTTTACGCTGTGAACTTGGAGCAGAAATTTTTTTTCTTCTATGCTCTGAGTTTTTGGTTTTTTTTGCTCTTTTATTTCTCTGCTGACTTTAATTTTAGGCTTTTACAGGGGAATTGCTCCTGGAGTCACTGGATCTCTTGCTACTGGAGCAACCTACTTTGGTGTTATTGAGTCCACAAAGAAATGGATTGAAGAGTCTCATCCCAGCTTAGGAGGGCACTGGGTACACTTTATAGCAGGAGCTATTGGTATGTTATCTAATCTCTCATCTCCTCTCTTGGTCATCTGATCAATGAGGTGGTGGTAAAGATAGGAGGGAAACGTATGTTCACTCAAGTGGAAACTGATTTTGAATGCCAAGCATGAAGCATAAATGAAACTAAAAATAACCTGGCTGAAAAATCAGATACTATGAGACATTTCAATGTTATGTGATGATTCTAACTATCGATATCGTGGGTCTTTAAAAGATAAGATTCAGATTTCAGCAAAACCACATAAGAGCAAGGTTGCAAGAATTGCTGATTTACTTAAGAGCATGTGGAACTGCAATATTTCTTTACTCTCTCATGGGACGCCATTGACTGGCCTTTTTGTGGATTTCATTATGAAAAATTGTGGTTGTATGTTTTACATACACCTCATGAGTGTTCCCAAAAAATTGAAAATGAATGGAAACCTAGAGTTATCTGAAGTTGGAAAGCATCTGATTCCTTTGTGTTCTGCTGCATCTTCTTTGTTTTTCAGGTGATACACTTGGTTCTTTCGTATATGTTCCTTGTGAAGTAATAAAGCAGCGGATGCAAATTCAAGGCACTAGTAGCTCCTGGAGTTCTTTTATTTCTAGGAACTGCGTTCCGGTGAAACCAAGAGGTGACATGTATGGTTATTATACTGGAATGTTCCAAGCTGGAGGCTCAATATGGAAAGAGCAAGGGCCAAAAGGACTGTATGCTGGGTATGTAATTTTCCTTCAGGCTATTATGATGCCAATTGGATACATCATTATAATTGTTGCATCCTTTTTATAGGGACCCATGTTGTTTTCCTTTTTCCTTTGGCAGATATTGGTCTACACTTGCAAGGGATGTACCTTTTGCTGGCCTTATGGTATGTAATGTGACGCTTCAGTGAAACTGTTACCTCCATTAATCTGATGTGTCTTTGTCACCTCATGTTGGTTCTGTTTTCCCCCTCAGGTAATGTTTTATGAAGCATTAAAGGATCTAACAGAGCAAGGGAAGAAAAAGTTTCCACAATATGGAGTCAACAGTTCTATCGAGGGGCTCGTACTGGGAGGATTAGCTGGTGGTACGTTAAGATGAGATCAGTTTAAAGAAACCGTTTTAAATAACTCATCTGTAGTGACCCATGTTTATACAATGTCTCTCCAGGACTAAGTGCTTATCTTACAACCCCACTGGATGTTGTAAAAACAAGATTGCAAGTGCAAGGAACAACGATCAAGTATGTCTCATGTTCTTACAGATTCATATGATCATATCTAAAATAGCATCCCCAAGTAGAATCAAGAACTTGTTTTGGTAATCTCGATAGGTACAAGGGGTGGTTGGATGCAGTTGGGCAGATATGGAGGAAGGAAGGTCCAGAGGGTTTTTTCCGGGGAAGCGTCCCGAGGGTCATGTGGTATATTCCGGCCTCGGCACTCACCTTCATGGCCGTTGAATTCCTTAGAGAGAATTTCAGAGAGAAAGGTAAGAATAATAATGCCGTGTCAAACTTGAGCATAGAGAGGAAAAGATCATCTTCTTCAGTACACGAGGTTAGGGAGAACTAACTAGCGAGATGATTCTCGTCTTTTTGGATTCAAGTATTAAAAGTGAATGACATTCACAAACTTTGTCTATAATAAGATACTTTTACAGCATTATTAAAAGTGAGTGACATTCACAAGCTTCCCTTGCTCGATGTTTTGTTTCTTCTTGCAAGATACTGTTAACAACAATCTGATCCGTCTTTAATAAGATACTTATTCTTAATTTCCCTTTTTATATTAGCCTGAAGAGAAAAAGAAATTGTTTACCTTATAAAAAAAAAAGAAATAAATAAGTTATTGGATTTTCCAAGGTCAATTCCCGGACAGCTTGAATTGGTTAGAGTATGCGTTTAAAAACGATAACAAAAGAGGAATTAGCCTAAACCCTAAGAAGGAGATGGCGTCTGCTTCTCGGTCGGAGAAACGATGCCTCTACGAGGTTCTCGGTATCAGCAAGGAATCATCACCGGACGAGATTCGATCCTCCTATCGGCGTTTGGCTTTGCAGCGTCATCCCGACAAGCTTATCAAGGCCGGTGGAATATCGGAGGCTGAAGCCACCGCCCAGTTCCAAGAGCTCGTTCACGCCTATGAGGTTTTATCCGATCCCAAGGAGCGAGCCTGGTATGATTCCCACCGATCTCAGATTCTATTCGCCGACCATGGCTCCGACGGTGGCTCCAAATCTCGTGGAATGCCTGGCGGCTCCGTTCCGGATCTATTCGCTTTCTTCTCGACCACTGTATATTCCGGGTATTCAGACACCGGAAAGGGATTTTACAAGGTGTATTTCGATGTGTTTAACAGTGTTTACCTCAACGAGATTAAGTTCGCGAGAACGTTAGGGTTGAGGATGGACTCTGTGAGGGAAGCTCCGATCATGGGGAATCTAGAGAGTCCGTACGCTCAGGTGACGGCGTTTTACAATTACTGGCTAGGTTTTAGCACTGTTATGGATTTCTGCTGGGTGGATGAGTACGATGTGATGGCTGGACCTAACCGAAAGTCGAGAAGGTTGATGGAGGAAGAGAATAAGAAGGTGAGAAAGAAAGCCAGGAAAGAGTATAATGAGACTGTGAGAGGTTTGGCAGAGTTTGTAAAGAAGAGGGACAAGAGAGTGATTGACATGATGGTGAAGAAGAATGCTGAGATGGAGTTGAAGAAGGCAGAGGAGAGGGAGAGGAAGAAGAAGATGGAGAAGGAGAGACTGGAGAGAGCTATGAACTATGAGGAGCCTGATTGGGCTAAGGCGCAGGATGTAGAGGAGGAAGGTGCAGGATTCGATGTAGTGGAAGAGGATGCTGATGATGATGATGCTAAGAGGAAGAATGAGCAGCTCTATTGCATTGTTTGTAGCAAGAAGTTCAAAAGTGAGAAGCAGTGGAAAAACCACGAACAGTCGAAGAAGCACAAAGAGAAAGTGGCGGAGTTGAGAGAGTCATTTCATGCAGAAGACGAAAAGGAGAGAGAAGATGAGGAAGAGAATCATGGGCCGTTGGAGCCACCTGAAACTGTAGAGGAGCTCCATGAGAAGTTTCAGGAGGGATTAAATATCGACGATGAAGAAGTGGAAGAAAAGGATATCGAGGAGGAAGTTGTAGGCAAAGCTGATGAAACTGATGAGGAGTATTTTGTGGCAGAGGAGTATGTGAAAGAATCTAGTGAAAGTGAGGATGAGGATGTCGATGATGAGATGAGTCTACTCAAGAAAATGGTATCTGGGCAGAAGAATAAGCGAAAAAATGTTGTGTCAAGGAAAGAAGATGGAGCTCAAGTCCAGATTGAGAGCGACACAGCAGAGTTTAGCGAATTTGATAACCAGAAAAGCACAGGTAGGAATAGAAAAGGTAAGAAGGAGAGAAATAAACGGAATGCTGGAAAAGACACGACAGATGATGCCAGCAAGGTACAGATTCCTGGAGACGACGGTAATACAGATGACAATGTGGATGCAACGGACACAGCTTCTGGAGCATTTGAGGATTCTCAGAAGGATGAGCCAGACTTAATGGAGTATGATAACAGGAAGAGCACAGGGAGGAGGCGCAGAAGTAAGAAGGCTAAGGATAAGAATAATCTTGGAGGGTTAATGGAGAAGAGCAGTGAAGCGGATGATACTCAAGATAGAAATGGAGACATGGAAGAATCTCATTCTGAAACGTTTGAGAATCAAAGTGAATATATAGAACACAAGAAGGCTCCCAGATCAAAGAAATCAACCAGAGGAATGAAAACCAAGGTACAATCATTCTTCCCTTGTAACATCACTAAATCATAGATTTTGGCGTGATAATTCTTGAAATCATATACATCAAAATGCAGGGCACATCGAAGAAAACAAGTAATAACGAATGCGAAAGATGCGGTGAGGAGTTCGAGTCGAGGTTGGTCCATTAGATATTTGTTCTTTTGTCATCTCTAATTCTCCAGTAGTATACTTCGAATCATTCAAATATTGACCCACCTTTTATCTACTATGGCCAGGACAAAACTATTCAAGCATATAGCTGATACCGGTCATGGGACAGTGAAATCTCGATGATCCATATGCTCATTTTAAAGCGCATTTAAGGATTATGTAGAGAAGAACCAAAAGTTGGCTGGAGAATTGCATTCTTTGATTTAATTTATACATTTGACTCAGTGAAGAAGGAAGGTGGAAAGAGCAAATAAGCTATTGTTTTGACATTGTTGTAGTGCATTTGAAGTGGTGATCAAATTATGTACCGACTACTTGTATGTTTGATACAAAGATTTTGCAGAGAAGAAATCTATCAAAGATTGGTTCAAGAATTGTGCATTTCTTTCAAGTATTACATAATACTCAAGATTGTGGGATCATATGATAACGGTTTCTACTATGAAAAATGTTTTATCAATTGAAACAAAACGTAGACCGAATTGTCAGAATAATCTCACTAAATAGCAGATTCTTTCAAAAACTCTGCAAAACACCAAACGCATAGCAAAATCCTGCAGAAAAGATTCATAACGCCAGGCTTAACATGACTCTAAAGCTGAGAGCACCAGTCCCTAGCATTCTGGAACATCTTCAACCATGGACTCGGCCCAGCTTTCTCAGCGTCCCAGCTTGTCGGGTACCACGGAAACTGCCACATCAAGAAACAACGTTCAGGATGAGGCATCATCGCCAAATGTCTCCCGTCAGGCGAACATATAGCTGCTATCCCCAATGGTGAACCATTGAGGTTAAAAGGATAAGCTTCAGTCACGCTCCCATCATCATCACAGTATCTCAATGGTGCCAAATCAGAGTGAAGCATATGGTCCAAGACTCCTTCGTCCGGGAAATAAGCCCGTCCTTCTCCATGAGCTGCCCAAACCCCTAAAGTACTTCCCTCCATTCCTTTCAGCATTATCGATGGCGAGTCCTTTATGGTAACGCTTGTGAACCTGCACTCAAACCTTCCTGATTCGTTGTGAACAAACCTCGGCTGCGACGTGTCGAGTGACCCGCCAACTTGAGGACCTGGAACCCATCCTAACAAGGCCATTAACTGACATCCATTGCAGATTCCGAGGCTGAAAGTGTCTGGTCTTTTGTAGAACTCCTGGAATTGACTGAGGAGAGGCTCGTTGAATCTTATTGAAGCAGCCCAACCTTTGGCTGAGTCAAGGACATCCGCGTAGCTAAACCCTCCCACAAACACAATCCCACGGAACTGATCAAGAGTGATTGCTCCGGCTAGAAGATCAGACACCGTCACATCCCACGGTTCAAAACCGGCAGCGTAAAATGCAGCCGACATTTCTCTGTCTCCATTGCTGCCTTCCTCTCGGATCACAGCTACTTTTGGTTTAACATCTGAGAACATATAAAATCAAGAACAACTCTCATCAGGAACTACAGGCTTTATGATAAAAAATAAAAAAAAAAAAAACTTCATAGAGATCGCTCTTACCCTTAGACATATAATTATTGTTGGTCCAGGAAGGAGTAAATGAGAGCTTCCAGTTAGGCTCATGCCTCAATTTCAAGCCTTCTTTCTCCATCTCTACACAAGACGCCAATCGCTGCAGCTTTTCCAACTGGAAACTGGTGTCTTCCCACATGTCTCTGAGGAATGAAGTTTTCTCACTCAAATGAGTAATCCCATCAACTTTCACCTCTATCAAAGGAGAGTCAGTGACTTTCCCAATGATCTCAGCAGTAACATCAAAACCACGGAGTTTCTCCATCACAGCGTCTAAGTTCTTATTGCTAATCTCCATCACGAGACCGAGTTCTTCAGAAAACAAAGTCTCAAAGAGGCTAATCCCGTTCGAAGCCAAGTTGAGGTTTATACCTTTGTTTCCAGCAAAAGCCATTTCCAAAGCTGCTACAACTAGTCCGCCATCGCTGATGTCATGTCCCGCAGATACCAAGTTTTCTGAAATGAGAGCTTGAATGCCCTCGAAAACATTTTTCAGATATGGAACATCATCAAGATCAGGACAGTCGTTTCCAATCTGACCAAAAACCTGGGCCAGTGCAGATCCACCTAATCTCCGCTTTCCCTTTGCCAAATCAACATGCAAGAGAACACCATCATCATCTCCAAGCTTCAGATCCGGAGTCACTGTCTTTGTTATGTCTGGACAGGTAACATAGGCACTAATCACAAGATTTCCTGGCGCTTTAACAATCTCACCATCCGCATGAGCTGCCATTGAAAGACTGTCTTTTCCACCATCAATTGCAATGCCAAGTTCGATCATCGCTTCAGATAGAGCAATTGCAGCATCATACATCGCTGATCCTTCTCCTTCAAGCTTGGCAGCATACATCCAGTTACCACTGGCTTTAACATCAGAAAGTGCAGTGACTTTTGCCCAAACGAGATTTGTCAAAGCCTCTCCAACAGCTAGTCTAGCCATGGCTTTTGGATCAAGCAGACCTTTAATCGGTTGCTCGCCAATAGCACATGCACCACCTGTTAGATCTGTGAATGTCTGTGCGATAACTGCAACATCAGCAAGGGTGATCTGCAATGGTCCAACTGTTTGCTGCTGGGCAACAAGACCTGTCACACATCTATCCACTTTGGTTGTCAAGAAGCGCTTCGAAGAAACTGATGGCAATCGCAGAACCCTTTTCAAAGAATCCATCAATGTAATCCCAGGAGCAATATCAAGTGGTTCCCGTACATAAGCAACGCGGTTGAACTCAAATGTCTTCTTAGGCATATCACCAAGAACCTTCTCGAGTTCAAGATCCACAGCAGGAGGTGGTGGAGGTAGCCCCTCTTTACTGCACTTTGCTGCAGTTGTGCTGTCAATTAAAGTACAGCGACCCTCCCCATTAATTGTTCCAATCACAGCCATTGAAAGCCTTTCCCTCTTACAGATCGATTGCAAAATCTCTCGGCTCTCAGCTTTAATTAAAATGGCATCTTGCTCTTGATATTCTGCTCCCCATATCTCCAATACCGACATAGTATGATCACCCACAACAACCGCTCTTATGTCAATCTCTGCACCCTCTGGATATATAATCTCTTTGACGACATTGCAGTTCCCACCAGCACCTTGATCATGAATGCTGATAATGGGATTCTTCTCGCCCATCTCAATGCAAGCACGGACAACACGGTACAACTTCTGCGCCATCTCAGCATCTCCACGCTGCACAGCATTGAAATCAAGCTCTGCATCATTCTGACCACTAACCATACTCGAAGCTGCCCCTCCTCCCATGCCAATACGGTAAGCAGGTCCACCAATCTTAACAACAAGCATCCCAACTTCTGGCTCCCCTTTAGTTATATGAGTATGATCAATCTGTCCAATACCTGCACTAAACATAATCGGTTTCAACCATTCTCGCCTATCCCCACTTGGCAGTCTCATTCCAAAAGTTCTGGTATATCCTTGAATCATAGGCTCTCCGAATTTGTTCCCATAATCTGATGCACCATTGCTAGCATCGATGAGTATTTGTAAAGGTGAAGCTAGGTTCGATGGGTACTGGAAAGACGAGTCTTCCCATGGAGCATAAGATCCCTCCATGTTGAGGTTCCCAACACAGTAACCAGCAGTGGATGCAACCACAAAAGAGCCTCTTCCTGTTGCATGTGTATCCCTGATTCGACCTCCAGCACCTGTCTCAGCACCAGGATAAGGAGCCACCGCACAAGGGAAATTATGGGTCTCAGCAGTGAACAATATGTCTAGATCACGTGCACTAACATCAAGCAAGCACGCAGAACCAGGAAGTAGAGGCCGTAGCTGGTTCACCATAAAGCCTCTAATAGCACTGGAATTATCCTTAAACCCAATGACGGAATTGTTCTGATTTGCCTGCAAGATTAAACACAAAAGATAAGAGTTAATTATTTGAACGAAAAAGCTCAAAACTGTTGGAAAGGAGAGGAATTTGACTGAAGCCCTTTATTGTTACCTCCCAAGTGCTCTTTACAATTTGCATAAGAGACCTATCCATTGGCTTTCCATCAATAACAATTTTCCCAGCAAAGAACCAGTGTCGACTGTGCTCGCTGTTGGATTGAGCGATATCAAAAAGCTCCACATTGGTGGGGTTACGCTGAATGTCCTCTTTGAACAGTCTAGTATAATACTGCAGATCTTGCTCATCAAAGGCTAAACCCATCTCCTGGTTGATTTCTTCCAGCGCTTTCCGACCCTTCTCCATCACAGGCACATACTTTACTTCCTCAGGAACTACATTTGTCTCAAATGAAATCAGCCTTTGGGAGTACACGCACTCGGTCATTCTATCGTGAACTATTGCAGCGAAATCCTTTATTTGATTCTCCAACAGTGGCTCCTTGCTGAACAAGAGGTACCTCCTAGACCTTTCCAGGCGAGTCACTTCGTTTAACCCACAAGCTCTACATATTGAAACTGCATTGGTTGACCATGCTGTTGTAAAAGACAATCTGGGACCAACTTCAACAATTATAGCATGAAGTCCTTCCTGCTTCTTCCTCTCAAGAAAACTATCCGTGCCTGAAATTTAACTCAATCATCAATAACAGAGAGGCCCAAGAATTTCGTAACCGTAGCAAAAAAAAAAATGGCACGAGATTAAAAGTACCTAAATTCTCTGGCTCAAATGTTTCTTGAAGAATCCACTTCAAAACCAAGAGCTTTTCGTCTTCTAACTCCGATTCAAGCCCAATATTGAAACACTGCTCAGCTGTCAAACTGACAATCTGGCTGCTGATTTTGGTTTGGACCGCCTTGAGAAGTTCAGCGTTTGCGCTTTCTTGAATCAAAGGCACGCGATAGAAATGGATAACCTCTGCAGCAGGTTTCTCAACCAAGCTCGGTTGCTCCTCAACAGAAACAACAGGACCAGTAGAAACAGCTGCTCCAGGCTTACTAGGCTGAGCAGAACATATCAAGCCAGCAGCTTTTGTTCGATTCAGAGACAGCCGCTGTGAGGTTTGAAATCTAACAGAACCCCACAGTTGATTAGTTGAGCTTCGCTGCAAAAGCGTCGTCTGTCTATTGGAACCCTGCAAGAACCATTAACTTTTAAAAACGAAAATATCCTGGAATATGGAATCTTCTACCAAAAATATGATAAAGAGTAGAGATCAAAAACATCACAGATGCCAGAGATATACAACTGTATCCCGACTAAGCTATGAAAAGTTGATGCAATAGAACGGGAGCAATTAAGCTTATCAATAATCGACACAAAATTTCAACCAATGGAGAATAAGTAAGAGAATATTTACGTTTAAAAACAAAGCCGCACGAGTTGCTTGGGAGGTATTCATCGCGAGGAAGATAAACAGCAGAAAAAAATGAAACAGGGGTTTAGGGTTTCTCTCTCTCTCTCTCTCTCTCTCTGCTACTGTCTTAACGGGACCGAAGCTCCGACTCCGAGAACACCACAGTCGACGGACACACAGTCCTTGTTTGTCTCTTCACAACGCGACTCTTTAGGTTTTTTAGTGTTTTACTATTTTTTATTTTCAGGAAGAAAAACGAAAAACAAAAGATGATTACATTTCAGAGTTGCGTAAACGAGGCCCAAAATTTATAATGGGCCCAATGGCAGATATTACATATCGAGTCTCTAATGTTTACTACAACAGTAGGTTTGTAATGATTTTTGACTGATTATTTTGTGGGACTTTTAACAAATTTAATTTAAAGGATACTTTTTATGATGGTAATAAAGATTTTAAGAGATACCCTTCCATTAACGGAATTAACAATATCTATCAATTATAATTAACAAAAGTTCCCGCGAATCGACACTATTTGACCACTATTCAACCACGTTAAATGACTATGGAACCCCTACGTCTCATATCAATAATCTAACACGATAATCAACTAGCGTGTATATGCGAGTCATGTTTCATAATTACGTGTTAACGTGTATATATGGGCCATGTTCCCAAATGAACTGTCTTTGTTAACTAGTTTACAAGTGAATCGACTTTGTTAACCAACCAAACTATTTATATGTAAAATACACGTTCATCGTTTAACAAATAATTTACTAGCAACATTGTTAGAGGGGTTCGAACTGTTGGGACCATTGGATTGGGAGAACTTATGTCGACGCTAGGCATGGGCATTCGGGTTCCGTTCTGGTTCGGATCAGTTCTTTCGGGTTTTGGGTACCCAAATTTTAGAAGTCTATGACCCATTCGGGTATTTCTTTTTTCGGACCGGGTTCGGTTCGGTTCCACCCGGGTACCCGAAATTTATCTCAATACTCGAAAAAACTATAAAAAATTGTTTATTTTAATAAAATTTGGTTCAATTTTGCAAAAAATATTTAATTTTGACAAATATAACTAAATATTTTCGAATATTTTGGTTATTTCGGTCTAAACATAACTAATATATTCGGTTTATAATTATAATTTTGAGTATTTTGGTTATTTCAAAACTAAAGATACATAATATTTTTAGATATATAATTGTATTTCGTATATTTCGGGTACCCATTCGAGTTTCGGTTCGGTTCCGATTCGGTTCGGGTACCCGAAATATTTTATAAGATGAACCATTCATGTTTTTGTAATTATTCGGTTCGGTACCTTCTAATTCGGTTTTTTGGTTCTGGGTATTTTGCCTAGGCCTAGTCGACGCCAACCCAAGTTATTATTGACAACAAGTTTGTTAAATGGACAATAGAGAAGTTATCACCGGAATTCTTAACACTAACCCGAGTTATTATCAACATCAAGTTTGTTAAATGAACAACACATAAGTTATCACCGAAATTGTTAACGCCAACCTGAGTTATTATCAACGGCAAGTTTGTTAAATATACAACAAAAAAGTTATTACCGGAATTGTTAACGCCAACCAGAGTTATTATCGACAACAAATTTGTTAACTGGACAACAAATAAGTTATCACCGAGATTGTTACCTTGGTAGATGCAGTTCATCAATCTAAGTTACCGCCAACATAGATAACATACTGTCAGCATTGTTATATAGGGCTTCAACTGCTGGAAACACTTGATTGGGATAACTTATGTCGACGCTAGCCCAAATTATTATCGGCGGTAAGTTTGTTAAATGGACAACATAAAAGTTATCACCGAAATTGTTATCTTAAAAGCAACATCGCATTTACTGCGACTATATTCCCACATTTTTTTGCTTAGGTAATCTTATAGGGACAGTTTTACCGTATATTTTTTTTGACATGAAAGAAAACTAATTTATATTATTGATTGTTATATACCTAATTAACTAGTCAACCATTTATATTAAACAAAATCAACCATTGATATTAAACAATCAACCATCTATTAAACCAAAAGTTATCTATTAACATAAATTATAAAATTTGTTTACTACTTTTATTGAATGTGATTATAACTTATTAAATCCTTACAAAGACTTATGTTTGTTTCAGAACCATTTCGTTCTTCACTACAATTTACAAATAAGATTGAACCATGTAAATAGATTCAGAACCTTAGCCGACCGACGCAAGCAATGCTCAACTCAGGAGCTCTTTAACACCAGTTTCTAAAACAGTCAAATATCGATTCCCAATATTAAAATTAGGTTAATACCCTGAATCCAGTTAACCTAACTAAAGATTTTACAATAAACCGAAACAATTACGTTCAAATATCTCTTCAAATAAGATCCATAGCCAAATGAGACCATGACATTTAACTGCTTCAACTCAGTACGAGGGGGAAAAAGATTCTAATTTGGGGTTAAAAACCAGATCCATGCTCAAAGTCTATTCAGATAACCTCCAAACACTTCAAACGAAGAAAGGAAAATGCTTTCAATATCAAATACAAAATAACGAACTAGTGGACAAAACCACAGCTAAATCAAATTTATGCTGTTTTACTTTGCTTCATATGTTACTGGGATACATGAAGACTCTGACCCTGTTTCCCTGCAAGACAAAAAGAAAAGATGTCTTCAACAAAACCCCAAGCAGAGGATTTCACATATAAACAAGATAATGATTTGATGGCTACAGAATATGTTCAAGTACCATGGACTTAGGAGGCAAGTTCGATGTGAATTTCGCACGGACAACACCGCTGTTACCATGAGGCCTGGTAACTTTTCCCCAGATGCAACGGTAGTGGCTACCGTTCTTCTTGGTCTTAGCCTTGTAGATGTAAGCCATCCTCTTCCCCTTGTACCATGTTACTTCCTCCTGGGTGTTGACTCCTTCGATCTGGATAAGGGATGTGTTTGGGTACTGGTTGGACTTCGACCTGCACATTCATGAAAATGTCAGACACAGTGGCAGTATCAAATGGTTAGGTCTAATCCTCGACATGACAAGGCTATTTAAGCGGTTAACAGCTTCCCAGTGTAGATTGATGATAGGCTAGTAAAATGTTCTAAGAAATGCAGGCAAATAACTACATAGATATGGACTCAAAAGTAAAGCCGGAGATTCTATAGCGCACAAAAAGATTTGATTTTGTTCAAGGTATTAGGAACATAGTCTCATTATCAGTTGAAGAGAAGTTTAGGATCATATCAACTTCAGTTACATAAACTACTCGCCATTGTTCATTACATTGAATAAAATTGGAGCAATATCAAGGACCAGTAAACAGTATACAGTGAATTAACAAAGAGATTAAAGTAATGGGTCACCTTTTGTATCCGAGGATGGTTCCTCTAACGTAGAGTCTGCAAAATTTGATAAGAAAAAAAAGAATCAAATTTATCCATAACATAAACTTTACGGAAATTGCAATATTGAGCATCTACGAGAGAAAAATGTTGCATTACAATCAATAATCCCGATTCCAAACAGTCTCAGAAGAGAGGAAAATATAGGCAAACGAGCAAAATTCAAGTGCTACCATAGAACACGAGCTTTGAAAACTAGGGAGAGATTAAACAAGAAAGACCTGACTCGTTCTCCTTGGCGTCCCTTAACCATTTTCGCGTCGGCCGATTAACGCAAGACTGCTGCTGCTGAGGAAGACGGAGAAGAAAACCCTAGAAGATCAACGGCGAATTTATATATTGCTCCCTTGCTTCTCGTCTGTAGATTTTATTAAGAATGGGCCTATTGGCCTCAAAACTTGGCCCGACAAGATAATGAAACAATAATGGGCTTCTTCACTTTAAATTCTAGGCTCAGGACTTTAGTAACTAAAATAGTTGTCTCATTTGTGTCCCATTTAAATTTTGGGACGGGACGGAAACAAAACCAGACATGACAGAAATAGAATAGAAATTCCCAAAAAAAAAAATAAAAACATGACAAATTAACAATTATAATTCGTAAAAGTCTAAACATATTCGTCCAACTTAATAATTAAAAATTTCAAAGTTAAAGAAAGGCCAACATAGTCAATTTAACACACATAACCATAATAAAATTAAAATATATTCAGCATTCTCAACGGTATCGAAGTTTGGAATTTGGAAAGGTTTCAAAACATGTTTATGTAAGACAAAACTAAAATTTTAGTAGTTTTGGTAACATACTACTATACTAAAAGAATTAGGAAATTAAATCCCATTATTTTCAAATTTCTAACATATATTCAATTATATATAATCTTATGTAGTTAATATATAATTTGTCCTGAATGGAACTTCGGGAATTCTGGTTCCCATCCTGTTTCCAAACGGGAATCCATAACTTGTACCATATGATAATACATTCGGGACTGGGAATGGGATTAGATGGGACATGACGAGACATGACGGAAATTGTGTCCACCCTTAGAAAAAATTATCCGACTAGGCCCTAAGCATGAACGTCTAACGCATTTTAGAACATTAGTTTTGGGTCATCTGACCTTATGTCCAAAACAAATTTTTTATTACACTCATTAACGCATTATGAATATATAGTAGTTAAAAAGATTTCTTCAAGTAGGATAAAATTTCATGTTTGAACGTATAATCGTCTTTTGAATCATTATTCCAGAAAGTATGGGTAATTTTTCCTTTGATTTGAGATAATCATTAAAGAAAAGCAGCATCTATTATTTGTGATGAAACAACAATCACTAATTATTGAAAACCCTTGTTACAAAAAAAAAGTTATATTTCTCCAATATATTCCTGATAAATTGATGAGAGTAAGAACACAAAAGTGTTATAGGAAGAATAATTATTAGACTCTCGTAAGAATAATGTTACAAGATGGATAAACTTATATAGAGATGAAAGCAACTTAATTTCCTAAACTAATATGGAAATATTATATTTAAGATAAAGCTAAATTTCCTAATCTAAGATATTGGTAAATATCCATATTCTTTTTTATTTTCATGTTTTCCATAATCTCCATATGGTCGATCTCTCAATACCCTCCCGCAAGCTCAAACGTGGTAACACGTGTGAGATTGGACAAATCTTCAAAATATCGGCGTTATACCCGGCCGTCGGGTCAGATCGCGGCGTTATACCCGGCCGTCGGGTCAAATCGGCTACAACACCCAGCCGTTGGGTCATCAACGACGTTTATACCCGGTCGTAGGGTCAAATTGGTTCGATGGAAAATTCATCATGAACACCGTAGTAATTCGCGATTGCGAAATTGAAATACAACTCGCGAGGGCGAGAAATCAAATCAAAAGAAGATGTCAAATTCTGCGAGGGCGAGAAAAACATCATCAAAACCATCAAACATGAACGAACGAAAATCGAAGTGTTTACGAAGAATTATTATTAGTTTCACTGACCAAATCAACAAAACAAACCACCAATAGGCTTCATCTTCGTTTGACTTTCACCAAGTAACAAACGTGAATCAGAGAAGTACAAACTAGAATTTGTAAAGAGAAGCAAATCACGTCCCTCTTTTTCCTCTCCCGGTTTTTTTTTTTTTTCAAACGCGGAAGATAAATTGAAAACAAAACCATAACCCATAGAAATTGGATTTAAGGCTCTGCTACCGTGATAAATTGATGAGAGCAAAAACACAAAAGTGTTTAAGAAGAATAATTATTAGATTCTCATAAGAATAATGTTAGAAGATGGATAAACTTATATAGAGATGAAAACAACTTAATTTCCTAAACTAATACGGAAATATTATATTTAAGATAAAGCTAAATTTCCTAATCTAAGATATTGGTAAATATCCATATTCTTTTTATCTTCATGTTTTCCATAATTTCGATATGGTTGATCTCTCAATAATTCCATCCACGAACACGTGCAGACAGTTCGTGAACATGTACGTGTCACTCTGTGATGGGATTGATCCATTAAGATATTAATGATTGGTAATAAATAGATCGATCGGATATGATAAAAGATAAGATATGAAATCGTCGTCTGAGAGGAAATCTAAGATCAGTCCAATTTTCGAGTTCAGTATGTACTATCACCAACCCTCTGTACCGGTTTGTGAAACGTGCCCCCCGTGACATATATCAAATGGGTCAGTCCAAATTTCATGTCTATATATAGACAACAAAGAAGTGTTACATACAATACTCAAAGAAAAAAGAAAAATGTTTACGGAGGAAAAGAAGAAGAACAAAAACTATAGATCAATCTTTGTGTACTGCTTCTTCTGTTTCGTACTCGTTGTGGAAGTCGCAAGATTCGCAAAACCTTATTACAACAACCTTCCAAACCTAATGGAGACAGAAGCACTAGTAGAAGAAGGATTCGTGAACGTGGAGAAATCAGGGATACTTCCATGTCCCTTGATAAGATCTCGCTCTGCCTCTGTTCCTGCTCTGAATCACCAGAAACTCTCGGGAGCAATAAGGCGAGAGGATAGAGGTCGTCCTCCGTCTTCTTACTGCGTGAAGTTCAAGTCATTTGCCACTATGGCGAAGCTGGTCAAAGACAACGGTGACAAGTACGAGTCACGTCCTTTCTCTGTCGGTGGATACAATTGGTACGTACACGTTGGGTGGCTTCCAACTCAAAACTCATATCTTATATGTATTAGCGTTGAATCATCTCCATTTTCGACGTGGGATAGTTTTAACGCATGGCTCTGAATCTCATCTAATTGTAAATGTTTTTAACTATATATAATTTGACTTTCTTGTCGCTTTAAATGTTACAAGGACTTTACTAATCTACCCGAACGAGAACAAGCCACAGGGCTCGGGTGGATTCGTTTCGATGTACGTAAGGATCGATAACTCAACCCTCATCGCCAATCCAAGAGATGTGTATGCAGAGATCACATTCCTCACCTATAAAAGCACTATAGACAAGTACCATTTTCTTCAGGGTACTAATTAATCTAGAGAGAGCTAGGGAGAAAGATTTGCTTAATCTTTTGTGGTTTCTTCGGACTAATTAGTTTTGATAGTTTTGCAGAGACTGATGCGCAGCGATTTCATTTGTTTAGACAACAGTGGGGACAGCTAAACTTTCTTGAGATTGGGTATTACAAAGATCCGGGATCTGGATTCATTTTCGACGGCGGACAAAGTGTGTTTGGCGTTGACATCCTCGTTACTAATCCCTTTGAGAATTGGGAAGTTTTCTCTTACGAAGAAAACATTCTTGACCCTGTTTTCAATTGGAAGCTCACCAAATTCTCTACCCGCGATCTTGACTCTTGCACTTCTGATCCATTTTCTTCCGGAGGACGAAGCTGGTGAGTGGTGACTCTCTCCCTCTCTCTCTTTACATAGAGATATACAAGATCGATTGATTTATGTGAAGGGTGTGTACTGTGTAGGGTATTGAAAGTGTATCCAAATGGAGTTGGACCTGCAACGGGTAATTCGTTGTCACTCTTTTTGTTGAGTGCGTCAAATGAAAAGGGTTACGTGAAAGCCAAGCTACGAATGCTTGACCAGATCCGATCCACCCATGTGGAGAAACAAGGTTTGATATCTCCGTTCTCATCATCCTCTACTAGACTATTTAGGCTCATGTGAAGAAGAAAAAAAAAAGTTTTTAATCAACTTTTGATTTGTTTCTGTAGTGGAGGGATGGCCCAACGCAACAGAAAACGGTTGGGGTTTCGAGAAGTTTATACCACTTGCAGATATCAAAGACGCATCCAAAGGTTTCCTTGTCGACGATACCCTCAAAGTTGAAGTCGAGATCTTGTCCTTCTCTAAAACCGACTCTATCTAATTAGGGTCTAAGATGATCCTGAAATCATTCGTGTGTTGTTTTTCTTATTTTACCAGGAGATCGTATTAATGTTAAAAAGCAGACTAATCTCCGCTATGTAATTCCATGGTGGCCAAGTGAATTATTATCACTCTGGTTCACTGATTTTGCTTCTGTCTAATAATGAAAAGTCCGAGCTTTTCTATGTCTTGATTGTCCAATAGAAGGAATGGTTAAAGTTTTTGACATGCTTGCTGAGATATCGGGTTTGAGAATTAATTTGAAGAAAACGATGTTATACTTGGCTGGAGTTTCGGTTCAAACGCGTAAGATAATAGTAGAGCATTTTCCTTTTTACTTTTTTTTTTTTTTTTGGTTAAACTGTAAATATTCAGAGGTTTTACAAAATTAGTAAACTACCTAATAACTGGAATAAAAAACAAGGGAACAAATGGAATTGAGTAACATAAAGCGCCTCATCTAAGCCAAAGGGTCATTAAGTTTCCGAAATTTCTCTTGTGTCGTCTTGCTGAGATAGAGTTACGGACTTGCGGCCTGCCGATCGATTTCAGAGAAGAAGATTGTCGCAGCCGGTATGGATTGTAGGTTGTGAAACACATTGTTTCTTTGTCTCTGGATGCTGTAGATCGTCGCTTGTACCACTAGTTTCCTTCGTACTGACGGGGCATTTTCCTTTTACTCTTAGGGTGCTACCGGTTCGGTATATCGGTCTGCCTTTAAGAACAAAAAGAATGACTCACTCGGAGTTTATATCAAGTTCTTGATATAAACCCTAATTTCGCCACTAACCTCTCTCCGGTACTTGTTCATTTTAATCACTGTATCCGGAAATTAGGGTTTATATCAAGTTCTTGATTAGTATCTCATTTTTATAGGATTTATTGGAGGAACTAGGAGTGTATATGGTTTCGTTCAATAACCGGGTTATGGAGAGAGCGATCCGGATCCGAACCGTACCCCTCAAAGCTTGGTTTTGGACATTGAAGAGCTCGCTGATCGAAATTATACGTGCTCGGTTACTCGATGGGAGGACAAGCGGCATGGGGATGCTTTAAATACACCCCTCACCGGCTATAACCGGTTTGAGGAAGCAAGTAAGGCAGCAAGGATTACAGGAGAGTATTAACCGTGACATGATTGTGGGATTTGGGAGCTGGGAGTTTGATCCTATAGATCTCGAGAACCCGTTCTTGAACAACCAAAGGCTCTGTGCATTTGTCGCATGTTAGTGCCTGTGACGATGCAACGCTACATTGCACACAAGCTTCTATGGCTACACTGTCATGAGGTTTCTAGAGGTAGCCACTTCTTCCACCTCACTAAAAGTGTGGTTGATGACATTTTTAAGACGCTCTTAACCACCGATGCAGTAACTTAACCAAGATTCGAATGGTCAAAAAACGCTCAGAAAATTATAGATACAACGGACTTATTTAGATTGATTTATACCAAAACATATTAAAAGTAGACTTTGATTACAGCTTCACACCATTATTGTGACAAAATCCACCAAAAGAAGCCAATCCAAAACCAAAACAGAGCATGAGTCTCTTCCGACTCAAAAAGCTGAAGTTACAACACCTCAAAGAAAAACATTGGAGACACTTAAAGGTTAACACTTTAATCCTCAACCATTTCCTCATCATCGTCTTCTATTTCCTCAATCCTCATCTTCTTCACCGCCTGAGCTGCATCACTTTTCTTTGGCCCATTAGCAATATGAATCAACACATCCGACTTCTGCCCTGTCGTAGCATTCACTAGCCCTCCATTCGTCTCAACACGGTACACAAGATCAGATCCACCAGTGCCTGCATCTATGTAAACGGTGGAGTTTTCATCGATTTCCTCACGCACAACCATCTTCGACAACTCTGTGACCACTTTCTTCTCCATCCATCTCCTTATTGGCCTAGCACCATACACCTAACCATCCGACACAATGAAATGACCAGAAGAGTCAACCAACGGACCAAACCAATCTAGGAGGTTAGTGCATGATAAACATTGCATTAAGTAAAGAGACTTACCGGGTCATAACTCTCTGCCAATATATAGTCTAACGCAGCATCGGTGACTGCCAAAGCAACGCCTCTCTCAGCAAGCCGGACAGCAACGTCTTTCATTTGGAGCCGGGCTACTTTTCTCAACTGGTCATGTGAAAGGGGATCGAACACCACAATCTCGTCAAGCCTGTTCAGGAGCTCTGGTCTGAAGTGCTTTCTCACCTCCTGCATCACACATTCTCGAGCCACTTGCATTGACACTTTCCCGGTCATACCTGAAAGAAGATGCTCTGCACCAAGGTTTGATGTCATGATTATCACCGAGTTCCTGAAATCGACAGTCCTCCCTTGGCCATCTGTCAATCTACCATCATCCAACACTTGGAGCAACGTGTTGAAAACAGCAACATGGGCTTTCTCTACTTCATCAAAGAGTATAACACAATAAGGTCGCCTCCTCACAGCCTCAGTTAGTTGTCCTCCTTCCTCGTGACCAACATAGCTGATAAAAAGTGCAATCATGTAAGAAGATTACCTTCATAGCGAAAACATCTTGTCTTGAAAAGTAAAGGATTATGTACTTACCCAGGTGGTGCTCCAATGAGGCGAGAGACAGAATGTTGTTCCATATACTCGGACATATCAATCCGAACTAAGAGGTTTTCGTCATCGAAGAGCTGCTCAGCAAGAGCCTTAGCAAGCTCGGTTTTGCCAACACCAGTTGGGCCAAGGAATAAGAACGATCCAGTTGGTTGCTGTGGCCTTCCAAGTCCTGCCCTTGACCTTAAGATCGCCTCAGCAACTGCGGTTACTGCTTGATCTTGTCCCACAACCCTCTTGTGCAACCTATCAGCAAGACCAATCAACCTCTCCTTGTCGTTCTGGCCAAGTCTTGTCACTGGAATCCCAGTCCAACGGCTCACAACTTCAGCAATGTGTTCCGGCCCAACATTTTCTGTGAGCATCACATTCTCTTCAGAGGTTCCTTCAAGTTGGGCAATTGCAGATTCCACTTCTTGGATTGCTCCATATCTTAGATCAGCAGCTCTTGCAAGGTCATATCTCCGTTCTGCCTCCTGCAAAGCAAACATAAGCTCTTCTCTTTTCTGTTTAAGCCTTCGAATCTCATCAATTCTCTCTTTCTCCTTTCTGTATTTCATCGTGAGAGGCTGAAGCTTGTCCCTCAGGTCATCAAGCTCTTTCCGCACCTACAGATTCATAGTTTGAGAAATCTATATCAGAGACTCGTCCCAAAAGAAGATGCTAGCAAACAACAATTCCAGAACAAGCATACTTATCGTATATTTTCAAATGCTATATACTAAATAGAGAAGAAAACTGTATCATACCTCCACAAGTCGAGCTTTACTGGCTTTATCCTTCTCCCTTTCCAAGGCATGAAGTTCAATTTCCAGCTGCATCCTCTTCCTTTCAAGGTTATCAATCTCTTCGGGTTGACTATCAAGTTGGACTCTCACATTGGCACAAGCCTCATCCACCAAATCAATAGCTTTATCCGGTAAATGCCGACCTTGTTAACCACGCAAAAACCATGTCATGCCAAGAACAAAATTATATGAAAACCACGACATCTAATCAAGATTAAGAATCTTAGCATACCAGTGATGTAGCGAGCAGACAGCTGAGCAGCATTTATAAGAGCTCTGTCTTGGATACGAACACCATGATGTCCCTCATACTTCTCTTTGAGCCCTCTAAGAATACTAATAGTGTCAGGCACACTTGGTTCAGCTACATAGACTTGTTGAAACCGTCTCTCAAAGGCAGCGTCTTTCTCAACATATTTCCTGTATTCTTCAAGTGTTGTAGCACCGATGCATCGAAGCTGACCTCTAGCTAACATGGGCTTGAACAGATTCGCTGCATCCATCGACCCTTCAGCTTTGCCAGCACCAAGAACCAAATGAATCTCATCAATAAAGAGAATCACTTTGCCTTCAGCTTCCTCGACCTCTTTCAAAACAGCTTTCAATCTTTCTTCGAACTCCCCTCGGTATTTAGCGCCAGCAACTAATGCACCCATGTCCAAAGAAATCAATCTTACATCAGTAAGACTGTTGGGGACATCTCCTTTCACAATCCTTTGTGCTAAACCTTCAACCACAGCTGTTTTTCCAACTCCTGGTTCTCCGATAAGCACTGGATTGTTCTTTGTTCTTCTTGAAAGAATCCTAACAACTCTTCTGATCTCCTCGTCTCGACCGATCACCGGATCAAGCTTCCCTGCTTGCTCAACCAAGTCTCTTCCATAAGTCTTCAAAGCTTGAAAATTCGTATCCCCTGAAGCACTCTCCACTTTCTTCCCTTCCTTACCACGAAGCTTCTCAACCTCAGATTTGATCCTCGCCGTTGCAACACCGACTTCGTTCAACAAATCTCGGATTTGAGAATCTTCGAGAATACCCATGATCAGCTGATCTACAGCCAAATGTGTGTCACCACGAGACTTTTGAGCAGATTGAGCACGGCGTATAACCTTGATAAGACTCGAACTCGCCGGAACATCATCTGGTGGAGGAGATTGTGAGGGGAGCTTCTTCAAGGCTTGGTTGATCACTCTTTGAGCAGATTGAGCTGCGTTCTCGCCGCCGGCACTAGAGATAGCTTGAGGGAATATTCCGGCGGGGTCAGAGATCAAAGCACATGCTAAATGCAGAGGAGTGATTTGAGAATGTCCTGCGTTTACAGCTAGCTCATGAGCAGCAGCAATTGTCTCGTTTGTCTTGTGCGTGAATTTCTCCGGATTCATCTTCGAATTAGTAATCACTGTTCAATAAACCAACCAACCCTAATCTCAGCATCTTTCACACACACTCCAAACACAACAATATAATCTTAAACAGAAACCCAGATATGAACACGAACAGGAACAAGGAAGAAGAACAATCAAACACAATCTAGGCCATTACCTTAACGATATGAGAAACTGGACTTCACGGATATATCTTCAATGAATCAGAAAACTTCTTCTTCTTAGTAACAAGTCTCTCTTTTTCCAGAGAATCAAGCAGAATGTTGAGATGAAATCGTCAATTGACTTCTTCAGATTATTGGAAACTTTGTGAATTGCGAGAGAGCAAGGAGGCAGGAGAGGTATTTTTAAAGGAAGGAGATTCATCTGGAAAGATAGAGAATTATCTTTAGAACCTGCTAGAGAACCTGCTAGAGAATTCCTGAGAAGAGAGAGATAAGAGAGTGAGGGAAATCAATTCCACTTTTTGTCGTATGACACGCATATGCCACGTGGAACTTTCCTCTTTATGGTGCTCCCGTGGATTTTGTTTTTTATCTCTTCTTCTATTTGGACCTTCTGAAAATGTCTGTACAAAAAAGGAGCCTTCTACAAATCAAAGGAGTGAAATGAAAATTTCAGAAGTTTAATAATATTATATGTTATTTAACAAATAGTCCTCGGCCATTTTCTTCCTCGCTCTCTCTCTCTCTCAAACTCCATAATCATCTCTCGATTAATCCTTCTTCCTCAAATTCCGTCTCAGACCAATCGTGCTCTAGCATCCTTCGTGTGGTTCTCTTTCTAAACGTAAGTTTTCTTCCTTTTCCAAGGCTTGTGTTGTGTCGATCTCAAAGTACCTCGTCCTGGGAAGGAACCAAGTATAAAGATTAAAAAACCTGATTGTTCCCATTCTATTGTACAAACTTTACCAATATTAATCGTATAGTCTTAGATTGGGATTCAGAAATTTTAGGAAACGGAACGGTTGCATGGAATGGTCGCGGTGATAGGAAACCCTAATTTTAGACTCTCAGAACCTCCCCTGGATTGAAGAAATACAGTTTTGTTAGTGTTACATACAATCCCGTATCAGCTGAATCGAGTTTCTGTTTGATCTTGTACAGAGGAACTATCTTTGTGTGGCAATCTAATTACGATGGCTGCTACTGAAAAGGATGTAGAGAATAAAGAATATCGTCTGCCTCGTGAAGTCAAGGAAGCTCTACAAGCAATAGCTTCAGAGTGGGAAGATGTAATTGATTCAAAGGCTCTGCTTGTTATTCCTTTGAAAGGTGCAATGACCAATGAGGTCTTTCAGATCAAATGGCCAACCAGGGAAAATGGACCTTCGCGTAAGGTTCTGGTTAGGATTTATGGTGAAGGTGTTGAGATTTTCTTTGACCGTGAGGATGAGATCAGGACATTTGAGTTCATGTCAAAGCATGGTCATGGACCATTGTTGTTAGGCCGGTTTGGCAATGGTCGTATCGAAGAGTTCCTCCATGCACGGGTAAATATTTATATTTGTCTCATCTTGTGAGTGTCTCTGTAGCTTATACTTTGACATGCCCCTTGTTCCTAAGTTATTGAATATCTTTGCACTTCCCAACTTCTTTGTTAAACTATGAACTTTCAGACCCTATCTGCTTCTGACTTGCGTGATCCTGCAATATCTGGTCGCATAGCAACTAGGATGAAGGAGTTTCACGGTCTTGAAATGCCTGGTGTGAAAAGGGCTTTACTTTGGGACAGATTACGGTACATTTCCTTGTTTCTGCTAGATTCTACTTTGCTTTTCTAATACATCATTAATTTTTGGGTCTTTTTGAATCTCTTTCTCTCCGGTGTGACTTCAGAAATTGGCTCAGTGCATGCAAGAGGCTGGCTTCACCAGAAGAAGCTAAGTCCTTTCGTCTCGATGTTATGGAGTTGGAAATTATTTTGCTTGAGAAGTCTCTGTTTAAGAATGATGAAAATATTGGATTTTGCCACAATGATTTACAGTATGGAAACATAATGATGGATGAAGAAACCAAAGCAATAACCATCATTGTGAGGTTTCATTATTTGTTTAATAAGCTATCATTTTTTTTTGTGTGGCATTACTAAAGTATGGATCCTGACTCGGATTCTACTATTTCATCTTGCAAAAAATAGGATTATGAATATTCATGCTACAATCATGTGGCTTATGACATTGCCAATCACTTCTGCGAGATGGCTGCCGATTACCACACTGAAACACCTCACATTATGGATTATAGTAAATACCCTGGTAAGTGATTGTTTCAAGTAATTTTTCTTTATCTTTTGAAATGATAAAAGATCGTTCATATATGTGACTCAAATAAATAGGTGTGGAAGAGCGTCAACGATTTCTGAAAACGTATATGAGTTCTTCAGGTGATTATTTTATCACACACTCTCTCTATGAGCTTCAGCAATAAATCAGAGTATGATCTTAATTCTCAATTGTTTTTATTCTTGTGAGTCCAGGTGAAGAAGAGCCCAGTGATACAATGGTCGAAAATCTCCTTGAAGATGTTGAGAAATATACACTTGCCAGTCATCTAACTTGGGGTTTATGGGGAATTATATCGGTATATTCTACAGTAACCTTCTATCAAACCTGCACATCGTGTGTAAATATATGGTTTTGATTTTGATTTTGTAAAACTTTGTAGGAACATGTGAATGAAATCGACTTCGACTACATGGAGTACGCAAGACAAAGGTTTGAGCAGTATTGGTTAACAAAGCCGAAGCTCCTTGGTTAATTTATATGGACCCAAGTTACTCAACCCAAGAAATGCTTTCTTTTTTTACGGTGGTAAGTTTGGTATACATATACTGAATACAACGAATTTACCAGTTTAGAGAAATAAAAATTGTAACGTTTCTGTTTTAATTTTCTTACAACGCAAAAATGTAACGGTGAGTAGTTTATAATCTACAATTGAATTTGTTTTAGATTAAATAATTTTTTTTTCTCCCCCTATCAATCTACTTAACCAAGCGAAGTTCCACTTTAATCCTCTTGGGATCGTGTGAGCTCTTCTCATAGTTTAACCATGAATGTATACAATCAGAAAAAAAATACATTCTTCAAGTATATCGCTCTCTGATGTAACATGTATGTAATGTTTATTATTAAAAAGAGCAACTAATAATTTATTTTGCAAGTTGGTTCACTTCTCAGTAACCACAGATCACCATCATGAAAGAAGATGGTCCTAAATTTTTATTATACAATTGAATATCTTATATTACAAATCTTCACATCTGTTATACAACTGGATTTAAAGCACAAAGCTGTTTATATATATGTGCCTATAGATGCTGCTTATGATAATCTAGGAACTGAGCTCCATACATTATTGCTTCTGAACCATACAAGTGAATAGCTCTCAAAAGGTGTACCTTATAACTTCAAAAAAATAAATCAAATAAAATTAACAACAACAAAAAATGCTTTACGAACTATTTATCCATCTTGCTTGATAGTAACAGGTCCTGCACTCTTTTCTCCATCTCCTTCTGAGGTTTGTGATATGATGGCCAGAGAAGTTCACAGTCACTTCACTTCCCCTGTTTTTTTATCTGCAAGTTTCAAAAAGCCAACACGTTTACTTTGTTCATGTTTCAAATTTTCTTACTCAATACATAAAAAAAAAACATGTTCAGTTGAGAAAAAAAAACATGTTACAGTTCAGTTGAGAAAAGAAAAATCTTTTGTTGTTTGTCTTGGACTTCATCGTGAAAGATGAATGTCTTTGCTTAACAAGTTTGATTAGTTGAGCGACAAAAGGCTGCTAAAGTCC
Organism: Eutrema heterophyllum; assembly: GCA_002933915.1. Taxonomy (NCBI): domain Eukaryota; kingdom Viridiplantae; phylum Streptophyta; class Magnoliopsida; order Brassicales; family Brassicaceae; genus Eutrema; species Eutrema heterophyllum. Next base: position 17,934 of record PKMM01004720.1, on the reverse strand, counting down.
TATTTGTATAAGAGAAGAACCGAGACACAATGGAGGATAGTCAGTTAAAGCTATCTTGATTTTACCTTTCTGGAACCACGGTTTTCGAACTAGCTTTCGGATGCGGCTTTCATGCCGTTCCAATAGTTCATCAACTCCATAAGATTGAGACAACAAAGGGTCCGAGAATTCGATCTTGTCCCCATCACCCTGTCAAAGCTTAAGTTATCAGCATCATTGAGCATGCTTGTCTATAAACCCAAAAAAGGAGACAAACCAAATCATGCCTACTTTTTTCTCTTTCCTCTGAACTTTAGGTAAAAGCGTGGAGAGAGAGTGAGAAAAGAAAAACATAAACAGCTGAGCAAACATGATCTGAATACAACGGTAACCTGGTCCTTCTGTCTACTTTTCTGAGCTGCATATCCTATTTACACCATATCTTACACATATGTATATTGTATTATATAATATTTCCTGTGCATGCTGGATCTTCTACTATTCTATGTTTTTCCCGAAAGTGTGCCAATATCTCCAAATTCACTTAGATATATAACTATTACAGCAGTAGTTCAATCATATCTCTAGAATTACTTTCATTTTATTTCTAATACACAGAATCGATTTTGACACTAGCATTACAGCATAAGAAAAAGTGAAGCCATGTTCTTAGTTTCACTTGAAAGAACGTCTGGCACAAAGTATATTTGGTCTTTACTACGTCTATCAAAAGCAGTAAACTGCCATGGAAACAATGCAAACAACGAGATTCTATATGGAATTTGGATATCAAAGAAACTAGAGAGGTACTTTTATAGCTTCTATAATCTACGGACGTACCAAATTATTACCCAGCTTTGTTGCCATTTCATCTCTCTGATAGAGTCCCGATGACAGTTCCTGCGAGTGATACTCGTCAGATGCACCAAAAGAATCTGGACGTTCAAGTTGCCTCCACTGCTTCAGCATAGAACGCTTCACCATCTCATATGACTCCTGGCCTCGAGAATCTGTCTTGTCCTCACGTTTGTCATCATTTTTATTCTCATTTATCTTAGATTCAACATCACTTTTCCCACTGAAAGCGGGAGAATGTCCAGAAAGATTAGGGATGTGACCTCTTGAGAGAGATCTATTATGTACCCTAACACATACGTCATCTTTTTCTCGTTTTGCCCAAGCAAAACTGTTTGATATAGAAACTTGTAACGGCCCTGAGAAAGGTACATCTCCTTGGGATGCATTCTTCACATGGGAAGCTTCATCTTTCTTGTGATCTAATGGGTTTTGCAGTTTCCCACGAAACCTGGCATCACTTTCACTCGAATTATGAACTAAATGACCAATTCTTTTCTGAAAAGTCTCAGTTTGGTGCCGCACATCCTGCAAGCACAAAAAGAGGGCACATTTGAGTTTTCTGCACAAGGAATTATACTCTCAAGATGCACATAACAGGTAGACAAGAGAGTAAGTAGAAAGTACCTCAGCTGGTGCCAATTTATTGAATGAAAGGGCCTTCCGTGTTGGCTTCCTCGCTTCTATACCACGTCTTCCATTCCCGCTAATTTTTTTCCTGAAAATTGGACATGACGTATGAGAATGTTACAAACTTACAAATGCTTCCAAGACCGGACATGTAAGGCCGACCAAAATGGTGGACTAGGTAATTTCCCCGAGCTGTGAAACAACAGTAGATTGTGTGTTTCACGCTTTATTTTTTCTGGTTAAAGATGACCTGAAATTTTCCCTACCAAGTAATGAATTAAAAATCATACCTTGTTGCTTCTTCCCGATGCTTTGTATCTATCTCCTTGCTAGGCGGGTATATTGGCAAGCTTGAGGGATCACAAGCAAAAGGCTTTGTAGTAAAATACTGAGAAAAAATAAACAAATGTCTTCATTTGTAAAAGATGAGCAAAATACAGTAATATGGTTTGTTTCTACGGAAGTCAAATCCTTCAAACTTGATGATGTAGCACTAATGCAAGGATAAAATGGTTACCTGAGAAACAAGGGCACTAGAGGCAGTACCGCGTTTGTGGGGCTCTATAGAAAGAAGAGTTTCTATCAGATTGATTTCAGTCTCAGACAAATCTTTCAAGGTTTCCCGGAGACAACTGTCATAATTTTGCTGTGGCTTGAAAAGCATTGCATGAGGAAGTTTGGACTTTTTCCAGTAATCTGCTGGTGGAGATCCACACAGTTTAAATATCTTGTGCAATTGTTCAACCTGTTCCATACAATTCAAGTAATAGCACTTTTTCATAAAGTAAAACAGAGCATATCCATGACCAAAAGGTCCAATATCATTAATAACAGATTTTTATGAGACAGTGTTATGCGGTTTATTTTACCTCAGTCCTTCCCCGGAGAATAGGTTTTCCAAGGAGCAGTTCAGCGAAAACACAACCAACACTCCACAAATCAACAGATGCTCCATAGTCCGTTGCCCCGAGTAAAAGTTCAGGTGGACGATACCACAGAGTCACAACTCGACTAGTAAGAGGTTTCTTCTTGTGCCCAGAAGAATTGCTGAAGTTTGCTAACCCAAAATCAGCCACCTTTAGTATTCCTTCATTACTCAACAAAAGATTTGAACCTTTTATGTCCCGATGCATCACGCCTCGCGAATGACAATGATCAAGCCCAGACAACAGCTGCTTCATGTAACACTTAATCTGCAGGGGAAAAAGCAATGATCATACAACCAAAATTACATAAGGAAACTCCCCAACATTATGGATGATGATTCTTCCACTAAAAAAAGTTGGACGAACCTGTGGCGTCGTGAATTTGATGTCAGGGGAAGAAAGAAGACCAGTGAGATCATGCTCCATATACTCGAACACGAGTTGTATGTTGCAAGATAGTTTGGAAGTAATCAAACCTTCCAGTTTGATAATGTTGGGATGATTGAGTCTTCTAAGTATCAAAATCTCTCTTGCCATAAACTTAACACTCTCTGGCTCAAAATTGTCGAACCTCACCTTCTTCAGCGCCACAATCCTCCCGGTTTCAGTCTCTACCGCACGGAACACGCTGCTATAAGTACCTTGTCCGATCTACAGAAGCCAATCTTAAATTTCATTACTTCTTCTTCAAACAAACATTTCCATTGGCAATATTCGTATCATACACAGAGAAGTATAAATTTTGAGTAGGAGACAAAAACCTTTTCGAGCTTTTCGAAAGCATCAGATCGAAGTGGGACCCAACCGTGGATAGCTTCACCAGCGACGTTGCTCAACCACGCCGGCCAACCAGCAGCGACCTGCTCGGCTTCAAGGTATTTACTGAGGTTACCGAGCCGGAAACTCAGGGAATCACTAGCACGCCCTGACTCGCTCAACTCGCTCCCCAACTCGCCGCCGCTTTTCTGGCTCCTCCTCCCGCTCTTACTCCTCCAGGACACGAGCTTCTTCAGAGTCGCGCGAGGCGGATCCTCAACCACTACTCGACCCGATCCGGAACACTCATTGTCAGTGTCCCTGAAGACGCCTGAGTGATCGATTGCAGGCGTCACAGAGACCGTCTGCTTCGAGCTAACGCAACCCATTTACAGAATTTCGAATACTTGGTACCTACCAATCACCACCACAATCACTTGGAGCTAAATCTCCTCCCCGAATTTTCGCCGGCGCCGACACCACAAGATCCGTCGACGTGATCCGATCCGGATTCGAGTGAATCTCCTGAAAGTAGTGAAACTCTGAGGTTTCGTATTTTTATAATGAGAATTTAGAGAATGTTTCTCTTCACTTTTTGATTTTTGGCGTATTACGGACGACGGTACATTTTAAAAAATACTTCTCCAAATATTAAAAAGATTAGAAAAATACAAGGAATTCAAAAGAAAACATGCATTTATTATTCTGGTCCAAATATCGAATCTGCACCTTCCAATTCTGAAACCCCATTTTAGCGTGTAGTTAATGACAGCTTTTTGGTTGAAATGAATAGTAGGCTACACAAATGTGGAAGAACATAATTTGAAAAAAGAAATAATAGTATTAAAAGCGTGTGGAAAAAAAAAACAGGAAATTATATTGGCTGTATTATTAATTTTTTGGTCTCTAGTCAGAACACGCGAATGGCTATTATTGATTTATCAATTGTCCGAAGGTGACTTGAAATGATTTACCCATAAGCACTAAGTAGCATCTATTACTAATAAGATTTTAAAAGCTAAAACTATGATTAACTTCCTTAAGATAAGTCCAAACAAATTCATTACAGAGACATATAATAATTGCAAAGAGAAATTCACTTGTGCCTCTAATGCTTTGCCAGCTAATTGCCCTATGATGACTACTAATATTTATCATAATATTTCTTTTCCTCAACATTCAAAAGCAGTAATTTTTTGTATTTTTGTTAGAAGGATTTAAGGTAACTTTCACTGGAGAGTAATTTTCTTACAAACCATTGACAATTAGTGAGTCAGACTAATGTTATGAGTCTTATGACTAACTTTTATTTGGTAATTTTGTCTGTCATTTTATCACTAAGAGACAAAATAAATAGAACCAAAAAAAAGTCGGCAACTACCCAACTGCAAAAAATACAAAAGACCCAAAACAAAAACAAAAAAAACTACTAGTCACATATATTCAAAAACGGTATCATTCAAAAGAATCAATACTCAAACCCAAATCATTATTATCTTCTGTAAATAGATTTTTAGTTGAATTGTTGCTGAGCCTAAAATCCATCATAACATACTGCTGATCAGATTAATAAGAGAATTAAATTGGCAAATATCCCCCCAAAAAAAAACTTTATAGTTAATATGTCCTTGCGTATTCAACAATAGGAGTCTCGTACGGTTAACTACACCATTTAAAGTTAAGGCCTAATCCTCTCAAAGACAAGAAGGTCCAAAACAAAGTAGGCACAACAGCTTAAGGAACCAAGAACTAAAAATTTATTTGAGTTAAGGTCGAAATCAAGCCTTCTTCTTTTTGGATTTGAGCATGACCATGCCGATGAATACGGAAAGAAGAGAGAGGAGAGTTACGCCGGCAAAGACAGGTACGAGAATGGCATAGTCTTGGGGCAAGAAATACTTGTGGATGAAGTGATCACTATCTACAAATGGCTGCAAAAGAAAATTATAACACGTGAGCATCTTCCTAGTAATAATCCAAAACATTAGATGACAATAGTACATCAAATTTACAATGTTTTTTATTAAGGAACTTGGAGGAGATGAATCATGTTATTGTCACTTACCAGGATGATGACCCAGAAAGTATAGTAGGTGAATATGGATAAGCTGATTGACGACAATAAAAGCCCGACTGCTCGATCCGCTAATTCCATTTGTCACGTTCTCCACCTGCAGCACAGCAAATTAACTGTGAGAAAATACCAGAGAGATTCAAGAAGCATACGCGTTGAAGGGCACAGTCAAAAGTGGAGAAAGTTATAATTGTGAATGCCGCCGAAACCATTTCACCTAGAATTTTCCCACGGTCACAGGTAATGCCACGGTTTTAGATTCTGAGGGTATGCAAACTGTGCTACTGCACACGGCCTCACGGAATTAAATCAACCGAAGAACAATAATCACCGGACCTTAGATTTTCTAGACATCAGATACACAGAGCTCAACAAACTCTCTAAAACGAATCATTGTTGAACCAGTTAGATATCAGCAACTTGAAGGACTCTTGTAGTGGAGAGAGAGTAATCATCTCCAGGCTCCAAAATCAATGGCTTGAAGTGAAATTTGACCTATATATAGATCTTTGAGGTGTTGCTTACACAGCCCTATTCTCCTTCCATTTAAGCTAGAAGGAATGCAAACAGGAAATCCAGTTTTCCAACCAGGAAACTTCTGTCTTTCCATTGCATGTAGAGTATAAACAGCAGGTGCAGCCATCGAGCAACCAGCTATGAAGCAATTGCAAGGCCTTGATTCACTCACTATTCGAGCTAAAGACAATAAACATAAACCACTATTGGAAATGCCGTATGTTAGATGCTCATCCCTGTCAAAAGCTGGAGAATCAAGTTTCTCGTGTTGTATTTCCTGTTCTATATCTTCAGCAGAGGGAATCGTGCTCAGTTCTAAATCAAGGCGTTTCTCTATTTCCTTTTCATGTATTCGATATTTTGATGCCAAAGTACGGATGCATGACTTTCTGACCTGATTGTCAATAAGAGCCTTTATCTCATCGAAATTACTACAGCCTCCATACCATAACACCCATCGCCGGACAAGTCCTGAGAACCAATCAATTATTTGGGTAGTATCTTGCAAAATAAGCATAGAATTTGTACGAGCATAACCCTCAGCTGTTACTAATCCATAGCGAAAAAGACGCCTTCTTATAGCATTGGTAGGAGCAACAACATCGCCAAAGAAAACAGGTCTATCATGAGAGAGTGGACATGGCAAGAGCGCTTCTACTTTAGTTGTCTCTGACGAAACATATGCCGCAGCAGAATTTTGGAACTTGTAAAACGCGTCTCTTAGTTCTTGAGGAATCGTAGGTTCAACAATATGCTTGGACAAGATAAACTCCTCGCTTCTATCTGCAGAGGTTCTTAGCACATCCTCCATCCATATTCTAAGCAAGACCTTATACCAATGATCTGTTTCCATGCCTGCCTTTCTGTGGCAAGATATTTGGCTCAAGATAGAGTTACTATCCGCCAAGCCTTTGATTTCTGACTCCTTGACTTTCTTCAATCCATGTCCTAACCATTTCTTTCCAATTCTAACTGTACCCAAGGTCCAGGCCTCTTCTTTCTGCAATGCAAAGAGCCTAACCTTCTCCTTTAACTTGTGAACAGCTTTGACAGCGGGACTCTCCCTAACATTTTTCCTAACCAAGGTTCCCAAAACACGAAGCCCACTGGTCGTTTCACATGGTGACGAGTCTATTTCATCAGTGATGTCCAAATGCAGTGAGTTCCGTAAGAAACCTATAGCTTCAGATCTGATATCAACCGCGGCTTTCTTGGGACCGGACACAGAGAAAAATATCTCATCCATAAATCTGCAACAATAAACTCTGAGAGCAATGTCCTGCTCCGTAGTACTTTTCAAAACTTGTTCTCCGGCCTGCCTCCTGAACCAGGAACGAAGTTTTGAGCCTGGGCTACCTTCATCAGTCTGTGAATCAAGACCAAGGGCTTCATGCCTCATTGAGATTCTATAAAATTCATGATCAAACCGATCAAGATATATGTTCATCAATACACGGGACAACAGCCCTTCTTGTGGAAGACCATGGCCCTTGGGAAATCCTCCAAACTCGAGATTGAGCACCCGGGCTTCAAACATAGAACGGAGTAAGTTGCTTAAACTACTGTCTTCTATTTTTTCCTCCATTACAGAGAGAAGGTTATCAAAAACAGAAACATCCAGTTTTTTGTTCAGGCTCAAAGTGAAACACCAATCAGAATGAGACATATTGTTGCTGATATACTTCAAGGCAGATGCACGTCCCCTTCCGCTTCGGCAACTATGTGAAAACTTAGAAAAATGAGGGCTGAAAACGACTTCCAGGACTATTCTGATAGCCTCTTGGACAACTTTCAGAGCTACACTAGGTAAGACAAGGACCTCTTTTGTTTTATCTCTAGCCACAAGCGAGAACGTGTTGGAAGTGACATCAAACATCCCACTAGAGAGCTCTTCTGCAATAGAATCAAACGCAACACTGCCATTTCTTTCTGTTATGGGAACATTGGAGTTAAGCCTAATACAGTCAAAAGCGTCCCGAAGAGTATCAGGCCTCGCGATAACCTTCTTCAGAAGGTCACTAAACTTCCCGTTGGTGTATTGCTCCTTGACTCTTTTCTTCAAACGGAGTTCAAGAGATCTCTTTAGTTCCATACGACTTCTGGGTTTGCTATCATCAACATGAGCAGATTCCTCCACAAGACATGCTAATTCCCCAGATAGTGAAAATATTCCAGTTTGCTTACTACCCATGTCTGCGTTGTCTGTTGCAAGCAGAGCCGATCTTGAGTGTGTGGAAACTGCGCGACTCCACAGGCCCCGCGAAATTAGGGTTTCAATGTCACCGAGATCAACTCGACGCAACAATTCCGTAACTAGGTTCCGTTTCCTAAACATCAGGTAAAAATTCCGAGTCCCAAACAAAAACTAAGCGATTTTATCCCGACTAGGCCAGTTAAAGTGTCTACAATAGAACGGGAACAATCAGGTCTAACAATCTCTTTGCTTAATTCGACATACTTTGAGATCGACACAGAAATGGAAGAGAACTTACGTTTAGAAACGAAACCAGACGAGGGATGCGGAAAGCACGATTGGTCTGAGAAGAAAATCGCAGAAGCTTGCTTGAGAGGGATTAAAGGAGAGAGGTAGAGAACGCGGCGCACAGCGAAGTACTTGAGACGGAGAAGAACAAAAATCGTTAGGAAGGAAGGACTATTTGTTAAATAACATATAATATTATCTAGTTTTTAAAATTACATTCGGACTCCTTCAATTGCAGAATGCGTCGATTTTCAAATTCATTTTCTACTTTTGTGGTTTGTATTTTTGGATAAAATGATGTGGAAGGAAGTATTCATAANGAAAACAGGTCTATCATGAGAGAGTGGACATGGCAAGAGCGCTTCTACTTTAGTTGTCTCTGACGAAACATATGCCGCAGCAGAATTTTGGAACTTGTAAAACGCGTCTCTTAGTTCTTGAGGAATCGTAGGTTCAACAATATGCTTGGACAAGATAAACTCCTCGCTTCTATCTGCAGAGGTTCTTAGCACATCCTCCATCCATATTCTAAGCAAGACCTTATACCAATGATCTGTTTCCATGCCTGCCTTTCTGTGGCAAGATATTTGGCTCAAGGTAGAGTTACTATCCGCCAAGCCTTTGATTTCTGACTCCTTGACTTTCTTCAATCCATGTCCTAACCATTTCTTTCCAATTCTAACTGTACCCAAGGTCTTGTGTTTCAATTCAGTTATTTTTCATATCTTATTCATCTTTTATTCCATCAATTCCACTTTATATATATCATTTAGAGCATAAAGAGGAATATCAGGACATAATTTTGGGCACAGAATGCTCCCAATGAAATTCTAGTTTTTTTTATAGGCATTTTTATTATTTTGTAGGTAAATGGTGCATCTAATGTGTTCGTTTGTGACAACGTACAAAAAAACAAAAACAAGATAAAAGTGTATAATAATGGTTTAACAAAAAAAAAAATGGTTTATGGGTGATCCAAATTACAAAATGATTACTAAAATTGTTAATTCACTTTGATTTTTAAATAAGAAACACGAGAGATCAGCGTGTCTACCCGTTGAAACGCTAATTCACCATCATTTGTTCGATGTTTATCAATTTCCCACTATGAATTGACAATTTCTACTATATAAATGTTTTGGTTCATGCTTTCTTTAAAAAGAAGAAGAAGAAAACGATACTTTCATCATTCATGCTTTTTAAAATTTTAGGAACGTTTTCCTAAATGTTAGGGAAGTCTTACTAAAAACATTTATGAAAGCATTTATAATATTTTAGGAAGCTTTTCAAACGTTTTAGGAACGTTTTCCTAAATGTTAGTGAAATCTTACTAAAGTTATTTATGAAAGCATTTATAATGTTTTAGAAAGCTTTTCGAACGTTTTAGGAACGCTTTTTTAAGTGTTAGGAAAGTCTTACTAAAAACATTTATGAAAGATTTCTTGAAGGGTTTTTACGAATGTTTCCTAAGAGTTTAAGAAATTCTATTAAATATTTAAGAGAACGTCTACAAAGCATTACTAATGTTTTAGGAAGCTTTTCGAACATTTTCTGAAAACTTGAATGGTTGATGAATCATTTTTAAGAGTTTTAAAACTTTTTGAAACTTTAAGAGGTTTACAAAGCATTACTAATGTTTTAGGAAGTTTTTCGAACGTTTTAAGAAGCCTTTTTAGAAACTTTTAGGAACGCTTTCCTAAATGTTAGGAAAGTCTTACTAAAATCATTTATGAAAGATTTCTTGACGGGTTTTTATGAATGTTTCCTAAGAGTTTAAGAAATTCTATTAAATATTTAAGAGAACGTTTGCAAAGCATTACTAATTTTAAAAAGCACTAGGTAGTAATCCGAGCCTTGCGCGGAGTGAAATATTGATAGATTTTCTTATTTCGTCCTTCTAGTATTTTTCCAAAATTTAACATATTATCTTAATATGCGATTAATTTTAAGAGTTTCTGAAAGTGTTTACACACTAAAAAGTGGAATAATAAAAAATTAATTTCAAAAATTGTAATTCAAACATCTCGAAATTGGACTTACTGCAAACAAATATACAATATTGCTGTAAAATATGATGTTATATAGAAATAAAACCATTTTTTATAATAGTGTAGAGATAAAATTGTAAAATATAATGTTATATATAGTACATTTCACTATTAGATTAAATTAACTCTTAACAGTTATGAAAATAAAACTACATGTGAATAAAATTTAGCATAAATAATAGAAATGATAAAACTAAATAAAACAAATAACTAAATTTTGAGTCGATTAGAACCATCTCGATCGGTAGTACCAAGAACAATATGATATTGTTTTGCAAAGTCTTATGATATTCACCTTTATTTTTCACATATTCTTCAAAAATTTCAAATCAGAGATTCAGTTAAAAAAAAAGAATCAGAAGAAACAAAGATTATAATTAGATCAGAAATGCTATTTTTTTTTAAATGATGAGTAAGATGTTTATGGAAGACATTTTTTCTTATATAGAGTCTAATAGTATGGTTTCCAAATAATGTTATATAGATTTTCAAAAATTTGAAAATTTGTTAAATAATCAATAATAAACAGAAATAAATGCAAAATATGTTTGATAACTATATTAGGTAACTACCAAATTCTATCTGCATTATATTTGCAAATTTTTGTAACTGATATTTTGTCTTATCATTTTCTAACGTAAGTTTCATCTAATTTGAATATAATTAAATGATGATTTGATGATATTTATATTGCCAAAACTTAAAATGAATTTCAATTTCAAAGCACATAAATATGTTTTGTTTATTTTTTATTGCAATGTTTCTTTGAAGTGATGATATGAAATTATTTTTGCAGAATTTTATATTCATTGGTAAATGAAGAAATGGAAACACAATTTTGCATTATGAAATAGGTACGTGATTTAAACGATATTGATATAGATTTTTATTTTTTGGCGTGAAGGTTCTTTTAAATGGTTAAACTACAATGATTTTCTCAAAACTATAAAAAATACAAAATAATCGATATAAATATTGAATGAGTAGTTTTAGTTAAATATTTTTGTCAATTATAAATAAATAGTTTTGGTAAATATGAAATGTAAGACTAATATTTTTCACATTAAAAAAATTGAAAACAAAATTTTATTTTAGAAATGAAATAATTTATAAAATAATATTGATTTAACAGTGTATATAAAATCTGATAATAAAACTTATATAATTATGCACATTAATCAAGTAAAATATAAGTTTAATGTGAATGACATGAATGCGACTATTCTAGTAAGTGAAATATTTTTACAAAAATATCTTGAGAGGCTATATGATTATATATATTAATCAAGTGAAACATAAGTTTAATGTAAATGACATGAATGTAATTATTCTAGTAAGTGAAACCTTTTTTCAAAACTATCATGAGATGTTCTATGGTAATGACACATCATCATGGCACAATTGTAAATCACATGTCAAACCAAATTTTTTTTTTTATCAGTCCTTCTCAATTAATATATATGGGATTTTAAAACTTTTAGGAATGCGTTCATAAATGTTAGAGAAGTTTTTATGAATGAAGAGTTTAAATATTTAAGAGGTTTCCAAAGCTTTTCTAACCTTTTAAGAAGCATTTCTAAATATCTGCAATGTCTTTATAAACTTTTAGGAAGACCTTCTTAGATGTTTAGGAAGCTTTCCTGAAATTTTTACAAAGGCATTTCTAAACATTTAGAAACCCCTTCTTTTTATTATGGTCAGTTTTCCATTCCAAGTTATATTAGATACACGAGCAAAAAAAAACAGAGCAAGGAAGCTATATGGAAAAGCAAAATGATTATTTGAGGGCTTTCATTACAACTTACGAGGACATACACAATCATCAAACCAAAAAAATTAGGCATATATGATGCTAAGACCATAAAGGATACCATAGTTAATTTTTGTTCATTTTCCTTATAGATTAGAAATATGAAAACATCAAGAAAACGGCCAATTCCTACCTGGACTATTCCAAATGGTACGGATTCGTATCTAACAAATTCAAGTGTCCAATTTTATACTCAAACTTTTCAAATTTTGAAAATTCATACATGAACTATTCTTTTTTGGCGAAAACAAACATTGACCAAACTCCATTAGTCAAAATAATTATTCCATTAACGGCGAGAAGTCTGTTTTGTGCCACGTATGCTGCCCTGTTGTCACGGAACAACAAAACAACGTCGTATGACCAAAAAAAAAATCGAAAAAAATCGACTCAAAACGACGTCATTTTGAGATGTGTTTACCAAAAAAAAAAAAACTAAGCGACATCGTTTAAGGGAACAGAACTAAGCGACATCGTTTAAGGTAATCCAAAAAGGTACTCCCTCCTGAGATCATCGACAAGCCGACCAAAAAACCTCCTCCGCCACCGGCGTTCCCGACAATTGTTCAGTGCTGGAGCTGAAATCCCGATTCGAGATCTACGACTCTATCTCACGAATCCGAATCGACAAGGACGGATTTGGCTCCGTTTCGTACCGCATTGCCGAGTCAGCAGAGGCCGCCATTGCCGGTAGTCACGAGCCTTCTTTCGGTATCTCGATCAATTCCAAAAAGGTACGCTTTGGTTTGGTTTCGCTTTGGTTTGGTTTAGTCACGAGGAAGAAGATTCGCTTTCGTTTTGTTCGAAAGTTTGTTTTGTTTTTCTTTCTGGAAGAGAGAAACTACCAGTTTTGAGAATAACCCACAATTAGCCAATGACAGAACTTTCTTCACCAAATTAGCAATGTTCTATGTTTAGTCTATACTCTCTATAACCACTTAAGATAACAAAACAAGCCATCATACCACATTTTGACTGAATTTGATTAAACCCAAAACCCTATAAAGCACAAACATTCACAAGATTCACCTCGCTTTATCGAGGTTGTTGGTATGCTCGCCGGAATAGATGTGAACTGAAACCAACAGACTCAGGTCAGTGTGGAAATATACCCAAAATACTCTGCTCGGTCCAATACAAGTCTTGAAGTTCAAATATGATGCAAAGTTCAAGTCATTCTCTCTCTCTCTCTCTCTCTCTAAAAACAATCGAAATCGAGATTTTTTAGACCTGGTTTCTACTCAAAAACACCAAAACTGTGTTTTTATGTAAACATCAACTAATGTCTCCCCACCAGATTCTAAAGCCTGAATCACTCGCACCCGAATCTCATTCAGACTTCACAACAACAACAATCCAGATGTAGAGATACAGATATACTGTTTTTCCTTGGAATTTGATGAACAAGAAACTGTCCCAGACACTAATGCCAAAATCCATTACTTACTAAACTAATTAAAACAGTTTACTTATTACTTCATCGTCTTGGCCTATTCACCAATTGAATCATCAATTAAGATTTGGGCTTATTGTATTGCAGTTGCAGGTGGTTTGGGCAACGAAACCATCAGTGATGTGGAGGGAAGGCGTGAGGGTGGGTGAGGCAAAGGATAAAATGTCGCCGTCTTTGTCGTCTTCTTCCTCGAAGCTTCTCCGACCTGTTTCAGGTTTTAATTTTGTTCTTTAAACGTTGTCGTTTAGTTTAAAAACAAAAAAAACACATCTCAATACGACGTCGTTTTGTTGTTCCGTGATAACGGGGCAGCATACGTGGCACATGACTTCTGGCCGTTAACGGAATAAGTATGTTGACTAACGTGTTGGCCAATGTTTGTTTTTGCCAAAAAAAAAGAATAATCCAAGTATGGATTTTCAAATTTTGAAGAGTCTAAGTATGAAATTTGACATTTGAATTTTGTCAGATACGAATCCATAACATTTGGAATAGTCCGAATAGGAATTGGCTCATGTGGAAACATTAAAAAAAAAAAAAAAACTAGGATATAGGATGAACAACATAAAATAAACTTACTTTTAGTCGTTCGCTCTCGTGGAGTACGCTATTCTTCCCCTCGACGTCCGTCGACGCAAATCTCCCTTAGATCTCTCTCCCTTGGCTCAGTCGGTGGTTTGTGACGGATTCTCTCGGATCCGTCGTGGCGGAGGTCTTCTGTTCCGCGCCGGTGTCCTCTGGGTGATGCTGGGTGATGGAAGCTTGAGGCGGAGGTCTTATGTTTCGTCTCGGCTCGCGGCGGCAGTTTTCTGAGCCACCGGAGTTCATGCGGCTATTTCTCTTCGGCGGCAGTCCTGTGCCGCTCTTAGGGTTTTAGTCGTCCAGTTTAGTCCGGTTTCTGTCTTCCGGTTAGTCATCGGGTTAGTTTCCGATTCGAATTCGGTTAAGGACTCTTAACCAAGCCCTTTTCGCGATTGTTTGGTTAGGTCCGGTTAAGATCCGGTTTGGTTGTAAAAAACAAAAAAACAACAAAAATATTTATTTAATGCAAAAAAAATTTCAAAAAAAAAAATTATTGAAAAAAATAGAATCGATCTTGTACGTTTATCTATCATCCATATATGTATGCAGAAAAAAAAAAAATCATAACAAATTAGATATATCTTTATAATTTTGCAGACATTAATAATACTCCTAATATCAAGGGTTTTGTATAACCGATTATTGTTTTCGAATTCCCTCAATCCCAATGTTTGTACTTGTAATCTTCTTCGGGATGATGTATATAATAAGATACAAAATCTAGGTCTCGTTTTATAACATAAAGCACCGCGGTTTGTAAATTTCACACAGCAAAATGTTCTTGTACCATAAATCTCAACACAGGTTCGGTCCTAAAGCTCCAACGAGTCCAAATCTGAAATAACAGTTAACCCTGAAGGGAAACCAAACCGAGATTCCCCCATTTGCACAAGAATTTTTCTGACCGATGTTCTACTCGTCGCAGATGAAGATTCTTCTTAGATGCTTCAGAGCATTGTGATATCTTGAGGTAAAGTAAACTTGCTTGTCCCCCCAAATACATTGGCCATCTGAAGCACTGCGGTTTGAACGGCAGGAGCGGTTGGTACTAGCGATTCCGGGAGAGATGGAAAGCACTCTGGCTGGTTTTGTTTGTTATTGAAGACTGGAGTGTACAGTGCCAAGACAGCTCGGCAGAATATGAATCTGTAGAAAAAGGAGACAAAATCCGAAACCGCAGATAGATAAGATAAAAAGGAAAATCTTCGATAAACTAAACCAACAGTGTTTATTATGGTTTGTAGTCCCTACACAATCTACGTCCAAAAATAAACCTCCAATCTTATAATATTCCAATTAGATCAAGTTTTGTTATTTTAACTGATACTGGAAATTTAGGAGATCCTGGAGGTGTCTTAGAACTTGGAAGAGAAACATTTTACCTTAGGAGAAGTCGTCTCAAGAAGGGATCTTTTAGAATCTGCGACCAAACAGGGCGAAGGGTATCTGATGCTGCCAAAGTAGAAGCCCATTCATTCATGAACGAGGAAAGAAGCTTCTCGGCCTTAATAAAAACATCCTGACACATGATAGTTGTCAGCACGCAAACAAAAAGAAGTGAAGAAAAAGAAGTATCAAGCAAGGGATGAAGCTTTATCTCTACCTACCGTTTCCATATCAGAGCCTGAAATCCCAATTAGCAAGCAAAACGCTTGGACTGGTGCGGTGAGAAAAATTGTGAAAAGGCTACCACTTGGTTGACGAGAGAAATCAGCAGAGATAAGCGGAGGAGTATGTGATGGAGACAGAAGCAATGCGGCTGGTTCTCCTTTCTCCGCTCCACATATATTCTTCAAAATTTAAGTGAAAAAAACATTACTATCTTCTTGATTTACCCAACTTAAGTATTCCAAAATGAATCTTAACATAAGAAAGATGGAGTCGAGTGTACTTACCTTAAAAACTGTGCTGTTATCACTGTCAATGATTATGAAGAGAGGTTTCCTTGTGAATGGAACTAAATCAGAGGGATAGATGCAGCTTGATCCTGGGGGAAAGACAGTTAAATTATTAGACAAAGTTCAGAGAGACTTCCAAAATAGCATTTTCAGTGTTGTTTCCTTCAGATACGAAACATATCTAATTGGATTGATCACAATCGTCCACTTTTACCCAACATTTGAAGTAACCACCTTCTTCCCTCTAGAAGACATACATGGCTTGATATTTCTTAGTGGATCATCTTTCTGTTTATAGACGACAATTTATAGAATCAACCTCCTACATGCATATTGCCTAATCTGATGGTATTAGATGGGATGTTTACTGTTGAAGATATTGCTACTTCATATTCATATCTTCACTATTACAGTACATGTTTGCTTTAATATGTCTTTGTCCTCTTTGATCTTTTCCTCTGTAACCTTAATGCTCAATTAGGTCGTAACATCTCCTTGTATAAATACAAAGACTTTGTGTCTTAAGACAAGGGAACACAGTTAAAACCTATCTTCATCTCTTGCCTCTTTTACCTTATCTTGAATTTGTCATTTACATGAAAGTTTCAAGAATTCTGGAGTGGATACCTGTGAGCCCATGACTGCCAAAAGACAAACCACATGAACTACTGACTGCGTCGTCACTGATTTGCCTCAAAGACTGACCAGATCTGTCGCCAGATGGCTTGCGCCCAAACAGTATAGAAGGACAAAAGAAGATGCTGGCCCGTTTGACCATATAACTTATTAAGACCATATATACTATTCATATCCCTTTAGAAGAAGAAATCAGAGATCGAGCCTAATTCCCAATCATGCCGCTGAATCTAAGATCCGTTGTCGCGCAGGTATATTGAAAACATGATTATGATCTGATGTGGACAAAACTGAATAACGGTAATGCATTTGGGAAAATATATAATGTTCTCGCTAGTTGTAAGAATATCCTCATAACTCTCGCACGAACGACGTCGCTTTCATAGTTGAGGATATTCTTACAACTTGCGTATTCAACAATAGGAGTCAGTACGGTTTAACTACACCATTTAAAGTTAAGGCCTAATCCTCTCAAAGACGAGAAGGTCCAAAACAAAGTAGGCACAACAGCTTAAGGAACCAAGAACTAAAAATTTATTGAGTTACAGGTCGAAATCAAGCCTTCTTCTTTTTGGATTTGAGCATGACCATGCCGATGAATACGGAAAGAAGAGAGAGGAGAGTTACGCCGGCAAAGACAGGTACGAGAATGGCATAGTCTTGGGGCAAGAAGTACTTGTGGATGAAGTGATCACTATCTACAAATGGCTGCAAAAGAACATTATAACACGTGAGCATCTTCCTAGTAATATCCAAAACATTAGATGACAAAAGTACATCAAACTGACAATGTCTTTTTTGAGGAACTTGTGAGGAGATGAATCATGTTATTGTCACTTACCAGGATGATGACCCAGAAAGTATAGTAGGTGAATATGGATAAGCTGATTGACGACAATAAAAGCCCGACTGCTCGATCCGCTAATTCCATTTGTCACGTTCTCCACCTGCAGCACAGCGAATTAACTGTGAGAAAATACCAGAAAGATTCAAGAAGCATAAGCGTTGAAAGACACAGTCAAAAGTGGAGAAAGTTATAATTGTGAATGCCGCAGAAACCATTTCACCTACAATTTTCCCACGGGCACAGGTAATGCCACGGTTTTAGATTCTGAGGGTATGCAAACTGTGCTACTGCACACGGCCTCACGGAACTAAAACAACCGAAGAACAATAATCACCGGACCTTAGATTTTCTAGACATCAGATACACAGAGCTCAGCAAACTCTCTAAAACGAATCATTGTTGAACCAGTTAGATATCAGCAACTTGAAGGACTCTTGTAGTG